>VXBL01003407.1:491917-559282 GCA_013400195.1 Aramus guarauna
CCCTTGTACAAATGAAGAAATAGTCACAGATTGCTAACGACTTAATATGACCTTGACTGATTTACATATTCAGAGTTACATGGGAAACTTAGCAGCAGCAATACTAATGAGATACTTCATTTTTAAATTAAATCACATTGAGATTAATGTCACTGGAGAAACCTAAAACCTTCAGAGAAGGTTTTGTATAGGAGGTGAAATTGCTCAGGTATCGTGAAAAGTTACCGGTGCCCAGTTAAGGACAGTGTAAACGTGCTAGCATGCTGACTGGAAGAATGATTCCCCCCCTGGGCATTTGTTATGCTTTGTCATTAGAGGATTATCTTTTGCTTGCTTTAGAAGTCTTGATATACTGGATTTAATGAGTAACAATTCTATGTAGCATAAATCTTTTGCATATTTATGAATCATGAAGTGCAATTTAAGCTATGGATTTTGTTTGGGATATATTGATAGGACTGTTACCTCCTGGAAAATTTCCAAAAAATTTAGCAGCTGGCACTGTCATTTGGGGAAGTTTCAGATGACAAAATCAGATTACTTCAGCCAACAATAATGGCATAGCTTGACTTTGCATACGTAAAAAAGGAACTGAAATAGAGGGCTATTAAAAAGAGGATGCAATGCAAGTCTGTTTTGCCATTTTTTCCTTTCTTTTTCTTTGTGTGGACCATGCTGAATTTGCCTTCCGAACTATGTAATGCTTGTTTGCTTGTTTTCCCCATTATATAACCATTTCTAAAGTTTTGCTAAGTGTTGTGACACTTTCACCAAGCTGTCTTTTTCCTACCCCTGATGTGCATTAATTTGAAGTGAAATAAAAACCAGACAACTGCCACATATTATTTCTGGCTTCCCTGGAAAGCTTCCCTTGTAATTTTTCTTTTCAGTTCCCTTTCCATGTTGCTCTACTTATTAGTATTAGCCTCGTTACCCCACTTGGGTTCCTTGCTTTGATCGTAACTCATCTGAAATTTCCTCGTACAAAGTCCCTTAACTTAAGGAAGTGTACCACTGGTACATCAAATTTATTTATTTATTTATTTTTAATCTGTTTTTTTTTTTTTTAGCAGCTGAGCCCTGGTTGAGGATATGGTTCCTGTGCAAGCACATGGGAGCTCCACCTGCTGCTCCCTGCTTGTGTAGAAATTATTGAGTGTACCTTCAGCAGCTCGGTTTAAACCTGACTTACATTAGCAGGGGCAGCCCTGAGAATTCACTTGTATCAAGCTGAGTTTAGAGAATTTGGATTGGTCCTGTTCTTGCAGGACAAATGACTGTTTTGTAAAAGCTGTGTGGTTACATAGGTTTTCCTTGTATTATTTACTACTCTCCCCCGAGCAAAGAAAAGCTAAGAAGGTGATTTGTCAGCTATTAGCTCCCTATCACTATATTGCATTTTATCTGGTTAAGGCTTGGCATTTTTCCTACTAAAAACTCTTGTGTGATATGTCTTCATAAATGATAACTCATGCTTTATCAGCTCTGCTGTTTTTAAGGCAAATTCAGAGTTGGCAGTGCATTTGCAGGCCTCCCAACCCACCGTGCCTCCCCCGAGCATCACTCGTGGTCGTGTAGTTTCCCACCATCGCCAGTGGGTGCCTCTCTTGGCACTGCTTATTGTACTCTCCGGCTGGCTGGTGGGACAGAGCCTGGGAAGAAACTGATCCTTTTCTTGAGTTCTGTGGAGGTTTACTTGCCTCTAAAGAAAGGAAAATAATAATAAATAAAAAAGCTTAAAAGATTAAAACACTTAATATTGCTAGCACTGGTTTCCCTAGAAAGAAACTTCTTAGACTCAAGGCTCTATGAAATGGCTCTCCGTTTCTTATTTTATTTTGTTTTCAAGGAATGATGCAGCCTGTGGTCGTTTATCTTGCTGCACACAGCCCAGACAAAGACCTGAGTGTTCACCAAGGAAACGGGACTGTGGCATGAGTAACTTCCAGGCTGCAGCTGCCAGGGGGTCTGCTGGGCTGGCGTGCGGGATGCACTTGTTTCCATTGGTATTGCTTAGCCCCTCCCAGCTGGACCAGAGGGTAATGAAATGCGAATTAGACTCTTAAAACAAAGTTAGTAAGTCCACAACTTAGCAGACGTACAGATGTCTCCACTTACCCTTGCTATTTTTGTAGCAGCTACACAGAAATCCCATAATACTGTTGTTACTACAAGAACGGAAGAACTTTTTGAAGTTGTACTTTTCTACCTTAGACAAGAGCTGCAAATTCAGCAAATGCTGCAGAGCTGGAAGAACAGCTTCATGGAAATGCAGCTTCTCAGTCATTGACTGAAAAACATTTTGCATTATTACAGTTTGGGGATATTTTTTTTTTTTTTGTGATAGGAAGTTATTTTTTCCCAGACTGCAAGTTTGGGGAACCTGAACTTCAAGTGACTCCTTCAGCTTTGTTTTTATTTTGAGTTATACTGAGACTATCTTACCATGTCAGCTGTGATAATTGAACTGGATAAGCTTTCTTCAGATGAGACTGAGACCAAAAAGGATTCAAAGTCAGATTTTAAGGAAGGCAAATTCAGTGAATCATGTGCCGATTATCACAGTTTTCAACTTCACTGCTCGCATTCTGCACCAGCTGGTAAGCATGCATTTATATAAACTATTTCCTCAAATCTGTATCTATTTATTCATGTAATGTGTTGTGAGTAAACTGTAAGACCCAATAAGGAAAGCACAGGATTCTTTACTGTCACATGCATGCAGTATATGAAGTAATTTTTAATTTAGATAAAGGGTAGAACATATCTGTCTCCCAAAAAATTCGATGTCTCCTGAGCACTGTAGCATATAGAGTACTGCCGGAAGAAGAGCCCAAGAGACTGTTACCTTTGTATTCCCTGGAAGATGAGCTTTCCATAGGAGGTGACATAGGTTTTGTGTAAGTTTAGAGCAGCCCCAGCAGCTGCTCTGGTATTAGACCTTGCAAGTGTGTGTATAAGGTGTGCTCTCTAATGTTTAGTGCTGTGGCTCCTATTCTGCTTTTCTCCAGTATTTTTTATCATATCAGGGATTGTAAAGAAGGAACTGCATAACCTGTAAGATTTTTTTTGACCACTGTGGCTTACTGTTTTAATTTTGTAGCAGGTGTTATGTATAGCCAGAACAGGTCCCCAAAAATGTCAAGTAAATAAGCATCATGAAACTTTAGTTTCTCTGAAAATTCATACTCATGAAAAATACAGATTGTAACTGCCTTTAGTCAATGCTGCATTTAGTCAATGGAATATCAGTTAGCACCTTCTAAAGTACTGGATGGTCATTCACCTAGAAAATACCTGATTTCTTGTGAACTATATATGTGTCTTAACTCACACAACTCCCAAGGGATAATTTGATTTTGATCATGTTTTCACTTGCTTATGACCCCCGGAACAGAGTACAGACAAGAGAAATGGACATTATCTGAATGTGACACTTTATCCTGACCATATGGTTGGGAGGTCATGCTATCTTTTTGCAAGAAAACCAGATAACTTGTGCTTTCCCTAATAGAGATTTGCTAATTTTACTTCCTGTAAAGTCTTCACTAAATTTTGTAAAACAGATTTTTTTTTTGGGAGGTGCACTTTTGAAAGTGTCTTGTATGTTAGCAAGTTTTTGCAAGGTCAGGAAACAAGTTTATGTTCTCCTGGGATCCTATAACATAACTTCAAAATTACCTCTTCTACACCAAAGAAGTACCACTAAAGAGTTTATGCCTGGGCTAGCTGAGGTACTTGGCTATGTTCCCTAAGCATCAAAGTAATCTGTTCTAGCCTACCCAGCTGATCAAGAGTAAGATGAACTTTCAGCATGAGGAGCATATTGTTTGTGGAACTATACCATTCGGAGTTCTGCAGAAAAGACATACTGAAAAATCAAATCTCCTTGTTGGGATTCTTCCATTTGGAAAAAAATAATTATTTTCTCTTTAAAATAATATATTGCAAATGTTTGTTGCAAATGCTGTTTACTATTCCTAAAGCAGGAACAGTTCTAGCATGTATCTCTGACAAATAAGTTTGAAGACTTGTTGGTTTGTGAGTTCGCACCATGGAAAGAATTTAAAAAAAAAAGCTGATATATTGTCTTAGTATTTTTGGATTTTATGAACGATGACTTAAGGCAAATGCAGTCTCATCTTTTGCCTTTTAAAATTTTCCATTATATATTTATTTTACTAGAGTTTAAAGTAACCCCTTTGTAGTTTCCAGTGTTGTGTTGGCTGAAGTCTGAATGGAACAGTGTAAACAAGTCCTATTTGGCTTCCACATGTCATTTCCCAAAAGGAACTTCTACTTGCTCTGCCCTGGCTATTGATAAAAATAAATATCTTTTGCTTATACTGAAATGACAGTCCCTATTTCTTCATGATTAGACTATTTCCCAACAATGATCTTTCATAAGCAAAATGAAAACTTTGAGCTATGGGAAGTAACTGAAATTTTGCTCTTAGAATTTAGTTGCGGTTTTGTTTTACTCAGCATTAATAGTGTGAAAATCTTCAATGAAATCAGCATCCTACGTCAGGGTGCTGCACTGAGGTTTGTTAGTGTTGGCTCCTCTGCCCCCAGGATTCCACCCTCCACAGTTGCAGCCTTGGGAATCTTACATTTAGACTCAGTGCTCTTGTAGACTTTCAATGTTTTTTTAAAGAGGATTTAAAGATCTCTCCTCTAAAATAACTCACATCAACAAATGGTAGTATAAGGTACATAAGATATGAGAACATAATTACTCAGTGTGAACCTACAAAAAAGCAGCAACGGAAAAGAACGTGTCCTTTTTCTTCTGTTCAATCTGCTGTCCGCATATTCAGTTGTTATGAGAGTTTATTGTTTAAAATTTATTATGCCATGCTTGTGCTATGATATTTTGTACATAAAGCAGATACTTCAGTATAGAGAGATTATCACTTAAGAACATCTTTTTTCTTGTAGTGATGTGTTAATTTTAAACATAACACCTAACGGTGCAAATACAGCAAAGTGAATACTCTGACAAAGTTAAGTGATATCCTGAAATTCAGTCTGTTCTTAGAACGTTCAGAATGTTCTTAGAAAGCTCGAATAGAGCAGTGATACTTGTAGATACAGCAGATAATGTGGAGTTGATGGGTTTTTAGAAATGCTAAGCTATCTTTAAGAAAATAATGCTTATTTTGATTTATATGCTACTTATTCTGCAAAGAATTTTTAATACAATATGATATCATGAATGCCTGTGTCACAGCTACAGCAATTTGTCTTCACCAATGGACCACAGAAGGCTATACGCGATATAGAAATGATAGGACCAGATCTCTGTTGTATTTGCCAGGGTAGAACTTCTTCCAGGACCCAGTGTATTTGCTGTTCAGACTTCTCACAGGAAGCAAAGCTAATCTGAATATTCCAGCTGTAAATATTTGCGCAGATATAAACCTATTAGCCCTGATAAATGCTGTTCTGCTTCATCTCTTATTAGCCTGGAAATGACTGAAAACATTCAACCTACAATAATAGCCTTTATCTCCTAATCTTTGCTTTACAACTATAAGACAAATCATACTCAAACACTTCTTCACCTAAATTCTCTAATAAGTTTCCAGCAGTGGTTTTGTCCAAGTAACTCTTGATCTAGAATAAAGAAACCTCTTAAAAATATATAAAAAGTGTGAGCCATAAGTAAGGTCTTAGTAGTGTAACTGGTAGTGGTGGTGTCAGTGTATAGCACTCAAACTCCCATGAAATGACACGCACTAAGTCACACAGATTTGACTTTGACTTTTGTTAGAATGGTACAAGGCTAGAGAAACAATTTTTTCTTTCTGCCTTTTTTGTGGTTCTTTGACGGATGAGTTTTTGAGGGAAGGGATGTGAAAGCTATTTTCCTGAGAATAGTTGCTACGTTTCAGAAGTTGTTTTTACTGCTGATCTACTTAGTATTAGAAATCACCTCTATGCTGTATGATTAAGGGCACATTCCTGCAAAATGCTTTAATCCGTGTGGCTCAGAAAACACAGCTAGGCTAACAGGTTGCTCAGGGAGAGGAAAATGGGAGTTATTGGGTAAAGATGGTGCAACAGAATAAATACTTTCAAGAGCAGTGGGGGGTGGTTTGAGTTTCATCAACATAAAATGAAATCCAGTTCTAGACATCAGAACATGTCGGGATTAAGAAGAAAGGTTGAGCAAAGCTTGTACTTGTTTGCCATCAGAATAAATATGAAGAAAAGGACAATAATTTAGCAAATTTTCCTACAGGTATCTGCCTCTCTTTTTCCTTCCCAAGATGGTTATAAGAGGCAGCAGCAGACTGAGCTCTGAGTGCTTGCTGTTATCCCTCTCAGCAACCTGTCTAGATGTCTTGCTACATCACCTCCTCTGAAAAACTTTTCACAATGCATGTATCACAGCTTTATGGGGGTGTCGCATCACAGAGGAATACAATTGTATACTTTGCCTTCTAGTTTCATCTGGTGTCAAAGTGGTGTAGCATTGTCCTCGGAAAAGAGCATTTCCTTTACTGAACTGGAAATATTTAACAGGAATTTTACTGGGGGAGAGGGGGGAAATCCAAAATAATCAACAGCTTTTACTTGATTTTTTTTTTGATTGCAAAGCTCTGCATGAACATCCCTTAACTGAATGTGTCCATCATTCCTGAAACTTCAGGATACTTCTGCTTACTGAATATCTGCCAAATCAGTGTTTCTGATTTATAAACTTTACAAGGCAGCTTAATTGCTGAATGAAATTTTCTTTCTCTTCGTTTAAAATTTGAGAAGTGCTTCAGTCATAGTTGCATCACGATATCCAGGGGACTGAATAAAAAAAGTTGTAGCTTTGTGCATAAATCTGTACCACACCACCAATTTGCCTTAAATACTCACACCAGGATTATATAGTAGAACCAGGAAGGGAGCAGACACAATACACAGGACATTATGTCTGATGATTACAGTCCAGCTGAAGTCTGTCTTCACATGAGCTCTGCAGGAAGCTGCAGTCCATTGCAGAATCAGGACTCGAACTGCCTACAGTAACCAGATTTTTGAAACTATGTGTTCACATGAAGTGATAAATCTAACAAGTAATTTTTTTATCAGATTAGGGTGCTATTTTTCTGCTCTTCTCTTCCATTTTCTCTCATAAAACAAAAGGTCTAGAAATGCGTTTTTCCATCATTTCAAGAAGCAGTTGAGAGACTCCTGTCAGGAAGATCAATATTCAGAAATAATCCTTCTACTTGTTATGTCATGTCAAGCTAACATTTAGTTGAAAGCCATCAAGAAACATAATTCAGCAGTAGAGCAGAAATATGAGTTATTAGCAGTCTCCTAACCTCAATGCAGAATGCATTTCATTATTTCTGATGGATAACATTATTTTTAATTCTAACTTTGCCTTGGAGGCAGACTTTACTATGTCCAAATCACCATAAGTAAAAAGCTGCCAATTTTGGAAATGAAGTGGGCTTCTTGTGTGGTGATTAGACGGACAGAAAGGGGGGAGAAAGTGTATTTGTTGGTGCGTGGAGGCTGGGAAGTTCTGTAGTGTGTCTTCAGTTGAGCTGAGACTTCAGTACTACCAAGAGTCAATCTCTTTGCTATTCAACCTAAAGAGGTACTACAAGCTACAACTGGAAGATCTTTCTCTCTTTGATCCTATCCTCTGTACCAAAATTTCATTAATAATACAAGAAATAAACCTGTAGCTAATGAATAATTCAGAGATTGCAGAGAGGCCTAACATACTGAGGCATTCACCTCTGGCCCCGGGGTCATGACTTCTATCCTCACGTGGCTACAATAAATGGAAACTAAGCTGGATATAGAAATGTAATTTTTCCCACAGGCATCGTTTCTCTTCTGTGCTCTTCCTTCCTCTAATGAGCTATTTACTTTCAATTTGAGAGTGGGGTAGGTCAACTAACTCTGAGTAAAGACACTCTAATGATTTATAATCATGGATTTTATTCCCCAAATTCCCTCAGTAGCAATAGATGAAGTATGTCTGCACAAAGAATACCTTGCCCTCACAGATAATACTAAAACTTTCCCAGATTTGAAAGGTGAAGTCAACACTTACAAAACAAATCAGTGCAGACTTGGTAACAAAGGTCAAAAAATGGGGAACAAGAGGTGAGTCTGAGCAGTCTTCCCATAGCACAGTATATCCGATACCTACAAAGCCTCAATACAGCAATGAAGCACTTGTGCCTTAGTTGTTAGTAGTGGGTCTGTATGCTTAAGTCTTTTATCCTTGAATAATGGGCATAAATTGGCAAGCAGGTCTCCAGTATAATGTAGGATGCAAGATGAGTCAGTGTGGATGGGCAGGTCACTGAGGTATTTCAGCTTTCTTCAAAATGTAAGTCTGAGGAAATGTCTCTATATGCTATTATAACAACATGTGTTCAAAGAACAAGTCTGGAGGTCATGAGTGTTACAAGCAGAGTGGACTGATGGCCACATATTGATAACCTTCATAAGTAAAGGATGCTCCTTTGGTGGTGCAGGATACAGTTGTATTCCATGGTTGAACACGGACTTTACTTATAAGATCTAATGGCAGTGTCTAGACAGTACGCAATAAGGAAACAAATGATGTCATTTAGTACATGGTCTATAAGCTATTGCTTACAATCGGTTTCTTCTGTTAATAAAACAACCTGTATTTGGGTTTCTGTTATACCATTATAAATGTATAGAAACTCTAGCAGATTTTCTAGGCCTTTGTGATATTTGTGTCAGTATTGTAATATGATGTAAGTCAATCTTATTTAAAAAAAAAAAAAACAACAAAACTTCCTGAAAACATAAGTTTAGTAATATTTAGAAGGGACATCATGGGAGAGAGAGAATTATACACAGAGTTATCTGTGCAGGCAGCTGAATGTTATAAATAGAAAGAGTTTTGAGTGGTGCTGGAAGAGACAAGTATGTTTTTCCAAAAGCACATGGTGAGAAAGAATTTGGCTGCCTATTAGTCTCCATGCTAAAATGTGCTGGTTTGCCACTAAAATAATAAATTGAGGGTGTCTTTGTGAGTTATGTATTTATATATGCAAAAGTATAAGTAGCTGTTTAGGTCTTTATCATATTTGTGGTCCCGCCTTTGGAGGGGCATGGTGAAGTCACTTAGATCCTAATACATCAATCTCTTGAGCCGGTACAATTATACCAAACCTCTGGCTGTATATTTTTTGCAAAGAGAATTAGCTTCAGGTTTCTGTTTTAATGCTCTGATTGAACATGTAAGATGACTAATTCTTAAATACATAGGTTCTTTTCTGTATCAAAATGAAATATATAGCACTGCAAAACAGCATCCTCAATTACATTGTGTATGGTAAGTCTTTGAAGTAAGCAATAGCCTTCCTTATTTTGCTGCTATACTTCTGCTTTGGTCTGTAATGCAGTGTGCTTCATGAAAATTCATATGGTAGTCAGCCACTAATATTAATTACTTTAGAACGCCGCTAACAAGAAAGGTAGTAAAATGTTTAGCAAATTTGGTTCAAAGGAACAGAATGATGTATGTTGAAGATGAACTGTATCAGTCACCTGAATCCTAAAGTGCAAGCTAATTTCCATAGCGCCTTTTTCTTGTGTATTTTGAAATAAAGAATTTTGTTGTACATCCTATTAAAAAGGAAATTCTCCCTTACTTATGTGTATCTGCAAGGTTTTCTTCCGGTAGTTGCTTTAAATACTCTTCTCCTTAATTTCTTTGTTTTCTCCTGTACTATTTCTTCAATGATAAGGAATCATACTGTGTGTGGCACTGGGATTGTGAATAAGAGGGTAAAACTGATTTCTGCTTTCCCCACCTAAGCCTTGAGAAAGGGCTAACTACCAGAATTCCATGAAGTCACTAAAATAACTTCAGTCAGTCCACACTGCAAGCTTTTTCTCATCTCATCATGGTATATCTTTGCCTTTTATATTCCAAATGTTTTGATTTTGACACTCCAAAGCTGCTTCCACATCTCTTCCCATTCAAAAGTTTTCAATTCTGCAAGAAAAAGGTTATAAAATATTGAAGGAAAACACCCTTCCAGGGGTATTCGTTTACTCAATCTTTCCTTCACCCCAACAACATTCTGCTGAACCTGAACAAGGAAACTAATAAATTATTTAGGTGAACCACCATCAAAATCTCATGTTGCTATGTCATAGATTTATGCTCCAGATTCCTGCTGTCTGATTCTATTTTGCCAAAGGATGATACATACAAGGTCTGCACGCTTTCTCTTCCAGGATCCTCACCGAGGCAAGCTCCGTTAGTGCAGCTATAGAGAAACAAAAATTAATGAACAGAGATTCTTGCCCTGTGGGCCTTGCCAAGCCAAAATGGAGCTTTTTTTTTTTTAACTCAATGGCACTTTGACAGACTGAAGAGTGGATTATGGCCAGTCTTTTGGAAAGGCAATTTCTGATGTACATCAGTCAAGACTATATTCATCTGTGGGTTTCCTAAAATGACTGTCTTGAAAAATGCATGGAGTCTGGAAGTTGTTTCTGAGAAAACAAAGGACGATGGAAAGAGAAGCCTAATTTTGCTATCCTGGTTGAGTTGGCTGCTCATCGTGGCTCTGTGGAACGCCTGGTATGAGGTGCTGATTGTCACTGCTCACTTCTGTTGACTAAGTTTAATGCTATTTTAGAAATAAAAAGTAGTAAAAATAGCAAGTGTATTCTGGGATAGCACTTATATATATTTTTTTTTTCTTTCCGTCAAAAAAAAGACAAAAGATTGAGTCATTCAGGATTAAGGAACTCTGAGTCTCTGTATATTTACGTGACCTTTTTATTTTTGTTTATAAGAACCCAAGGAGAACATAAATCTTCAGAATTCAAGGATGATCAAAACTAAGTTGAATGAAGTTTATTCCAAATGTTGATATCTTATTTTTCTGGAGAGTGACTTGGACTTGTTTTCTGACTAATTTAACTAAATCATGTATCAAATGTGAGGGCTTTTTTATATCTTTTTTCCTGGAAGAATGCAGTTTTGGACAGACTTTTCACACAGGATATATTACTGGCTTGTTCACTGACCTCAGGAAGGAAATAGAAAGGGTCATTCAAAGAAGTACAAATTTATAGACATTTTGTCATCCTCAAAATTCACAAAGTTTAATACAATGCTTTTTTGGCATGTTTTAGTCTTTCTCTTAGTAGTATCTGTTACAGTAGAATTAAATGTGATAACTGTTACTTTTAGAAAACCTTGTTTCCTAATGTTATAATTTTGATGTCCATAAGCTTTTCTTCCAATCATCTTTGTAGCAAAGCACAGAAAATTTGGTAACTCTTGGAGGGAACTGTTATGCTTTTCTGCCCTTTGTGCGACCTATAGGAATTATCATAGTGACTCAGGTCAAAATCTACCTTGTTTGGTATATTGTTTCTGGCAGTGATCAGTATCTGCTATTTCAGAGGAAAGAACAGGAAAGCAACTCGTTAACCATGTTTCCAGTACTTCCTCAAGGATATCCTACCACTTGATCAAGCTAAGCAGTGCGGAAGTCCTGCAGGAGGTCTGGCACTCAGCTTGACAAAAATCCATCTTCAGTTTTACAAATGCGGAATTCAGTCACTTGAGACACAAGTTCCCAAACCACTGCCTTTAGCTAGTGCAAAATCGGGGCAAAGTCTGCTGAAATGACTCTGAAAAAACCCCAAACGACCCTCTAGAACTGATCATCTTATGATTTTCACTGAAAAACCTCATAACTAATGTTAGGAACTTGACTTGTAATCTGGGACCAATGTTGATTCTTTTCTTTCTCTGTAGCTCATATTTTTCAGTTTCACAAGCTCTGTTCTTCATGACCAGAACATAGTCGTCTCTCCCTTTTGATTTACTCAATATAGAGTATTTGAAACAGACTTCCTCTCTGCTCAAATTCCTAACTTTTTTCCTGACCTTCGCATAAAGGTAACTTTTCTCATCTGTCCATCAACGCTTTTGATTCGGTTTCATCTCACTTGTGACTTTTCACTTCACATTGCATGTCTATTTTTTATTTTTAGCATCTGTTTTCTCACTCATTCCTTTACACCTCTCACTTCAGGAGTGATAACTATTCCCAAGTATAACACGCTTTAAACATCCATCTTCAGTTTCTTTTTTTAAAACCAATTGTTTAACTTTTAGATACTTTCAGTACCTTAACTTTTCTTACCCCACTCTTAATATTCTAACTTGTTTAATTAATAAGATCCTTTGTGACTTTCTCTGCTAGTCCCAATTGTATGATGTTATTGGCATTAATTATTTCTATTTCTTTAATATTTTCCTTTTCTATCTTCTTTTTTAAAAAAATAGACAAAACTTATTCTCTCCTTTAAAAAAAAGTCTGAAAAAATGTATTTTTAATACTTTCTGTGAAGAAGAGAACTAAAATAAGGAGGGGAATTTGAAGTTGATTTTTCTAGGCATTTTTTGTGAGTGCAGGAGACAAAACTACACAAGTTCTGATATGATGTATGCCATCCAAGTATATTTGAATGTCTCCAGTAAGAAGGAATTTTCTCTGTTATTATTTAGGGATTTTTTTTTTAAATGAGATATGAAGAGATTGAGGAGCCTCAATTTAAGAGTCAAAGACTAAAGCTCCTTCTCATTTTTCACAGCTATGGGTCCACTTAGCATTTTTGGAAAAATAGGTCCTGACTGATGTGTCCAAGACCATGAAAGAGCTGGTGAGCCATAAAGTCTATAAAGCTACTTCTGGGTTAAAAAAAAAAAAACAACAAAACCAAAAAAAAAAAACAAAAAAAAAAAAAACCAACACACAAAAAACCCCCTAAATGCATTTTTCCATTTTCTCCAATTATATTGTTAATTTAGCATTTCTTATAGAGCTTTCTGGATGTAATTCAGCAAGAATAAAATATAACACTTTCTACTTCTAGACAGGAAAGATATTTTTAAGGTATCAGTAATGCCTTTTCATAAAATGGCAAAATACACATGCATTCAGGATATGCTCTGTTTAATCCAAAGAGAAGGCCGGTATTGGAGTAGGAATGCCATTTTGATTTCCAAGTGATAAGCATGTTATCCTTTATCCTTCCAATTTTAAAAGTAGGCACAGTAAGGGCAGGGTTTCCTGCTGTTATAAAGCTGAGAACAGCTGTTCATTCACACAATTACACCTTTTTGCTTCAGCTGGGGGGTTTACCTCAAACTTGTAATGCAGACATACATAATTTTTAATCCTGTAGAATATTGCCCCAGGGAGGTTCAACTGTGAGCGTAAAAATTGTCTTGTCTGAATCATATAGTGAAGCTTTTGAGAAGTCACTTGGAGGAAGTGAGGAGTTGCGCAAAGACTCTTCCATTGCTTCTCCATCAGAGAAAGCTTTTGGTGCAATAAAGTCATTTACTCATTTACTCATATGGCTATACTTTAAGCATTAATCTTTTGTTAAAAAAAAATCATGAAGCAACTTTAGCGACTGCGAAGGAACAGTTGAAGTGAGTTTCGAAGAAAGATTTTTACTTTATGGGGGTTTTTTTATAGAAATGCAGATTGATTTGCTTGGAGTAATGCTTGCAGATAGCTCTGCAGAAATGAATTTGCAACTAATGGCTTAGAGTGAAAAAACGGTTTAGCTGTTTCTCCTGAAAAGACGAGGAGGAGAACCAAGGAATCTTTTGGATGTGCCAAGCTTGTGGCAATGTGCTTTTTGAAGCATTTTATGTGGTGATTTGAGATCTTGTTAAAAGCTGGAACAACTCACAGTGCATACATACATATGTTGACTTCTCCGAGAACAGATTGAGAAGGCGACCACTTGGCGCTGTCAGTGTTCCTTTGTTCACTGCCACGTATGTCACGTGCCAGTGAAACAAAGGTGTGGGTGCGATCCAGGCTTTGGATTTGTAACAGTAAGCGGGACATAACCATACGCCCGAATGTCCCCCCCTCAGCTTGTGAGAAGATATTTAAAAATAAGGGATATAAAAACCAGATGAATGTTACAAATATGAAGCTACCATACATTCCAAGTTGGCTTGTTAGCTTTGTTCAAACTGTCCTCCAAAAATAGTTCCGATGATAATGCCAAGAGTTTAATGATGCCATGGGACTATTTCTCACTGCTGCTGCACAGTGCAGCAGGGCAAAAGTTTTCTCTTATTCATCTTTTTTTTTCTCAAGTAGGAGAGAAAGCCTTAAATATGCTGTTTGAACACATGAAAGAACACACCATCTTGTTAGCCAATTAGCAAAAGTTCTGCAGGCTTGTTCTGCAACACCAGGTTTCATTAGTAAAGCACTGGGATTTTTTACAACAAGTTAGAGCAGCTACTTGCTGTCAGACTACCTGGTAGAGCCCTGACCAGAAGCTTCCTTTCATTATAGGTATGACTAATATTAGGAACATGATTCTGACAATATTTAAAAACTTGAGATAACTGTCATGAACCTGATAGAAGAGCATAAGAGTTTTTAAGGACTTTCCACCCAATAGTATCTTTTCCATACAAAGCAACTACCAACAAGCCAAGTCCCTCTATTCTCTAACAAAGCTCCCAGTGTCCAGATCAACTCCAAATGTGCTTTTGTTCCTCGGATTGAAGAAGATGATCAGATGCGAACAAAAGCTACTGTGCAGAGCTCTCTCAAGAAACCCAAACTGGTTTAGGAAGAAGTGTTTACAACAAATCAAAAGTTTGAGTGTTTAGAGTCAAGCTGATAATTTTTTCCTCAGAAGTGGAATCCAACTATCGTCTCATATTTTCTTCTTACCATTACAGTCTGAATTACATTTTGACGCTTTTTATAACTTAAATTCTCATTGCTAACAGCACAGCGTAGCCTCCAGTGCCGCCTAAAGCTCTTGCACTTGTCTTTGTTGTGTATCTAAATTTTCCTCTGAAAGGGATACTGAGCGGCCCGACTGCACAAAGTTCTTTGTTTTCCCCCTCTGCACTGGCACGCACCAGCACTGCCTCTGAGGCTGCTTGTTTAAGAAACCCTGGGCCTCGGTCTGCATTCCTCAGTGTCAGCCTCGGGTAGCTGCAGCACAGCACGGGGATATAACGTAAGTTGAAACTGTGGTCCTATTGACTTGAAGGCCAGTTAATGCTTATAAACATGCTCCAGTAGATAGTAGTTGCACAGCATCGGTATGCTACAAATACATTGTGCTTTGAATTTGAAGTTCCTTTGTTGATTATTCCTTCCTGAAACTTGAATTCCAACAGAAAATGACAGTCAAATCTTATGCAGAGTCACACAATTAGTAATTATCCGAACACTTACTCTTTAAATGTGGGTAGTTCTACTAGATGTCAAAAAGATTAAATTATCAGGAAATTCTGCAGGTGAGTTTTAACTTGGCCATGTTCTTGCAGCATATGCTTAGGTTAAAATTTTATATCCATCTTTCAAGGTGTGTAGCTAAAACTAGACCTCAGTGAAAAGAATTGTAAGCTTAGTCATCTCAAGAAGTTTGACCACTTTTTGTGAAGGTTTTGTTGTATGGAAACAAATAGTAAAAATTACATCCTTTAATGACCAAATATAACATTTCCTAATGAAAGCTTTTTTTTTTTTCACAGAAGTATACGCACACACACCCCCCTCCATTAGAAAACCAATAGTTAATGGATTTTCCGGGAAGAGAACTGGTTAACAATTGCCATTAACAAGGACTTTCACCAGCAGTGTGTTAATTGAATTTTTGTGGTCCTTGACACTTTTTTTCATTATAAATGCCTTTGCAATTCTAGCGCAGAAAAAGGATAAGGATTTGCAAAATACCTTACTTAAATAAGAAACCTTGATATAAATCACTTCTGTGATACACGTTTCATTTTAGAACTTATCTTAGATTTTATCAGATTCAATGACACTTTGACAGCAAGTAAGGTGGGCTTCAGATTTTTTGTCTTTTCATCTGTCTTAACGAGGAGTGTTTCCTAGTATCACAGTATCAGCATCCTGAATATACAGGAACTAAGTGGTCAGCAAATCTTTCAGGAAAAAAAACCCTAGAAATCAAACAGTATAGCAAAACAAAGTTCTTTCTGCTCCACAGAATTCACTTAGATGGCATTTACTGCAGAAACTGGACACTGCATACAAAGAACAGAATTAGCAACTTAGATGTGACATGTTATTTCTTCATCTTTACTGCTTCTGGACTGTTTAATAGCTTTATTTAGCTTGGGCACAAGTTAGTACTTGTAAGAAAATCATCAGACTGGCTGTTGATGTAAGAGTACCAACTAGTTAAACATTAAAATGTAATTTTTAAATAAATTATTTGTGAAAGCTATTTTTCATAGCATCTGGTTTGACATGTAGCATAGTTATTTACATGATGTATTTTAAAAACTACTACATTAGAATGTTGTGCCCTTCTATAACTACCTTTACTTTTGAAGAATGCTGGAGAACCAGGTATAATATGGAAAAGCTAACAACTTGGTCCGGAGTTGGTTTAGCTAAAAAACAGGTGAAGGTTGGAGGTTTTACTACTTTTGCAACCATAGTCTGAAATGACTAGAGCTCTGTGCGAGCACAGCTTTCCTTTTACATAGTGCACTGAATCAAGGCTGCTGTGATAGTTATTTCTGTATTCTCACTTTACTTAGAAACCATTAGTAGATATGATCGCAGCTCTTTTCCTGATGATTAAATATGACACAGTATTCAAATAGGAGAGCTTCTGCAGAAACTGGGAGGCTTTGTGCCGACCTAGGCTAGGAAACAACTGGACTTTAAGTTTTGACTTCCTTGTTTTTGCGTCAACCTTTCCCATTTGGCCTCTTCCATGCTGTTTTTGCGCTACTGATAAGCCCTACATTTGTCACTGTTTTGACATATACAATAGGAAGAAAATGATTGTGGAGGCATTGTGTTCATTTTGCAATCCTCTATTAACATTTGAAATGCTGAAATTCCTTTTATGTTGATGTCTTCAAGGTTTGCATCTTGTGCCTGTATGTGCTGATGTATCACAAGTTGGTTTCTTTTCTTTTGTGTGATTTTACTTAAAATCAGACAGGCAGAATAATTGGTAGTGTTTGGGATGGTGGACACCACCAGCGTTGTTTGCACGTTTTCTACTAATCAAATTATCAGAAGTGAGTAGTATTGAGACTGGGGCTTCCAGTATTTTCTTAACATGGAAGTAGTGGTTTTACAGGTGCACTATGGATGAAGTTTTAGAGGTGGGATGAAGTTATAGAGCTGGTCTCTGTATGTTTTAAAAATAAGACTTGGATTGAAAGTTAACTTTTTTCCTTTTTTTTCTCCTTTCTTTTTTCTTATCAAACTTACTCAGGCATAAGGTAGACTTTTCCCCTGGCTGAATTTGGTAGCTCAATGTGGACTTTTTAGGGCAAGAGGTGAGAAAGCTACTGTCTGTTGATGGTGAGGAAGCACATCTTCAACACTGAAAACATGAATGCACAGTCTCCATAAATAAATGAGCCTGTGATGTGTATGTCACTGACTGATAGCCTCTAACATCGATCATTAAAAATAAATCAGCATTGTGTCACTTAGCTAATGAAAAATAATGCCAAAAATTCCCCCCCCCCCTTTTTTTTTTCTTTTCCTCAGATTCTGCAAGCCCTCTTTGATTTACTTTACGAGAAATGACTGTGTTAATATGGAGGTTCTGAGACATTCAGTCTCTGTTCTTATCATGCAATCTTTCTGGAGAACATAAAAATGATCAACATAGGCATAACCTCAGGGCTAATTTCTTTTCATCTTGTGTATTCCTCTATCAATAACCTTGCTGACTCCCTTTCTACTTAATTAACATGATGGAAGATTTGTACCTTGCAATATGACAATACAGATCAATAAGTACTGGGTAAAATGTGTTTTGCCTGTTTTTATTTCTGTGTTTGCAGTATCATTGATTCATTTCTTTACATGAAAAGAGTGTTGTTACAAGAAACAAAAGCTCAGCCTTTGCTTCCTTGAAATCTTGGAACACCGAATTTCATACTCAGCTTATCTGTAGTATAAACACGGTATTTTCCAGAAGGCCAAGTTTGGACTAGCTAGCTATGCCATTTTGAAGCCAAGCAGAGTGTAAGAGGTAGAAATGAAACCAGTATCCTCCTTCAGAGAGACAGTATGGATTTTTGTATTAAGTGGTGCATTAGTAGTCCCTGCTGTTTGGTGGCTTCTTTGGAGTCCTTTGGTTTTCTTACATTTATCGAAGGATAAAGGACTACTTCTAGTGCTGTTGTTCTTTTTCTTTTTTTTTTTTTCCTGCCTAAAACTTACCTTAGAGGAAACCTGAGGAAGCTGCCTCCACCAAATGGATGCAGTAACTTAAAGTTTTTTAATGTTTGCTCCTATTAATATTATTCTCTCCTTCAATGTCCATATTGCAAGTCCTGTGTTGTGATTCTTGCCCTGCTTGGAGAGAATTTGAAATAAAGAAATGATGTGATTGATAGTTCAACACAAGGGCTTTAACAGGAAGAATGAAAAGAATCGCATCCTTCCAAGGGTAAATTTATTTTCTAGCAAAAAATCTTTTTGGATCAATTCTAAATTTCTGCTGCAGTTGCATATAATCTTTGTAAAGCATTGTCAATAAGAGACAAGTTCTCTAAATGTATTCAAATATGGTTTGTTTACTACTTTTGTTTTGAACCTATTTAATCTGCATGACCTGCAGCCATCATACATTAAGCTGCCTTTAATTTTCAGCCTAAATTATAATGGCTTGAAATGTAGAACTGATTCAAAATGTAACTGACCTGCTGTTTTGGGAGGTAAGGCAACAAGGTAGACACACCTCTTCCAATGAGCTTTTTCTCTGCCCCACATTGCTTTTCTGTGTTCTTCCTCCACAATCAGTGGTGGTGTTCTGAAGCTGGAGAAAAATAAAGCTTCTTTAGAACTTTCAGGGAAGGAATTTTTATAGGATCATACCAAGAATGTGTTTGGTCATGACTTGAGAGTGTGTAGGTGCTCATGGGGAAAAGGCATCTCCTAGAATAGTGCTAAAGGACCAACCTAGGAGTATGTCGGTGGCATGGTACCATTGAAATTCATGGTTAGTAATTGCTGACCCACATTTCTGAATCATGCAAAGGATTTGCTTGGGAGTCAGCCATTAAACATGCCACAGACTGTTCTAATAACTTACTGTGTTCTACATTAACAACATCATAGCAAAGACCAACATGTGCTTGTGCCCACAATTGTTTATTTTGCTAGTAGAGACGTGGCCTCAGAACCTCAGTATGTTGAAGCTATGCAGGAAGTATGCTCATTCAACCAAAATGCCATTGACAAGTATTCTTTTTTCTTGAGTTCCTTGTATAGAAAGGATAGAGAAAGCAATTATAGCAGCAGGGGTTTGCTAATGGGACTTTCCATGTTTTGTCTTATGTGCTAAACACCCATTTTGTACCACCTAATGGTTTGGGGCAAGGAGGAGAAGGTAGCTTTTTACAGTAATAGCTACTCTTCATAAGATACATATACTTACTGTTTATCTACAGTATTTATGACAAAACAAGACAACCTTGGAGAAACAGATCTTGAAACTACTTTTTCATGCCCAGTCTGTTCTGCCAGAAGTTGCTAGATGGGATTTCTTCCTGGAGAATTAACTGCCGCTTCCTCTTCCCTGTCCTCTTTTCGTAAGCCAAGTGCTTAAACAGTCCAGGAAGTTTGACTGCTAAACCCCACTTCTTACTGAGTAATATTGTGTTTGTCTTATGCTAAAGTCTTGCTTAGGGGATGGTTCCATAGCATCTGGGGGAGGTTAGCCTTTTCATTTCCAAAATTTTTAATCTAATGTTTGTGTTAATACATTCCTGCTTCACAACGGGTCAGATATGAGAGGGATTGAGTTAGAACTCTTGTTCAAATCATCTTTTTCAGATTAAAATGTATTTGCTTGTTTTCTCACTACTGTCCCAGTCTGTGTTTAAAGTGATCTGGCAGTTCCCACTCCATAAACTGAAGGACTTGTTTAACCTGAAGGTAGAATCTGTTGATGTGTAAAAATGTAAGCCCACCAGTTCAATGGGAGTTGAATATTTTAGATATTTTGATTATTCCATTTGTGCTTATTTTTAGGGACCTGAATAACTTGAGTTAATCTCACTCTTGTGATTAAAGATGTAGCTGCACTATTAAGTGTTTCAGCGAAAAGCACAGGGCAGGTAATATACTGTATTACCTGCTCTGGTAGCTGCTTATCTGTGTGGTCTATCTCTGCACTATAGCTGAAAATTAATCACCTTCTCTGCGATCTGAATGTGGACTTGAGCAGGTACGACAGCTCTGCACTACACTGTTGTCTCAACGTTTTTCATGTTGATTTTTTTTTTCTTAACACCAAAAAGTTTCAGAAAACCCTTCCCTACTTTCTGTCTCTATCTTTTGATTTGAGCAGCAAATTGGAATGAGTTCTCTTTAAAAACATGAAGATTAATGTTTTGAAGAAAGATGTATTTTTATTATTTAAATCTTCTGAGAAGTATTCTTGTTTATTTTGTTTGATTTTTGAAAGGATGTAGTTATTTGATAGTATAAATATTAGCTTAAGTAGTCTCAAGTATCTGCTACATAGAAAGTATTTGTTTTTACAGTCTTAGTCTGGACTTATTCTTCAAAACTCAACTTCTGGCTTGATTTACAATGAACACACTACTTTCATGCAAGTTTGAGTCTTCTGGTAAAATCACTTCTAAAGATGAAAGCACAAAAACCTATGAAGTTGCTTACATCTACTTGAAGTGAGTCCCCAGTTGATAAATCCCAAAATCCCTCCCCCTCAAAAAAAAATAAAGTCTAAATAGATTTCATAAGTCTTAACCTTTTGAGTCACTCCTTGTTAAAGATGTTAATACATTTCAATGGTCATAATTTATCAACAAATTCAAATGGCTGTTTTAAGTTAACATGTTCTTTTTATTGGGATAACTTTTTCACTAGTTCTGCCCATCTTCACTTATCTTTGGTGTTGGTATATTTTGGTCACACACCACAAGGAGGTTTGGACAAAATGAATGCACTTATTTTATGGAACAGACTAGGTATCCAAACTCATACTTTTTCATAGCTGTATTCAATATATTTTGTTTGATTGAGTTACTATAAATTAATCCTGACAAAACAATAAGTTGTAGTTTACTCTGGTCTTACAAAGCAAATCAGACATGTAAATCCTATAAGAAAATTTTACTAGTATTTGGAGATAGGAAGAAATGTCTGAAATTGTTACAGAATTCAGTACAAATGGGAATTGTTATTATGGAAATCTTAACTGCTTGGATATAAATACTGTTAATTATGTGAGGATTGATTAATTGTAAACATTATATCAAATAGATTTCTTCCACCTCTGAGTGACACAACAAAATGAGTACTAAGGTAAGTAAAAGGTGTGATCTAGAAGAATAGGCAATAAATAAAAAGTAACTTGTGGAGGAAGCAGACTTGCTATCACAATAATATGAAACATGTGTATGATACGAAGGCATAGGAACAAGATTTTTTTAATTAATGCCTCGCTTTAAGATTAGGTATCAAAATATGTACATATTTGAAGACTTCCAAATAGAAAATGGTATGTACTGTTGTAGGTATACGTTATGGCATACTTCCCGTTGAACTTAAGCAACATGCAGGAAAGTTATGGAGAAGCCTCACATTTAGGATTCCCAATGTTTGGAAAACAAGAAAAAAGGGATTGTTTAAATTTGCTTTATTTTTTTAAATGCTAAAAAAAAAAAATCCAAAGTACTTCTATATCTGGAATTTTTTTAATGAGTTTTTTGTCGAAGAAGCAAAATTACAGATGTTCTATACATTTCTAAATAAGAGGGAAATGAGAAGCCTGCTGAAAAATGGAAAGGCTTTTTCTGAATCCATGTAGTACAGCTACTTCACAGAGCAAAACCCCTCAGTTCTTCTCTTACATACTTGTATTCCCAGCTGAAATGAATGAGTCTGAAGAAATACAACCACTATGACAGCATTTCATTTTATTATTTTTATCATACATTAGTCCTGTTCCCAGGCTAACGTGTTTATTTGAAGCATGTATGTCTGTTCTTGACTGGGCTGCTGCCTCCGGATATATATGACTATAGGCTGTGAGTGGCTAGTGACAGTCCCTGTATTAAGGAAAATACATTTTATAATCTGTTTTGTCTAGCTCACTCTCAGTGGATCTTGATCATTGGTCTCTGGAGGCCTTTATGGTGGCCCATAAAAACATTACTGGCAAAGACAAACAAAGTGGTGCCAAGAATTAAGATGCTGGAGGGACACTGGTCCAAGAAGCGCAGGTTCAGATTTGAATATATTTGAGCATATAATTATTGTAAAATTTTCATTGAGTTTGATTTGGCCTGCATTTCTTTAAGGCAAAGATGTCTTTCTCACAGAGAATTTTTCTGGCTCCCTTTTGACACGGGAGAGAAATACTTTGCACTGCAGGATCTGTATCAGCCTTGACTGTGTTGTGTTAATTTAATTTATAGTATTAGATATTAAGCATGGACTAAAACTTGATTTTAGTCAAGTTTTAACAGTATGCTTCCAGCATTTTGATATGTGCAAATAAGAACTGAAGAGGGCAACAGCTTTTAAGTCTGTAACAATAAACCCATACTAGTTTTGAAAACTTAAATATTCTCCCTATGGCACCTTAGAATAAAATGTGCAAGCTGCTTAGCTGGAGGGGGAAAAAAAAAAACCGAACTCAAACCTAACAACAAAACCCTAGCGTGCTCTCAGCTGAGATTTTTTGTTGTTGTTGTCTTTTGTTTTGAATGTGAAACAGAACAAAACAAAACTAAGATAATGATAATTTGGGGCATAAAAGGTTGCCCTATTCATTAACAGGTTCATGTTAGTTTTTGTTTCCCGATAAGACTTTTTGGGAAAAAGTCAGGATATGGTTATATATTTAAGTGTAATCTAAATGGACCGTTCTTCTCATCACAATAGGATTATTTTTCTTATGGCTAGAAAACTATCTTTTCCAATTGTGTTCTTTGTAACTGATTTGCTTTCTTCTGTGCAGCCCACCCTTTGTGATACAGTTCTGGTATTCCTTGACTAAGCAGCAATTTAAGCCAGTGTTAAACTCAACTGTGATTGCTTAGTGCATGGCACTTTTGCAGAAGATGGGTTCTCATCTGTAGTGCTCTGCTTGGCTCAGGTCTGGGATCAAGAAGTTAGGTTTTTGAAAAGGATAAAGGATTGCTTTATCAAGTCATTTCTGTACTGCAGTAATCTGTTTCCTGGTTCACATAAATTGATTTTAAAATACTATCTTTTACCTTTTATGCTATCTTAGTGACAAGAATGGTATTTTAGGAAGTCTAGGCATCAAGATGACTCAGGTCTATTGTTCAGAACAAGTTTCAATTTTAAATTCTGGTCTTTGTTATATTTTTTAAAAAATATTTTTTTCCTGAAGTGTACAGTTCTGTAACTTTTAATAGTATATTTGCTGTATGGAAGTAAATTTCATTAATTGTTCTGTGCAGCAACCTTCCTTGACAAAAGGGATTTCCAAGCTATTCTTACACCAGTATCTTTGCAACTAAATTATACTTGATACAAGTAGGTCTCATGAAGTAGTACAAAGGATATTTTCAGAATTTCAAAAGGTATTTGAAACCTTTTTGTGGTGCAGGACTGATTTTATTGATTGAAAGGTAGATTTTCTTTGGAAAAATTTTGGATGTCGGAAGAGGATTTTCCACTATTTTTATTTGGGGTTTTGGTTATTATTATTTATTTGGTTTTATTGCAGTGAGGCACAAGGCAGTTAATGAGTATTCTTTTGAACCTATGCCTTTAAGTTATGTATTTCCTACGCATAATATGAATTGTCATGATTTATTTCTAGTTGGGGGGGTGGGGAGGTGGGTTTTTGTGGTGTTGTTTTTTTTTTAACAGGATTCTCTTTTTGAAAGAGGAGTTCATGACTAAGGGACTTAAGGTTGAAGAGGGTTACTTTAATTGACTACCTTGAGACTGTTCCTGTGGATTTTTCTCTTGTGTTGCTTTGGAAACATGAACGTAGCCTGAGAGAGGATGGAAAGAGTTCACAAGGTTGGCTGATGTCACCTCAGCGACTGCAGGACTGACAGGAAGTTTCTCTATTGTCTCTACTCTTAGTCCTTACCTCAGGAGAGGCCTTGACCAGACACCACTGTCCTTTGGCTATTTCAGGTCCTTGGAGTCAATGTGGCGGTAGCCTGAAGGAACAAATGGTGGAACTGGTTAAAAAGCATCCTCCTCAAGTTCTTCCTGACCCAGATGGCAGAATGAAATAACTAAGAATTTCTTGTAGGGTGTGACTGAACTTGGCTTGATAGATGTCATATTTCAAAAGCCCAGGCCTGTCAACGGTTGATAAAATGCTGTCTCTGCCTTGAAAATATACAGAAACTCTTCTGTGTTTAGTTCTTGAAGGGAGGAATTGAATACAATTAACAGTTTATGCAGTATGTAAACCACATTTTAACCTTTTAAACCGAAGCTTTGCAGACTTTTAAACAGTTTAGAAAATTTCTCAATAAAATTATCTGCTTTCCTTCACAGTATGTAGAATGCAAAGACGACGATTTTCCTAACGGCGCTGTTCTTCTTTTCTTGCACGCCTGAAGCCTGAGCTCACCGAACTGAGCTCTTCCGTGGTGCAAACGTGCAGGACCTCCTCCTGCTTGTCGAAGCTGCTGTCGCGGCACTGCTAAGCGCTCCAGGAGCGCTGTGTCCCAGGGGTAGAGTCCTCAGGGGTGTTGGAACTTCCTTTCCGGTGCTCTTGGTAGCATTAGAAGGCTTAGGGGTAAAAGTATGGTCTGCTATAAACAGTGCTCAAGTGAATTTAAACCCTTGAATGGGTTTTGGATGAGACTCAATGTACATATATAATGTAGCCAGAATGATTGATGATGGGATGGAAAACCTTGAAGAAATCCCCTGCCATCTGGTGGTATTGATAGCTTGCTGGCATGATGTCTTGCAGATTCCGGTACGTGCTGCCTTTGAGAATAGGTGTAAATATTGGTCTCTGCCATTATCACTAAAAGATGGAAATACATTTGGGAGGCAGGGTGTAACAATAATCTGATCAGTTATGTGCAGAGAAAAAGAAAGCAAGCTCTACTTTGAAGTAAACTGTAGCTATTATCTATTAACAATTACAGCTTTGACAGTTAACTCTTGACAATACTGGGTGTGTAGTACTGCTTACTGTTGTTTTCCAAATAAGATTACATGAACTTCAACTTACATTACTAGCCTTTCAGCAAGTGCCATTCTGAGTTAACAAAAAAAAAAAAAATTCCATAATCTCTCTGGCTAATCCAAGCATTAACTGTCTACAGTGTGGAGCAACCAAGGGTAAGAGATTGAGTTTTATAGGCCGGGGTGCAGGTCTTTTGGTTTCGATTGTGTGAGCCTTTATTATGATTTTACCAATTAATCAAAACATAAACAGCAAGATCTCTGAATCAGATGGAAAACATGTATCCAAACTCCGATTTTATAAAGATTGATTGCTGCTTCACGACTAGCCTTTTGTCTCAGTGTTTATAGCAAAAGACTTACACGTACAGAGGAATTTCAAATTCAGAATAACATGACAGTTTCTAAAGTCAGAATTACTTCATAAATTGAGTGGTTTCATTATTACTGACAGCAGGCTTAAAATGCTCGTTATTGTAGTACAGATGTATGGTGTGGAACAGTTAATGTGACTAATACAATTTGTACCAAACCTACCTGACAAATACCAAGTGCCAAGCTCAGTAGCAAACAATTTTTAATCATTTCACCATGCTACATGCTATGAAAGTACATATAATTTGGGTGGGAGATGTGTTTTCCTCAATGAAGAGCTTTTGAGGAGAGGTAAAATGTGTGTTACAGATAGGCCAAGCCAGAGTTTAAATTGTGCCTTTACCAAACCCACCTGAAGAACGATTGTGTGTCTGGCATGCACGAGCAGTAGTTGTTGAGTTCAGACTACTCTGCATGTGTGAAATACTTCTAAAGACACCAATTAACTTTTGTGAAAACAGATCTATCCAGTGTACCAAAACAGATTGAACAAGCTGTCTAGTGCCTCAAGTTCATGAAAACAAGTTTCCTGGGGAAAAAAAAATAAAGCATGTGCAAAATGAAAGAATTATAACAAAGTAGGTAAAGAAGTGTTGGCAGCCTGTTTATTTTGATTTTATTTTGAACTTGGCATTTGTCATTAGCCAGTAGGAATGGAACTCTGCATTGGTGTTCATATGCATGTGTTCGGGTACCTGTTTACAGCTGGTTATGTCAGTTATGAATTGGGGGTGGGGGTGGGAATTAGTCCCTTTTGTGGCTCTGTACCACAGCTGTAACTTTAGCACAGCCACTGGTATTGGCAAGCTGAGTAGAATAAAGATTTATTTTTTTTTGTGAACATGAAAAAATAAAATTCAAAGGACATGGGGTTGCCTTATGAATGTTTAGGTTGATAAAAAAGTGGGGGGGGGTTTAATTGCAGAAATGTGTAGCTAATTTCATAAGTCATAACCTATTTTCACTTCTCAAAATCAGTTCTGCACAATTTTTCTGTAGAATTCAGTGATTCATTCCATATGGTATTTCTTGTAGTAACTGATGAACTATAGCATCTTATAGTATCTGCGTACTTGAATTGTATGTGCAGTAATATTAGCGGTGATTTGTGCTCTTTGAAACGTGTTGAGAAGCCGTTGGGTTCATCTGTGTTCAATTATGTCTGTCACCAGCTACTGGGTAAGATAATTGGAATGTGACTGTATAGGAATAATATTTGCTTTAATTATTAGAGTTCGCATGGTCAAAATTTCTGTTCACTCCTCCAAACTGACTTTATGGAACAGAGATAAGGGTTTATTTAAAGACAACCAAACAAACAAAAAAGAAAACCACAAAGAACCCCCAAAACCTAAATTCCTTAACACCAGGCTGTTGGTATGTTCAATTCTTTTATGACCACTGTGTTCACACAACTGTACTATCTCCTTATTAGTATTTTTAGGCAAACTCTTGTAGTCTTGGATAGAAAGTCAAGTAGTTTGAAACATCAGCTCGGATAATCCAGAGATATGTAGGGAAAATGGTACTATATGTCCTCCCTTAATAATTTGCTTGTCTTTGTGATTGAACAGATTTATTGGAAATGAAACAAACTGTATGGGAGCTTAAAGATGTCTATTGCAAATAGCACTTCAAAAAAATCTTTAGTGATTTTAATTGTGCTTGGAAGCAATGAAGCCTCTAAACCTGGTATTTCCTCTAAGAATATTATGACCTCAGGATAATGTCACTAGAACTATTCCCGTTTCTTTTCAATCCCGTATAAGGGAAACAAAGGAAAATTAAGACCAGTAGCATTATGTAAGTTATCCAGGCTAAAATTCATTCCAAATGCTTTTCAATGTAGCAAAGCATTCCTTTCATTTACTCAGCAACAATTAGAAGTGAAAGCTGCATAGTTTATTTAAAAACCATCTTAGCAATGTCTGAAAATATTATAAGCAATGATAGAAATGAAATATTTTTTTTTCTGTTACCAGCTACCCTAGTGTTCTGCCTGCTTTATGTTACTCTCTAATTTAGCAACTCAGATATTTCAGGTACATTTACTGTGAAAAGTAGTAGAAACAACACTGTAAAATCCTCCATTGTAGGATTTATTTTATTATTGGTTTTAGGTGATGTGTGAAAATACAACATCTCTTTAAGCAATTGCTTTGGAATGAAGATGCTGATAAAACAGAAAGATTTCCTCAGATAAGGAGTAGTAAGACTCTGCATCCTTCATTCAAGCATAAAGTGCCTGAAGCATCTCAAAGAATATTAGAAATGTTAGTCAAATTGAGTCTTGCACTGCACCTGGATAACAGTGGTTAACTGAATACAGAGCTAGGATTTTGCATAACATGGCAGAATAAGATGACGATAAGGACAGCTCTACTCTTTTGCTCAATTCATTCAGGTTTAATAGTAGCAATATTAACGAAAAATGTAAAATTAATGAAAGCTCAGTATTAATTCATCTGGCAAGATGCCGATGCCTTTACAGAGAAGGACAATTGTGCTGTATCTTGTTAAATATTCTGGGCCTGATTTTCTAGCACGAAGGGTTTAGGTTTACTTTTATAATTCTAAAATAACATCACTAGAATAATATATGCAATGCAATTATATTTCCTTCTCTTCATAACTTTATTTAATGCTTTGCAGCATCCTGTCCTTTGGGACTTTTTAGATTGCTGAGTCAAGCTGCAGTGCTGTTACTTTTCAGACGCCTAGACGAAGATACTGGGAAACCATGTAGTTTGAGTCAGAGACAATATCTCCAAAACCCTTTAATGCCTACAGAAATACTGCAGAAAGTATTTGGAATACTTATAAGATATTGCAAAGCTACCAGGTAGAAAAATCTACCTGTTTTCTTTGTCAAAGTTTTTCCTGCTATTCAATTGAAGCACGTATTTCAAAGCAAACTTTCCCATTAATTTGCACAAAATTTTAATGTAAAGAAACACCCTATTAGCAAAAAAGTAATTGATGCAGACTAAGTATTTCCATGGCAAATGGTCTGTTCCTAAGTTCTGGTCTCATTTCATGTGGTATCCTGTGGTGGGCTATATGCTGTCTAGTGGCTTTTTTAAAATAAAGATGTATTTAAAACAAAACCAAACCACCAATGGTACCCAAAAGATACGTTATCTTGAAAATATCTACCACTGCTTGGTATTTGAAGAGAGTTCAAACCTTCAAGCCATTTACTCAGTACCCATAAATGCTCATCTCTCTCTTTGAACACATGAGGGCATTTGCTTACTTTAGTGTCATTTCTTCTATAGCTTCAGAAACAGCTGGTAGGGTAGCTGCCAGGTCCCTCTGCCAGGTCATCTGAGACTCTCCTGCTGACTTGTCACATTCGGCTTCCTGAAAATGAGACAGGCACGGGGCGGTGGCAAGGGGGGAAATCCCAGGTCTCTTCCTTTGTCCTCCTCAAATTCTGACACCTTGTTGGGTTGTTTTAATACTCTTTAGTATTTTGAATTTCCTGTCACCATAAAGTACTGTTTCAGATCTCTTGGTTATTTTTTTTTTCAATTCTCTTGTCCAAGGTGAGAGAGACTCGCTGTCATGGAAGGTCAGCACTGTTCCCAACACAGCTGTTTGCAAACTGAATGGAGATGGGTAGATGAGAGGTAACTGCAAGCCCCATTTCCATGATGAATGTTCGTGCTTTGCTAGGCTGCTACTTAGTTTACATTACCTTCTCCAATATTTTTGAAGAGAACAATGCCTTTTCCTGGGGTTAAATGCAGATGTTCAAATGAATGTTAACGTCCTCGCTTTGATCTGCTTAGCTATATCTTTTTTATGTACTATACTAATTTAAGTCATTAAAGAAAGTGGAGGATTTGAAATAGGAATTAATGACTCAATTTTTCAGTGGTTGTTGGGTCTTTTGCTTATTTGAGTAATTAATATGCTGTTTCTGCTATAGCTAAGTTTTCAGAAGCAAATGTGGTGAGAGTTTGTGGCACCAGCATTATTTTATGAGAATTGGTAAACACTGATGTGAGAAGGTTGCTCAAGCTTGTTGAACTTACAGCTGTGTTGATGGCTTTGAGTATAATGGCACATTATGAGAGGAAGGCATGTGGTCTACTGATTAAACCAGGGCAATTGGGGTTTCTCAGTTCTCTTTCAAATATTCTACAGTCTTGCTTGGGTGGCTTTGAGTAAATCACTTGAGCTTTTTGAAGCTCAGCTTACTCATTCATAAAACTGCCTTAATACCTGTGGTTCTAAGGTTGCTCTGTGCCTTCTGCTGTTAAAGTTAAAAATGTAATTACTGTGTATTTCTGTATTGCTATTACTGTTGATTATCAGTATGTTCCAAAAATGAGAGGGGGAATCAGAAATGGACAATAGATGTCAGAAAATAGCACAAAATGTAATTGTAATTACAGATAATTTAGGCAATGAATGAAGTATGGAACTAACTGCCAGCAGTTACAGAACTGAAGGTCCAAATAAAGAGAAACTATAGGGCTATCTAGAAAAAAAAAAATAGCTGTTTATTATACTTTTACAGCAGTAAAACTGGTGTTTACCTTACGATTTTTGGAAGTTTATTGCCATTCTGTATGTGTTAGTCCATTTCAAGGGGTATGGCAGAATTCACTGTCATGACATATGTTTGGTTTTTGCTGCTGAAATGAAAAGATATGGACATTATTTGGAGCTGCTCAGCAAAAGTTGAACTGCATCTGAAAAGCCTAGCAAGCCATACAAAATAATTTTGCTTTTGCAAATATATTTTCTTTCAGTATTTTTCCAGCTTTGCATGGAGTTTTTTGTATTAAATTGGAGAACACATCAGGAGCATGGATTTTACAATAACATCAATGCTATGAGATGACATGTCTGTAGGACTTGTGACTTTGTGATTCTGGTGGGTATCACCGAAGTGAGCAGCAGCCCAGCCACAGCAGAGGGATATTCTCGCTCCCCTTCCCTCCTGGTCCCATCCGCAGCACACAGTGTGCACCAACTCTCACGTGTGTTGAGCTCTTTGGTGAGCTACTTCAACTTGCAAACTCTGCAGACAACCTTTTTTTTTTTTTTTTCTTTTTCCCCTGCCGATTTAATTTTCTGTTACGTTAGCTAACTGAAACAGCCCAGGGAGGGATTTGATGGATGCCAGAGCGAGAGCAAGGGAACAGGCAGGAGCGTGTGGCTAGAGGAGGGGGGAGCAAGTTTGGTGGGGTGCAGAAGCAAAATGCTTTTGTGACCAGCTGGAATGACTTAGAGCTGCCAGAGCTGCATATAGCTTGTTCTCTTCCGATCAGCAGTTTCTCATTTTGTGGCAGATGTCAGTGTTGACAGATTTTGGAGTCTCTCCTGAAGTTTGTAAAGAATGTTTTTCCTTCTTTCATTTTGTCTTCCTTATTTGCTTTTTTGTGTCTTTCTACTGTGACCATTAAGTAAAACGAAGATGCAGGTATAACAGAGCTTATTTAACAATCCCTCATCTGTACACAAAGGCACTCTTCTCCTCCCACTTTCTTCATACCATCCATAATCTCCAGAGGCAACCCTGTGGTCCATCACTTGAAGTGGGTGGTCAGCCTGTGCATATTTGAGCTCTCCCAGATTTGCCTGTGGAAGCCGGAATGTCTGCAGCGTGGGCTCTATTGTTCTCTCCACTTTTTAGAGGCTTGTGGACAGCGGCATGACACAATATTAAAAATATTCCTGATCATTAAACGTTCCTTGTCTTATCCTACCCCATTGGATTTAGAGCTATTTTCACTTAAGAATTTTCTACATAAATAGCAGGCTTAGATAATAGCTTGAGCACTGGGCTATACTTGACCCCTTTTGCTGCCTCTTTCCATAAACATGTGGGTTAATCAGGTGTGACTCACCAAGTGTGGAAGTTTCCTTGCCGAAATGCTTGAGCTCATATGACAAAGTAATTGTTTTTATTAGAACTGCAGTTAAAAAAAAATACAGTATGCTGATTTATGGGGCAAACTAACAGAGCAGTTGGCTGCACTTTTCTGTTACCCATTTATCTCTCTTATACTTTAATGGCACTTAAAAACATGTTTTCTTGGAACCCGTGTACAAGCCAAGGGTGAGTCCCGTACCATGTAAATCCAGTTTACTGTAAATTGAGTCCAGTAAGTTTCTTACTCAGTTTCTTCATATCTCAGGTCATGTTAAAAGTATTTTCTCCCTGATAGTCTGAACGAAGCAGAAGGAGCTGTTATCCTCCTGTGCTTTAACCGTTAACAAAATGTTCATCGCTGAGAACTTTTACTGTCAATACATCCAAGCATAGAGATTAAGAATTTCATGAATTTACACTGTGCTGTTGACTCTGCACTGTTTGTGGCTCAGTCTAGGATGTAAGAAAAGTCCCGGTAACATCTATTTGCTTTATACTTCTCTTACTTATAAACTACTGTGTTTGCTCCGTATTGAACGGGGAAGCTGAGATTTTATTGTATTCCTACTGAATTAGGAAACGTTGAGCAGTTTAATCTAGGGGAACATTTACTGTCCGTGCAGAACTTTGGATCACACAATACATGAAGATACTCCTTCAACCTTTAGTTTTTTCACACTTCTCAAATCTTTCCTAATGCAGCAAAGTGGGTAAAATTGCTGCCTTGGTCACAACTAAAAAGACATTCTGCTTCCAGTTTGCAATTTTAAAACATGTAAGGATTAGATATACACCTCTTCATGAAAAGATAGCACTAATATTTTTCTGTCCTTCATTCTACAGGAGATGTGCTTTTTGTATGAATATTTTTTGGATATTGAAGTACTCATTTGTAAAGCATTAGTTTTTTCATTCAACCCTGTCATTTGCTAGTTCACAGAAGCTCATTGTAAAGACTGAAACTCTCAAGAATGGTGAGAGGATGTAATATTTGTTGAATCCCTGTTTTTCTGCCAGGATGTTTAAAGCAAGATCTCTTAACCAAGCAATAGCCACGTCCATAAAATCTCTTGAGAGCTTAGTCCATCTCACACTGGCAAACTCGGCGTTATTAGTCTGCTCCCTGAGAAGAGATGGTGCCAGTGAGAATTTTTTAAACATGTGCTGACATTAGTCTTAAATCCTTGCATTTAGGTTATTTTCACTCAAATTACATTGGACTGTCATCCATCATTTTTGAATATGTTAATTAAGGATGTTGTTATGCACACTTGGAGTCAGAGTAACGCGGACTGGTCAGGCCCTGGGGAGGTCTCAGGCCAGGCTGATGCTGATGTTGCTCACCAGGACAGATCTGGCATGTCCTGAAGTCCCCAAGGATGAGAGCCTCCTTGGGCAACCTGAGCCACCACCTGACTGTCCTCATGGGGAAAACCTTTCTCCTAGTACCTGGCATGAACTCTGTCATTTGAAACTTGTCTTTTGTCCTACTTCCACGCACCTCCTCAAAAAGCCTGGCTCCATCTTCTCAGTAACCAACCTATAGGTGCCCGGGGCTGCTGTTAGTTGTCTCCAAAGCCATCTGTTCTCCAGTCTGAGCAAGCCCAACTCATGGGGCTTGTGCTCCAGCCATGTGATATGCTGGTTCAATAAAATTGCTGCAGTCAGTGTTTTGTTCAGTAAAATTTCCCTGATTTTTGGTATGTACTTACCATGCACCTGCTTTGTAGCTGTTAACTTCTAATAGCGTTTATGCCATGTTGTTGCTGTTCAACACAAGAGTTGAATAGCAAAAATTATTGGATTACCTAATAGATTACCTCAAACTACTTCAGCTTCTATGTTGATAAACACCCATATTATGCAATTCCTGTGGGGGGAAAAAAAAATCTTCTGTATGATGCTATATTCTCTGTGTGGTTTCAGGGCACACACTTGGCTAAATACTGGAAATGTGAAAAGCTGTGTGAGGTATCTTCAAAGCATAGTACCCCATGTATTCCTCATGGTATTACATAGTGACAGTGTTTTTAAAACTTTCATTCCTCAATTTCATATCTTAAGTTGTTTCAAAGTATAGTCTGAGATGTAAAGTTTATGAATTTACACTATAAAATCTGCATGAATATTTTCCAGAGTATTTTTTCTTCATTTTACATGAAATATCAAAAGTAATAGCAGTGATTTAGCATTTTGCTTTGCCACCTGAACAGATTATGGACAGTATTTAGGTCTTCATGAAAATGTGAGTGTCAGCCTGGCTGCATTCACCCTAACATACCTGTTGATTTAACAAAAACCATTACTGAGTACAAGTCAGATTATTTGGTTACTTAAACTTAGCCTTAAAACTGTTGTGCAAGTACTGCTTGACCAGCTCCACGTGTGGATAATGGTCAAACACATGGATAGCTCGGATTTTGTGCTGGAAGGACTCCAACAATTCACATCATTTGACATGTGTTTGTACGTTCATTTGCATTGACCAACGCATCATTTTCAGTCTCTTATTTGGAATTTATTGCCAAGAACAAAACAGAAAACTGAAGTAATAATCATGTATATATTGAAGTGAAAGAAAATGTAAAACAGCTAAATTTGGCCGGTGTTTCAAATTCATGCTCTTTGATGAAAAATTGAAGGTCAGCATAAATATATTATCAAATGCACATTTGTAATGAAAAAAATGCTTTTGCCCCTGTCAAAAATATAGCTAGCAGTTTGAAGCTACCTGAGGTTTTATTGTATACATCTAAATCCTTTAAGAGAGTTAATCTGTATGCTTTAGATGCTGAGATCTAAAAATATGGTTATTCTACAGCTAGAATATCCTTCTACTGGACAGAAAAAGGAGTAAGAATTTCGGCTGCTGAAATGCCCTTTTTTTTCTTTAATTCACATAGCTGACCAGAGCTTTTCATGTCCTTTTAAAGCCAATGAATTTTCTGGGGAATAATATCTCTTGCTTTGAACTGTCCAAATGAAATATAAGACTTGAGCTAAAAAAGCTAAAGTCTGCCAGAAATCAATAGAATCCTGCAGCTATAGGGTACAATACATGCACGGGTTGAGGGAGGTTGGAAATAAAGGGGAGGTGGACTTAAGTATTTCTAGAAATATCTCTCCATTGATGGTACCGAACAACATGTGCAAGCTTTACTGTTTTCCTATATTTATCTCTGCATGCGCCAAACTATTTTTTTATCCTGTTATTCAATGTAAGATGAAGTTGGTTACACTTTCTGCAGTAACTAACCTGGTGCACAAAGGGCTTCCTGCTGACCAGTATGTAAGAATTTACCATATAAGGAAACCTTTCTTCTGGTTTAATGATGTTTACAGCTTAGCAGCCTTAGATCTGTGACATCATGCACTACGGCATTTAAGGCTTCCTTGGGTAGAATTGCTCACTGCCATTTTGTTCTGTTATTGCTTTGCAGCGTTATTGAGTACTTGAAGATTTTAGCTAGTTATTTATTGTCGTCTTCAACTGTAATGAAAATTGTAGTGGTTGGCATAAAGAAAAACTAAGTTTCTCATGATGATGCTGAATTGCTTATCTGACATGGTGAACACTTAAAAAATAAGAATTCAGTAATCTAATTATAAAAGATGGTTGAGATAGCTTTACTTTGGATAACTTCAGCCATTATTGTTCTGTGTGGCTTGGTGTTTCTCATTTTCTTAAAAGGGAACCTCTATTTGCCCAATTAACTGTATTGTTTTTTTGTTCACACCTATCTTTGTGTTCTATTCTCTGAAAATTATTTTCATAAAAGCATGGAATGGTTTGGTTTGGAAGGGACCTTGATGACCATCTATTTCCAAACTGCCTGCCATGGGCAGGGACACCCTCCATTAGACCAGGTTGCCCAAAGCCCCATCCAACCTGGCCTTCCACAACTTCTCTCGGTAACCTGTTCCAGTGCCTCACCACCCTCACCACAAAAAAAAATTATTTTTCTGGTAACTTCTTTTCTGCAGATCCTGTCAGGAGGACAGCAATTCCCTCACATGACAAGTCTTACAGTCAAAGTGGAAAATCAACGTTGAATTTAATATCTTCTTTTTTTTTTTTACCCAGTGACTCATTACCATGAGATCATTCTGTAGTTCTTCCTTCTTTGACCTTAAATTCCGTGAAGAATTTATTATCAGCAATAAATGCTACTACTTGGCTGTTTACTCTTTTTTCCTCCTCATGTACAAATATCTTGAGCAGCTTATGTCCCAGTACATTATCCACTAATATTTTTTTCTGTCATCAGGAAATATTTCCATTTATTCTTATCTTTTATTCCCATCTTTTAAATAGGTATTAAACTATTAAAAAAAAAATCATTGTCTGTTATAGCACCTTAGTTGATGGGGGTTTTTAAGAAACTTTGGTGAGATAAATTATTGAAAGGTTTTTTGGAAACAACCATACGCTATACCAGCTGCTTCATTCTCGGTCAGATGTTTGCTTCTAGTAGCTTTGAGATGTGATTTCTATGCTTGAGAGCCATGTGGTTTTTGTTTTTAATTATCTGCACATCTACAAAGTCTAGGTTTTGTCTCATTATTGGCAATGTATCTAGCTAGGGAGTCATACCTATTGTTTTGTATTTCCAGGGTGTACTATCAGATGTGTTTCAATAGCAATCACCTTTGGTCTCTTTATACCTGTTGTATGTTGGCCATTTCAAGTGATACGATAAATCACTGCAAATAATCCTCCAATTTTCTTATTTTCCTTTCTATACAACCAAACCCACAGAATACGTAAATCTATTAGTGTGGTTTGGGGTTGTTTTACAAAACAAATACTCATTAAAGTATATGTTCAGTTTTTTTAAGGTTGCAATTATTCTGATGCTTCAAATGGTTCTCTTCCTGAACACTACTCTTGGCTCTGTTTCACTGAATACGTCAAAGGCTTAGAAATATGGGTTTACTTTTTACTATTAATTTTTTTTATTTATATTTTGTGTTATTAGTCCAATAAAATTAAAACTGCAAGGCACTCCCTCATTTGAGCATGCAAATAATTGAAATTCAGTGGAATAATGAATGTCCTTAGAGATATGTTTGTGCACTTTTTGCATATAAATTTTGATGGATAAGATTTGTACCCTCTCCACCCTTCCAGCAGTTTTACGGCATAAACTGTTCATCATGGGTTATCTACATCCTCAAAATATGAACTGAAGAGCTGTACAGGACTTAGAGTACTCTGAGACTAAAATCTGCTTAGCATCCTGACTTAGCTGGGGACTTGAGTTTCGTATTTGTTAAAAGCTACCCTTTATGTTGCTATATATAATTTTTTTGTGTGTAGACTCCTGCTACCCATTGGAAAAGTACTTGGTCAAATGAATATTGTTTCAAAAATCAGGCAACTTTCAGAGAATCAAATTTTTAAACGATTCTGGCATGCAGGGGAGAGTTCTGCTTTTTCCTCAATTGTATTTATGCAGAATGGTCACATACCCCATAAAAAAAAGATTGTGTTTTTCTCTTTAGGAGAGCGTGATTTCTCCCTTTTAAAACATGCAAATCTTTTGAATCTTCCCAATTCAACAAAAACTCCTGTGTACCACAGTACAATTAGAGCTGTAGGGGAGTTAGTTTTGTAAGCAGCGGGCGGACGGTGCAAGCGAATGGCCGTGTGCTCTGTATTCTGCTGGTGTCCTGGCACGACGTTCCTGGCAAAGCACGGATCAAATGTCACTTCGGTTCACGGAGAACAGTGAAAAATAATGTTAAAAGCAATTTCAGTCTTGACTAACCTGGTGTTTTACTTGTGGGTCAAAAAATGTTCATTCAGGTTTGAATCACTGTAAGATAAGAAAGGATGGGCATAAAAAAATTGCTGTTGCACTTTGAAAACACCTCAGGAGGATCAAAGAGTATAGAACCCCCGTGAACATGTCAGGTATGATGCTGTAGTCCCACGTGCCTGCTGTGTCCCCTTGTGAGCTCATACTCAGTTAATGGCAGTCTATATGCATATCTCTGAGGTTTTAACTTACGCAAAATTAATAAGTGTGCTCAGATAAACCAAAAATCCCCCCAAACCCTGTGGCCAAATACTATAAGCAACAAATCTACACATTCAGGAAAGAATGTGACTTGATTATGGTGTGTTATCCTGGGATTTTTTACAAGTACTTATTGCGTTGTGAAATATATTTGTAGCATTATAAAAAATAAGGATAACGTGAAATACAAAGGAGCAGCGCATGGGCTCAGGACTTCAAGATTTTATCACTGATGATCCCAAATTACGGAAACGCACAAGTCACCCAGAGCATGTGTTGTTCATATGGACAATTTCATGCTAAAATTAAAAAGTAATGTCCTCTGCCCAGTAACTTTGTAAATTAGCTGCTAAATTATTGGTAGGGATGACTAGAATCCTGATTACAAGGCTTAAAAGATGGGATTATTTTGACAAATCCCCCACAGATCTGGAGCAATATACAGATCTGGTGGGTTGTATTTATATGTGGTTACAGTTATCAAGTTAGAGTTATTTACTAGCAGCTAGCTGGCAGAATCTTGCTTTTATGATCCATAAATTTCTGAATGACATGAAAAATGATAGGGCCAATCTTAGGCTATTGTTAATGTGCCAGTGGAACTATCCCAATTTTTAAATCAGCTGAGGATTATCTTGGTGGTCTTGTGTTGTTCAATGTTTTTTTCTGATGTCGTTTAGAATTCACAGGCTCTGAAGAACAAAAGGCTAAATTTTTAAAAACGTGATTCAACAGGAAAACAAGGATTTGTTGTATCCTTCAGATTAGTCAGATAAATCTCTGAAGCTGTACTTTGGCTCCATATCCTAAAATGCTGTTATTCATTGTCTTCCCACATTTATCAAGTGCAGTGAAATCTAGAGTACTACTTAGGGTGTGGGACATCTCTTACCACCACTAGGAAAGGTGATCAAAGAAACAAGATGACTAAAATGAAAAGAGAATAATAAGGTAATGTTTGGTGGTATACAAAAGTTTATGTACATGGAAGGTGAAACCACCTAAAGCTGATAAGCTAAGCTTACTTAAAATATGGAAGAAGAAGCATCAAAGACTAGACTAAAATAAATATTCTACTTTGAGCTATCTTTTCTGATATTGATCTTGTCAGTGAGAGTTAAGACTAAAACCTGAGCTGACACATGACAGCTACCAAAACAATTTGTGTTTATTAAGTGCTGCACATTCAAATTCATTTGTTAGTAGCTGCTGATTTTATTGGTACTATGATTTGAAATTTATCTGTAACTGAGCATCTTTTAAAGTGTTGATGAATACTGTGGGACAAAAATGATAACACAGACTTTCTGGAGCAACATACAGATTAGTTTGCTCAGTGTGGTGCTAGAACTCTGGCTGCTTAATATTCATCTTTGAATCCATCAGTTGATAAAAACCAAAGCAGTGCCAGGTGGGGGGGGNAAAAGAAGGGGGGGGGGGGGGGGGGGGGGGGGGCGGCAAGTACAGCCTAAATACAGTCAGGAACTTCATATTTTCTGTTAGCACCAGAAACCTTATTTCTCAAATCAAAGTCATGCCCAGAAAACAAAATGAGAATAATTGCAGGAGAAAAAATTGAGAGCCAAACAGAAAGCATACTTAAGCCATAATGTAAAACATGATGTACAGCATCGCAGGGTGCTGTGTGGCCCTGGATACCTCGCCTGGAATAGAACATAGCAGAGCTAGAAGCATCGGGGAAAGGGCCAGAGCTGGAGAATGGCCTCTGTCCCAGGGAGAACGGGAATGGCTGAAAGGGGTGAGACCACTTTTATCTTAAATCGCACTTACAACAGGTTAGGGTAAAACGTTAGCAGCAGACCTCGCTGTGAGGGAGTGCCTTTACATTCACGGGAGTTTTGCTGTTTGGCTGCAGCGTAGCCACGATGCCGCATGGCTCTGCTGTGGAGGACAGGAAAGATCGGTCAACTGTTCCTCACTGAGGTGTCTGTGAGAAAAATGATGTAACGGAGCTCTATGCTTGCATCTCAGGGTATTCAGAGTGAGCGAGCAGATGTGCCTGAAAAGGGGAGACCTTGTACGTCTTAAGCTGCATACCTTTCTGTACAACATCTTCACCAGGACAGTGTTCTTCAGGGCTGATCCTGAGCAGCTCTACCAACAGTTTCTGGGTTGTCTTCTCACTAGTAGGACGAAGGAAAGCATAGATTCAGAATAACAGAACATGATACTCTTGCTTACAAGTATGACAGATGACTGGACCTAAAGGTCTTGCCCAAAGATTTCTTGAAATCGGTGCAAAAAATGGTGAATTTAAATAAGCTTTAGCTGTAGCCAACATCTCTGCATCCTGAACTGGTGTGTCATACAGAGGACAGATACCAGCAACTGGGAGCCAAGACAATCTCCCAGAGATCTGTGTATATGTAAGGAAGTATTCTTTTTCAAAGGCATATTGATATAATTAGCAATGCATATAAAAATTAATCAGTCCTATTCCAGAGTTTTTGTACCAGCTCTTTACACTTTAATATTACTCTTTAGAAGAAATGAGCTAATACAATGCCAATTAAAATCATCTGAGTGTGCAACTCTAATAAATCCCCCTGTTCTGGATTTGACTGTAGAAACGAGATGGAGACATCTCTGGGGCTATAAGCTAATTTCAATTGACATCACTGACATTTGCAATTTGAAGGACAGAGTCTGTATTTCCCATGGGAAAATCTTCCTTTGGAGAAGTGGGCTTGGCCCAAGTGAGCTTTCTGACTTCTGTTGTTGGCTACCCAATCTTCTGATGTTTATATTTGTCTTACAGAATCACAGGAAGTCCTCCTACACCATTTCTCTTTGTTTTCTGTCTTTTACAAATGATATGAAGTAAAAAGAAGCTGCTCGCCTAAATAGTAGTGTATAGTTCTTGTCAAGCTACTCTTTATCGTAGGGTATGTGTTAAACCAATGGAAACACTAAGCACAGATCTTTAGATAGAGCAAATCTTGCTTGATAATGAAAATAATCAATTGGTAATCAACTGATTTAGGCAATATCAATACTCAAGGCACTTTGCATAAATGTTTGTTAAATGCCTGTTCCCTTTTTTATGAGGTGAGTCATGATTCATATTCACAACTAATGGGACTGGAAGAGGTTAAATAATTTGCTTTATCGTGCAGCATGTTTCTTGCAGAGTCAGGAGAGGAGCTCAGACTGCCCATCTTCCAGAGTCACTGTAGAACTATTCTCTGCCTTATGATTTGAATAAAGATCATAAAAAATTCTTTACGAGAGAATAAAATGTAATGTCAAGCACATCTATCAGTTTAATCTTCTACTACATGAGTTTTCATTGTTAGAATGAAGCAACTTCTCTGTGTTTACTGTAAATCATATTTATGCATTCCTTTCTAGCCCCACAAATTCCATAACTGACCTTTAGAGGAACTGAAAGACTCCTTGTTTTTTAAAGCACCAGCCTGCACATCTGGGTTTTGCTGCATCAGCTGACAGTGGTTGTAACATTAAATGTGTTCACAGAACTTCATTTTTTCGCATTGGCGATGCTGTTTAAGATATCATTACCACATTAAACTTGATTTTGTGTTTGTTGAATAAATGAGAGAACAACTCATCTTTATGAATAAATTTCACTCTGCCTTCATTTTATTGATTATCTGAGAATTTAAGTAGTTGATATCAATACAGTTCACTGTGTTGGGATAAATTTTCAGTCTTTCCTACAGACTGAATACATTTTGACCTATAAACCAGTATAAAAAAAATTAAAATAACAGTGGTCATCAGTGTTTTACCGGTAATGAAGACAACTCATACAACTATCTCACATTTTTTCATTGCTTGGAGCCGAAAACAGAAGGAATGTTCCCCAGTATAGTTTCTTTATTTTCATATGAAAATAGATATCATATTACTAAAAATATTATTTTGATTTCAGATTTGTGAAGGGGGGAGTTTAAAGATGCTCTTTTCTGAGTGTTCAAATGCTGATTTTTTTCATGTTGAAAAGTTTGATCTTATCTAGACTGTCTTTCATTCTGATCACTCTAGTTTTGTGGCACTTAGGCATATTCTATATCTAGAAATTTCCATCTAGTCTGGATTTAGGTTGATTGTTAATATAACTCTTCTTTATGGCAGCAACAAAGCTAGTGTCATGTTGGGTACTTTTGACCTATTAAAATCAGAATAGCTATTAGGTTTATTTTTTATATTTAATGCTATTATCTCTAAAATGTTGTGAGAACAGCTTAATGTCAAGCCTATTAACAAAAAGGTAAATGCAGAAATAAAAATATATTGAATTAAAAAAAAAAATCTTTTTTTATGTAAATAGATTTAGATGTGTTAAAGTTCTTTCCAAAAGATGACAGTACTGGAAAGACTGCATCTGGTCACTTTGGAACTGTAGGATCAAATTATTTTCATGATCCATTCCTAGTAATTATCCCATGATAAAAGATTTTACTCTGTATAATTTACATTATGATTTGTTGGGGACAAAAATATACATCCCGCATCCGAAATTTGCAGGTGCGTAGCGAAGACAAACTTAGCGTCAATGAAGAGGCCTTTTGTTGTGAAACAAATGGCTATGGCACTGCAGTGACTAAGGCAGAGAATCAATATGTTTTTACATGATCAAATTGAAAATATATATTTAAAAGCTTATGTTAAAATAATTTTGCAAAATCAAAATGTCTGAAATTTAAGAAAGTGTGTTTCTAAAGTTGACTATGAAAAAAAAAGTTCTTTTCTGTGAGATGAACCTTAATTGCATGTAAGGCATCATTTCTGGCCTATGTGGGTAAAAAAATATGTGCTATGGAATTGCAGATTGCATCATAACAGATGCGGAAGATGCTAACTCAGATTCTAGAAGTAGCTCTAAAGTTGCCATTCCCAAGCTTTCAAGTACTCGATTTTCCAGGTACAATAAAGTTGTTCAATCAAGTTTTTTGTGATTTCTTTTTTTAATTGAAGGTATGTGTCAAATGCAGTACTAATAATAGTAACAGCTACCTGAAAAGTATTTCAGGATCTCAGATGTACTGTGAGAAATGTAGGCTGTATAATAAGGATGTGCAACTCTAAATTTTGTAAGACTTTAAATGAAGACAAACGGAACAAAGGGACTGTAAAAACAATCAAAAAGACTAAAGCAGGTATATTCCTAATATGCATCAAGGATTCAGAAGTACTGAATTCCAATGCTTTTATTCATTCAGGATGGGAAAATAACTCAGTAGCTGGTGCATTTTTGTTTTTTTAATCTGAAATATGGTCAAGAACCACTCTAGAGCTGAATTTGGGTTGTTCTGTCTACATCTGTCACATTTCAAATTATTTTTCTTTATTTTTCAGCTTCAGAAATTTCTAGAAGGACTGTAAGCCTTTAGCAGTATTGTGTTGAAAGATTATCTATTTTCAGTTTTTAAGTTGACGTGACAAATATAACAGGAACTGTTGGAGCTGTGTGGTGAAGTAGGATCGTGCTGTCAGAACCTACCGCTAAGAAACACACGGGAAGGAAATGATGAAAAAATGAGCTGCGGGGAAATTCAGCATTTATGGCTTTTCATTTTCTTCCTATATTTTTATCTTTAATGTTCCAGAGTTCCATTGAGTTTCCTGTTAATTTGCTCCACTTCTAGGTGGTCAGATGGTACTGTCAGTAGAGGACATAAAAATAACTGTAGGTCTTATCAGTAGCAAAAAGCAAGCTGAAACACAGTTCGAAGTTCAATTTTTAGTTTAATCTTATGGATCTGCTGGAGTACAGAACTGAAAAATTGAATGGTAGCAAAGCTTATGGCTAGAAAAAGGAAGAAAATTACAGCAAATGCACCTGGTGGGTCATTTTGATGTCCTCCAATCTGTACAAGTGTTGTAGGACTTAAAACCATTGCGCTGCAGGGGAAAGCTGAACTAGGATATTTTTAAGCTGGATTTAGTTAGTCAATAGGGAAAATCGTTTTGTAGAATACACTCAAAGATACTCAGTTTGAGATGTTAAAAACTGATTCTATGAGACAGTGTGTTACTGTCTATGATGAAATTCGTATGTACGGTCAAAGGAAAACTGGTTGTCTTAACCTTATTTCAAAATCAGTTTGATCTGGTGTTTGTTTTATTTTTTCCTTAAGTTATCCTAGGGTGTGGGTTTTGCAGTCTGGTCACAATCCTGTAGCTATTTATTCATACATGCGAATAAGAGATTGAGATGCTTTAAAAAAAAAAATAAATGAAAATTTGATATTTAAAATGCCATGTTTCTGAGTCTTCAAAGAATGGCGCTCAGTTAGCATCACTGGAGAACAGCCGCTGTGCCTCAGCCTTTCCTGGAGGGGCAGAAATACTCCTATTCAGCGAGGGCTTTTTGCTGGTTAACACGGTTATTGTGTGCGTGTTTTGTTTTCTGACTTCAGTCTTTCTCCTCTATATGAGACAATGACACAGCTAAATTTCTCTTGAAACCAAGTGACCTGGGTGAAGGTCTGTATTTCAGAAAGGGATTCAGCCGATGCCCGCAAGGACTAGAAATTTCTACTAATTCAGTATCATCTGATGGGGAGCGCCAGCTCTGATTTGATGGTAAATGAAGTGATCTTTGTCCATTCAGCGACTGTTAGATCATATGGTCATTTCTTTTGAGCTCAATTTCCAGAGGATACAGTGAAAATTTTTCCAGAAATAAGGATGAAGATGGATAGTGATGGGCAGTTTTCTGGACAATTCTTCTCCAAAAGTGTTCGCCATCAATCCTTAATACAAAATTTTAAAGCCTATACATTAAACTTCATTTAAATTAGTTTAGTTTATCAAAAATATATAAATTTTCATAGTTAGAGTTACAATAGTTCTTTATCTCCTAATCTTTCTGTATAGACTCCTATTTCTCTGAAGTAATTGCTCTGGGTGATAGATGAAACAGCAATTTCTGGTTGTTTTTTTTCTTTTTAATTAGTGGGATTTGTTCATCCCTAGCAGGATGAAACGTTCTGCAGGGATCCGCTCTTACCTGTCAGCAGCACAGACAGCTCAGGAGCTCAGGCAATTCTTGTACTATGACCTGCAGATGACAAGGTGCAGATGTTTTATGTTGTGTGTTCTGGAAAGACCATCCTCAGCCCAGGAGCTGCTCTTCAGGCTGCTCTGCCTCGTGCTCTCTTTAATTTGCTGTCTGGACTTACTGCAAACTGCTGCTGCAGTGAGCCTGTGGATGGAGATGTTTCTCTAAGTCAGCGTTGCATTGCTCCAGCAATGTTTCCTGGCTGGAGCGGAGCCGCTCTGCAGGGCGCTTCTCAGGAACTCAGGACCATACACAGGGATGCAGGGACAGACCATGCTAAAGCAGCTTAGCCACAGAGCAGTGTACCACTGGGATAAGTGACTTCCTTTTTTTTGTTTGTTTTTTTTTTCCTTGTCTCTGCAAATTGAAGAAATATCTCTGACGGAAAGATAGCATTTGGAAAGAAGCAGCAGCTTTTGCACTGTAAGATGTTGTGCAAACCTCTTTTCATTTCAGGAATTTTAGGGAGTCTGAGCACGTGTCTCAGGGGAGGCCCTGGAGCTGCTCTGAACACAGCAAGGATGAGCTTAAAGCTACATTGGTCCCTCTTTTCCCCTAAATCATGTCTTCTATAATACTTGTTACCCAAGGTGTAACAGAGAAGAAAAACTTGTTGTGTAAAAATCCTGACAGAGACGTGTTTGGTAGGACTGGGGAACAAGCACGGGTTTTATGCAACTTCCTATTACACTTTGCAGATTATGTTAGAAAATCTGTGTAGTAGTTGCAATAGGAACTCATTGGAATTCAGATTGATTATTTAGCTTTTTGTGAATATTTAAACTTAACAGGGGACATGACGTAAAAAAAAATCCACCAGGAATAATTAAATACGTAACCCCATAACATACTGTAGTTCTGTGAGTCCCTATGAGATTTCTTTGCCAAATCTGAGGTACTCCCCCACGGCAAAGTTCTGTGTTATGGTGGCTATAAAATGGCATGTCTTCTGGCTGAGGCAGTGTAAAAATGAAACGAAGGGCCTTGTCTTTATATTATGGAGGGAAAAAGAATATCCAGAGAAATAACAAATCCTTGTAATCTTTCACTGCATGCCATGAATACTGGAGTGAATCTGTGGGTGATCGGATTTTGAGTGTTGTTTTGTCTTTTCATTTGCTTAGTAATTAGAGGAAAATACTCATTTGAGCTGGTAAAACTGTACCAAAACAAATGAGATCCCACACGTGTTGGCCTTCCTGGTTACAAATAAACTCAGAGCTCCCTCTAGTGACATTTCAAAATACAATGATACGGTTTTTCTCTGAATAAGTAAAATCAAACATTCCACTAGTCAATCAAGCAAAAATAATTAAAACAATATGGATAATGAATTTAAATAATTTAGGAGGTGCAAAAATGTGGGAACACTTCCTCTGCTGTTCCCTGTTCTCACCCCCCAACATGTTGTAACTGATTTCCACCCAGCGTGTCTCACTCTTTCTGTTCTCTTTGACTGCTTTTTGTGGACTATTTGAGTTCCATAGTTGAGGTTCAGCTTCGGAATCATAAGCAATTTTTTTTTTTACTCTTCTGAAGTACTGTATCGCAGTGATTTGCGCCCGTACACTTGCCAGATGTGTTTTCTCATGAGTTTTCATTTATTTCCTGCTCCCGGTCATTAGCGTGTGAAATGCCTTTCCTGTGATATTTTGGTGCTTCAAGGCCTGATTTCAGTAGGAATGTGAGGAAGCATTGACAACGGTGAAGATGAAGAATTGTCAAGGAGTCCTTCAATTAGGTTAATTTTGGCTTTGTTTTGAGAAACAGGGGAGAAGAGAAGGCTCAGATTGTCAGTTAATATAAATAAACTCTATTTTAGGCCCAAATCTGATCTGCCACAAGTCACTTAGGGAGGAGCAGTATCCGGTCTGCCTATATCTAGTCTTTTTTTATTCATTTAATCTACCAATGGCCAGAGAGCCCAAATGAAGTCAGACACTCTATAATAGGAAAGGCTCGTACATTTTGTATGAGAAATAACCAGCGCTCCAAAGTCCTCATGAGCTAAATATAACGTAGATAAGACCTAGAGGAAAGTGATATTATCCCATTTGATAGCAAAAAAAATGTTGGTAGTACTTCCATAAATGAATGGAGGTTTTATCCTCACTGTTGGGTAGAGGTACGTATGGACTTGCTCTACCTAGCCCTGAGCTGCTTTGCCTGAAATAATAAAACCTGCTGGGAGGAAGGGTGTCTCCACTTGGGTAGGGTCCTCTGTCAGTGGATTTAAAAGTCTACTGGACCACAGTAGACTGTTGTTTTGGTGCCTCAGAAACAGATGAATCAAGGTGTTTGAGTGCATCTGATTTAGGATGCCCCTCTCTGCTAACAGACCTTCTTCGGTTCTTATGCTGCCAGTAATTTCTGGCCCTAGCTTAAGGCTAAATCCAGACAAGCCTATTTCTAGATGTCCTGACTGCAGGCTTTGATCATTCACTATGCATGCTTCTCCTACTCAAAAACCTCAGTTCAGACTTCGTTAAGAAAGTTCAGAATTTAATTGCAGCTAGTAAATGCCGTTCATCACTGAAACTGCATATGCAAACACCTCCTAGATTTCACTTTTAAAACATAATACTGAAAAAGTTTGGATTGGCTGGGTGTCTGTGCCAGATTAACTGTTTAAGGGGGACAGGAGGTATCAAGAAGAGGTTCTGTAAGATTGTTTTAACTATAGGTGTTCTGTTAATTTCTTTTCTACAGGATGTTCTCACTTGTTATCTACCCCTAGTTAGCTTCATAAAGCTAGTCTGCGTTGACTGCGTTATGAACTGATCCTTTCAGAGTCATTTCAACTTGAACTGATGTATATGACTCCCTGATCATGCCATACCTCTGCAGGACAAGCAGACCAGTGCGGCTTGACCATGCTGATCTTTGAGCCCAGTGTATCTTTGGCAGAGAAATGGAAGTATGATTTTCAGTAGCTGTTTCTTCTAGATGTGTTGCAGTACTATATTCTCTTTTAGGGAATTTTTGTTTGGGTATTTGCAGGAAGACATTGTCCCTCTTTGTTCCTTATGTGATCGGGAGATATATAGAATCATAGAATCACATCTGACTGAATCAACATTATTTAGGCTTCAGTATGTGATGCTTTATAGGCTCCTTTTTTTTTTTTTCTCTTTCTTTCTTAGTCTGCATGTACTCTTGGAAGAACATCTGTGAAGTTGATGGTTTTAGGATATGTTTCCCTTAGGAGGTATATAGTACTTAGAATGAAACTTGGCCTTTGACTTACATTCTTTCTTAAGTTCATTTTTAAGGTTGTTTCTTGCATGAGAGTTTGAGATGTAATTTTTTTTAGGGGCCGTTTCCCAAATGCTGTTAATAAAGAACTCTATGAAGAACTGGTGCAGACTGGGGAAATAAGCAATGGTATTGGGAATAGTTGTCAGGATCTTATCTACTGATTTCTTTCCAAAGATCTCTCTGAGGACCCTTTCTTATGGAGTCGTGACATTTAAATGATCATATTTCTGACTACTATTTTGCTGTCCTCTTCAAAGGATCTGTAGGAATTGTGCTGCTGCAGCTATCTCTTTGAATTATTCAATAAGAAATAAATAAACCTGTGTTATTTCTATAGAAAAAATTAGAGAAATTCATGCTATAATGCTATTTCTTGGATAAGGGAACAATAGTGCGTTGCTTAGGGAAGTAAAAAGATGAGAAAGTTTTAGAAGTGGCTTTGCAAGATATTTTAATATATAAAAAATAATAAAATGGCTTTCAATAAACTTTTGCACAACAACAACAACTTTCTAGCGGGTTTCCCAAGAGAATGGCCTTTGGACTATTTTAGGTAAAATAGGTCAGTTTACCTAATATCGAAATAAGAATTAGTAAATATACAGAGGTGATGTTTGTAGCTTACATCTGGAGTGGTGCTTTCATACATTTTACAATGACGGAGTTAATTTTTTGACTCTTGGGAATCCACATTAAAATGATTAAAATTGAAACTTTTTTCTTTCTGCATATGGAAGCATGAGGAAAAAATATTGTTCTGAGCCAAACATCCCCCAAACCAGAGGCAGCAATTTTACCCGTGGCAACGCAAACCATAAAGAGGACGTGATGCTTTCCATTAGCACCAGTGAGCGCAGAACTGTTAATTTCATTTGATGTTTTGATCTGCTGCCATACATTTTGTGCAGGAAAGTTGCTCTAAAACTTTCCTTACATGCTTGTTGGCTTAATGAATCAGAGGCTAGTAAAATTCTGATCAGATAATTGTGCAATCAAAAGAGAACATGTGTGGAGTACAAAAGGTCAACATTTGTCTTTAAGTGCAATGGAACTTGTACATCAAGTAAAATAAAAATATGATTCTATTTCCAATTACTAAAGTGAAGAGACCATTGAAGTTAATCTGTTGAAGTAACAATAAACATGGGAAAAACACAAGAGCGTGCTGAAGAGCCGTTCATTCCCCCTGAAGCTACAGTCTCATGATTTTCCATCTAGCTGATAGGAGAGCAGTAGAAATTACTTGGCCTTGAGGCAAGATAATTCTCAAATAGTCATAATTCAGGTGTTCAAGCCAGTCTTGTTCACTTCTAATGATTACTGGCTTGAGAGAGCCAGTTTTAAAACTTGCACTGTTACCTGGAAATTCTTTCTGAAATAACCATTATACGCGCATTTTACTTAAATAATTTTTCTTTTAATTGAATAATGTTTCATATTTCTTCATTTTCATTCCATTAGTCTACACGTGGAGAATAGATTTAATTATCCTTTTGGGTGTCTACTTTTAGATTTAAGTTGTAATTGTCATAATGGATATTATCAATCTCTTCACTTAGTTTCAACGCTTCTAAAAAAATATCCAAATGAACATATGGGAAGATTTAATGAAAGCTAAAGTGTAACGTACCCAGATCAAGAATGGTACATATGACAGCAAATACCATCCTTTACTTTTCTGTTCTTTGACATCATCGCTTTTGACCATTTCGCCTTGGCACATCCTCGAAACTCTGCAGATTCACATGCAGAAGTTAAACCTGTATGGCTGAAAAGAATTTCACGGGATTTAGCATATTATAGTTTATTATTTTATTTTATGTCACAGGCTTTGTGGTTTGCCAGGATGCCAGCAGCCCTTTTCCTGTTGCCCTCCACCAGAGAGAATTGTTTAGATTTGGTGATATTTATACTAACACTGCAAAAATTATTTTCCTGTTTATTATTTACAGAACACGCCATTTCTAAAGGAACCAAAATCTCATCCATTGGAGTTTTATTATTTGTTCTAACAAAGTATGCTAAGGTAGTATCGGTGACTCTGTCTTTTATCATCCTAGGATGACAATGTGTTTCATAAATCTCAAAGCATGTAAAGCAGCATGTGCTCTTAATAAGCCTGACTGCTGCTACTGGGAGTCCACCTGAAGTTCTATAATTTTTTTTCCAAAGCCCTGGGTTTGCTCATGTTCTGGCCTGTGATTTTCATTTATCTATTTAGTAGAAGTTAAGTTCTTTGAGAATCCTGATTTTATTCAGTTAACTCTTCAAGTTATGAATGCTCTCTGCTAAAAGTGAGCAATTAATAATTACAAATGCTGGACATACCTCTGAGATGATCCTTTTCTAAAATGCTTATCTAAGCAGACATCTCTGTTTCAAATGGGGGGAAAGCTGAAGCAAAAAGAGAAGGAAGCGTGTTATAAACAGTAGGAATATGAGTTTGAAGGCTGCTGTTTGAGGGAGGTATCACTTGGGTACATTCAGAGAGCACTTATGGTACCTGTGGTGGGACTGTCGAGGTGACCTAGACCCCAGGACTGAGATGTTGAGACTCTGACACTACATAGCCAACCTGCACTAGTATCGCTAGTATTGTCTCCTGTTGGTGCTGCAAAGCTGTACAAAGCCTTTAGCTCTGCCACAGGTGTTAAAAGGAGCCCTAACAACCAGTCTCTGCATAGCAGGGGAAAATTAATTGGGTTTTCATTTTGGTTTGGTTTTTCACTAGTGCTGCGGTAGAACTATTTCTCGACTCACGCTCCAGTGCAACGTGTGCTTGGTATGTCTGCAGGGACCGCACTGGCCCCCCAGACAAACTCACGGGATGCAACTAGAGGACTCAGCTGCTGGTGCTAAGGGGCCTGAAAAGAAATTCTGGACTTGATTTGTCTGCCAAAAATGACCTTTAAGTAAGGACCGTGGGAAGGGAAGACAGCAAGGTCAAAGCCAGGCTGGACTTAGGAATTACACTTTTGTTATTAATTGGGATGTCACACACAAATTAGTTGCTTGGTGTTTCTCTCACTGATACAAGGAGAATTTAACTCCCAATGCCAAGCAGAACAGCTCCAAAGGACGTGCTGATCTACACCAGTCGATAGCCTGATGGTTAGGCCACCCTCGTGGGACAACTGAGGTTGGCGGTCCTTGTTCCACATCATGGTATGAGGATTTACCAACGCTTCCCACTACTGTAGTGATGGTCCGCATTAGTACAGCAGGCTGCCTTTACCAAACAATAAAATTTGTGTGTGTCTTCATATTCAATGCTGTATCAAGCACTGACCATCGAAAGGCCAATGCAAATGTTCACCTGCATCCCACGTTTGTGAGTGTAAAACCTGCACCAACAGCGACTTGCTGGGTATTGTCATGAGTTGAGCTCAAGTTGAGCTTGTTAGCAACAAGCTTAGTCAGACGCAATCTGTAGCAGTTTTAAGATTATCGCACGTTGGAGCATGGACTTTGTCATTCACAACCATTTACTACATTTTAGCTTCTTGAAGTATGAACATAGCTGTTTAAAAACTCTGTGTTGTACTTTATGAATAACGCTGCTTTTTCATGCGTCTACCATGTCTTGCATAAAATTAAATGCACAAATTTGCCCAAATGCAAATGAAAACAGTCAACTTCTTAAATTTCACATAGCTCTATAAGCAACAGGAATTTGAAGTATCATAGAGCGCTGGCAAGTAACAAGTAAGAGCTGTATGCCTGGCAATTCCCACAGCTATATCAACCTGTCCAGCTTGACTATTTCTACCGAAGAACCAGAACTCTCCCTCGTCCCTTCCTTTGCACTCAGTCTCTCCACTCATGTGGCTTTTAGGAGTGTTTAAATGGTGAGAGTGTTGTTTGTGGGACAGAAGGATGGACAGATGATGTTACTTGCAGTGGAATGAAGGTAGTCCTTTAACAGCTGTCTCTGGTATTAACACATTCTCTGAATAAAATGTGTCTTTCTTTTGGTAGACATTAACAGGAAAAGTGGTATTGGAGATATACAAGGGAGATTTTTGCGAAGATACTGCTGCTAACTCGATTGAAAATGTAAGTTAACTTCCTTTCAGACTTCGCTGATCCTCTCAGCGCTACCTGTGGCCTGAATCCAGCCGAGTTCCTGCCCCGGTTCCCATTTCTGTGAGCAGACATCCCCAAATCAACCCCAGCCCTGCAAGTGGGCAACCCCACGCCGATTTTACTGCTGGAGCCTGGCGCTGTCAGCGTGTTTATGCAGCCCCTGGGTTGAACGTAACTCACACCGGGCACAGCTCCGCGGAAAACTGTTTTAATGCTTTTAGCATGTACACACCAGCGCTCCTGCTTCAGCAAAGCAGCTGGGTAGGTCATGGGCCGGGAAAAGAAAGATGTAGAAGCTGTCGTAGCTGTCTGTGATAGCAGGAGGACAACACCATGATGTTAAAAGATTCATTGAGTGCTATGTCTCAGAGCATACAGTGCAGTGTAAACTGCCCAAGTTCCAGGTGTCTTGTATCTACCAGATGTTTCCTTTTTCACTTTCTGAAGCTTTTCTAAGAGGCACTAGTTCATATAAATTATTAAGTATTTATCATAGCAGCAATTTTCACCCAGCTGAAATCACATGTCATCAAATACCTTCTCCTGTGGTCATGTAAATATTTAATTGGTGTGGAATGGGCTGGGTGGAGCAGAGATTTGAATTATTTCTTATGCTTTCTAGAAGAACATTTATCATGAGGCTCGTGGCTGGCTGGTGCTGGTAGATGTGGTTCCACTAATAACCAGGGAAAAGAGGAGGAAAACCTGGGACTGAATGCCCAGGTGTGGGTAGGGCACAGGCAGATGGGTCCAAAGCAAGGAAGGCATAGAAATGAAACATTTGTGTTTCTTTGAAAATTGTAGTATCTGTAATATCTTATCTCTCCCTCACTCCGCTGCTTGTTAAAATAGGGATAATCTTAGCACTGTTGATTCCCAGAGGGCAAAATTCATCGATCGTGACAGTTGTTCCTTGCAATTACTTGTAACCAGATTATTTCATTGCTCTTGGTTGTGATTTCTGTCTTCAGTAGCTTCTGTTTAAAAAAAAAAAAAAAAAAAAAGCTGAGATTCTCATGTACTCTTTCAAAATACAAGACTGTGGTTGAAAAACAAGAACCAATAACAGTGAATGGTTCAGTATCTTTTAAATGAAGCCAGATAAAGAAACAGAAGCAGGGCTCCTCAGCGGAAGGTGGAGTGGTTCCTACCAGCTCCTGCTTTCTGCAAGTGCTGGTCTACTTCCAGCCCACCTAGCAATGAGACAATCTGTGCCCATGTTATGTCATGCTGCCTCTGTGGCATCCCTCTAGTCCTCCTCTTCCAGGCTTGTAAGGGAGGCTGCGACAATCTACTTCATGGGCTGCTTCAAGATCTCTCTCTTACCCATTTTTGAGAGTAAATTCCTCATGCAAAATGGTCTAGGTGGTAGGCTGATAAAGCTGCAGGAGCACAGAGGGAAGGTGAGCTTTCCCCTGGGAAGGAGGAAGAGCTGTCAGCTGTTCTCTGAACAGGCTAATGTTTTTCTTTTTATCACTCATGCTCAACTTGTTTACGCTGAAAGGAGGACCTCATGGCACAAATAACTCAGACAACTAACTGGTTTAACTGAAAGAAATCTAAGGACTTCTGGGAAGTCGCAGCAGGCTTCCCCTTCCTGATGCCTCTCCCAAAATCTGCATCCCCAGACAAAAGCAGTGGCATAAAAATGACAAGTGCCTCATCATCAAACAAATGGCTGTTGCAAGGAGATATCGGGGGGCATTTCCCTCCCACCATACCTGAGCACTGTTTTGCCCGTTTTATTTCTCCAGCGCTGACAGGACAGAAATGAAAGTCAGAACAAAGTTCAACCATCCAAGCCCACATTCCTCATTTACCTCCCATTCCCGTCTGCTCTGCTCTCTGAACACAGGCTCCTTTTCGCAGTGTAAACAGTTTCCCCGTTGCGAATCCTTTCCCGCAGAACAATTCATCAACACCAAGATAAACTGATTTATGTTATTACCGTTTTTCCTGCCACATGTCACCAGGGTGGTCCTCCCTTTTAAGTCCAGGGAAGAGGTCCAGATACACAATGTTTGTAGCAATAGGGGTTGTCTTTATTTGTGTACATTCCGAACAGGATAGACAGTTTCCAGAGAGTATGCTGTGATTTTTCTTGGGGGCGGGGGGGGAAGATTAAAAAAAAGATGCCAGAGACATAATTTTTAAAGGAGCAGTGAACTTGGTTTAACTGCTCTCGACAATGCTAGTTGTGAAGTCAGATTAGTTCTCTGAAAACATTGTTCAGAACACACATACATCTATAAACTGCTTTTTATGCATATTTACTTTTTCTTTGCTCCGTTTACATTTAAATCTTCTATGAGCTGTCAGCAAACAGGAAATGGATTTATAATCTTTCTTTTCTCTAAATTTTACTTCTGCCTCGTTTCTCATGCAATTTGCTTCTGACTTTTTTGGAGGGTGGTTATCCTGCAATCTCCTAAGCTTAAAGCATCAGCTGACCTTTAACGAGGTGTATTTCCTCTGCTCCTCACCCTCTCTACTACAGGCACATGAGTTGTTCTTGCTGTTGCATGTCATGCTGGCATTGTTATATTGCTATGTGCTAGTATTATTATATTGTTATGATACTGTCTTTATCAATGGTATAAATTTGCCCTTGTAAAAAGGGAATTTTTTTTGCAGTATCCAGAATTGAGTTCAATTCTAACATGCCGAGAAATTCTACGTTATTATTATTTCCTTGGAGAATGAATGACTGAAAAGCAGATGTCCTCAGAATAAATAAATATCTGCTCATGATTACTTTTTTGTAATGCATATTTCTTTTCAGACTAGTTGGGTTTCTTGCTGCCGTGTTTGTTTAGTTTTACTTTTTTAGTGTTATTGTAGTTTTATGTCCTAAGCTGAGGATACGAGGCTTAAATGTAAAATGTGTGGTACTACAGTACCATAATCTCTGAAATATTACATGTTTCAATGGACATTGAACAATTTTATTTACTTTCATCCTAAATAAATCTGTTGAGGTATTTAAAGTCCCTATCAGTTAAATAACAGGCCTATTCAGCAGAAAATAACTTGGTGCTGTTTCCATTGGCCAGTGGATGTCACTGTTACAATGCTAATATAACTAAAAATAGCCATGGATAACTTTGAATAATGATATCAATGAATTATATAGTAAAAAAAAAAAAAAAGCTTATGTTTTTAAATAAAATGTTATTGCTCTGATTCATTAAAGTTGAGGATGAGAAAAAAAAAATAGACAACCTATTCCAGCTGTTGGTTGGGATGGGATTATTTACTCTGTGTGCTGTGCAGACCTTTGGTGCACAGCACTGAGCCACCCGCACCCTGCCGCTCCAGGCGGTTAGACATCAGGTGGTAGGAGGCTGTGGCTGAAGAAGCAGCTCTGGCAATGTTCTCCTTATAGCTCCATCATCATGTTGTGACTTGAAGCATTGTTATATGCATCTAGTCGTGTGATGGGAACCCCCTTTTATTCAGAAGCTACACTTATATTTGAAAAACATGGCATTGGATGCTGTTATAAACTCTATTCCATAAATACTGGGTAAGGAATTTGTTGATTAGGATACAGCGTGCTAAAAATTAGAAACAACATGGGTTACCAGGCTTGCGTATCTTCTTGACGTCTTTTTTGCTGCCTTTTGCCAATCAAGCATAGAATCATAGAGTGGTGTGGGTTGGAAAGGACCTTAAAGACCATCTAGTTCCAACCCCCCTGCAATGGACACAGACACCCTCCACTAGACCAGGTTGCCCAAAGCCCCATCCAACCTGGCCTTGAACACTTCCAGGGATGGGGCACCCACAGCTTCTCTGGGCACCCTGGGCCAGGGCCTCACCACCCTCACAGTCAAGAATTTTTTCCCAATATCTAACCTAAATCTATTCTCCTTCAGTTTAAAGCTATTACCCCTTGTCCTATAACTCCATGCCCTTGTAAACAGTCCCTCTCCAGCTTTCTTGTAGGCTCCTTTAGGTACTGGAAGACTGCAATAAGGTCTCCCTGGAGCCTTCTCTTCTCCGGGCTGAACAACCCCAACTCTCTTAGCCTGTCTTCATAGGAGAGGTGCTCCATTGCTCTGGTCATGTTTGTGGCCCTCCTCTGGACTCTGTCTAACAGTCTTGTACTGGGGACCCCAGAGNACACCACTCGTCACTCGTCTCTACTTGGACATCGAGCCATTGACCACAACTCTTTGTGACCATCCAGCCAATTCCTTATCTAATCAACTACTTATCGCAAAATTCAAGGCTTTCATTGTTCACTGCTATTACAACACCAATTAGTATAAACCAAATGATTGCTTGGAGTGATGACAAATATCTCATACATGTGCACGCATATATATGCAAATGATACGTGTGTGTGTGTATATATATATATAAAAAGTATGTGTTTGTCTCAACTACTACTGCATGATTCAAAAAATATTATACCTGGAGACAGACAACTGGCAGAGTGGTCAGAACAATATGCCTGACATTCAGGGGCCTCTGAAGATTATTTTTCACCCTTCTTCTTTCCTCATCTCCACCTGCCTTTCCCAGAAGAACCTTCACTCCCTACACAATCCTCTGCAGCACTCTATAGCACAGTATGCTAAAGCCTGCTGTGTTAGCGTGATTCTTTTCCTGGAAAAAGTAGTGAGAAATACGCGTATGTATATTTATTTGTATGTAGATATTTGAGTAAATAGATGTATGCGTATAGATACAGACACGCAGCGCTCAACTGGCTGACAATTTGCACATGCAGCCTGAGCTGTCCAAGCTGAGCAGATTCCTCTAGGTTGTTAATGACTGAGTTTTGCAGCCATAAAGTTTCTCAGCTAAAAATTTCTCTTGATATTGAATTGAGCTTTGACTCGTAAGACAGCTAACGGCAGAAATGTGGAAAACCACAGGGCTGTTTAAAGCTAAAACTGCTACTGCCATGCCTCTTTTAAAATGTTTGATTTGTAGTGATCGTGCTTCTTCTCCATAGGCACTTCACCATTTGTCTTTTTAGGTTCCAGCTTGTGTGGCTTCAGTCACGCCAGTTTACGCACCTCAACTGAGCTAGAAAATTAGGTTTTGCCAGTAATTTGGCAAAACATTTTCCCGAAGCAGTTAAAAATATGACGCTGCTTCTCTGAATAGAGACTAGATGGTAGAAGGGCTGAAAACTTTCTCCCTACGCGCGCATGCGAGCTGGGGGAAGCGGTACACTTGCCAGGTTATCCTCTTTTCCTCTATCCTTGAGTATTCTACTGCGCTGTTTAGGGGAACCAAAGGATCTGGTTCAAGTGACCCAGTGTATGCTGGCGACTGTGCAACTTATATAGTCTTAGTGGAATATGATTTCTTTACACTTCTGAAGGAATAAAGAAAAGACTGCTTCAATAATCATCTTAAACGTTTTGCCACTGTTCTGAAAAAGAGGTGCACACCATAAAGCTGTCAAAGCTCTTCTCCAGCACTGGCAGTATCTGCTTTTGAGATAAACAGCGAAACAAGAAGGTTGTGACAGACTGAGGTGAACTGGCATTTTCATTTTGAGAAACTGCAGTCCTTGCATTTGGACAACAACATACAAAAGTACTATCTATCTCGTTTCCAGTTTGTAGAGGGAAATGGTATCGATTGATTTGAAGTGCAAAGCTTTTGTATATATTTTAAACCCAAGGAGTTAAAATGAGAAAACAATTTGCGGATTTTGCCTTGGGTGCATTGAGACCGACAAATATTTTTCTGCTCTTGACAGCTTACTTCATCTGTGTAGTTCTAAATGCTGCTGAAATAAGATACAGTACAGTCAGTCAGTTCCTGTTACTTCTGCAGCAGTCCTAGTCAGGAACAGCACTCGCTTAAAGAGCAGGACAAACCCTTGGACAGCACTGACCAGGCTGCTGAGATGTAGCACTTGAGAGCACGTGAAGTCAGAATGCTCTGTACAAGCAAGAAGTAGGTATGTGCTGATTTCTTTTGTCTATGTTCTCTTTGGGATGATTGTGGAAATAGAACTGATTACTCATGTCTCTTCGTGTGCTACCAAATACATGTTTTTCAATTAATAAAATGCATGCAGATAAGCAGAGAGATCAAAACTGCTGCCATCTTACAGATGAGCATTTTTTTCAAGATTTAATTTTCAAGAATACATTTTTCAGAGTAACTAGCATGGATAACTTCCTAAAAACAATGAAGCATTGTGTATTTAATCCGTATAATTTCATATTAACACAATAATCATGAATATTTACATTAGAAAAACATTGCTATTTCTAACAACTTTGGCTAGAATCCTACCTAATACAAACAGAAAAAGTAGACTTGGAAAGCTGTGTCTGTACATACATTATTATTACCTTAATTTACAACCATCTTATTAGGTAAAATGCAGTTCCGTAGCATGCCATTCCACTTTGACTGAAAATAATCAGCCTTTTTTCAGGCTGTTTAGAATCAGGTATTGAATAGCTGTTAAATTTATTTCACATGAAAGCCTTTTAAAAATGGATTTGAAAATACAGTCTCCTAAGTTGTCCTATGAACTTAAAAGTGATTAACCTGTCGTACTTAAATTGAAGACATTATATACAATGCTTCCAGCTTTCTGTTAATTCAGGCCTGCAAGGCAGCAGAAACGAATGTAGCCAGTGGGATGAAGCAAGATGGAAAACTTGGCATGAATTTATACAGATGATAGATTCAGTTATTCAGGAGCTCTGTTTATGTGTATCGTTCTGTCATTTGTGTTAAATGAAATGAAGATAGTTAGCTGTTCCTAATGAAGTAAATACAAAAGCCTTACCAACTTTTGTCCTAATCTTAAACCCCAAGCTTCTTAAACATTCTTACACTTCCCCGTCAACCCAATCCCACCTCAAAAGCTAGTAACTATAAACAATATGGTAACAAATTTCCCAATAGGTTAGCAATTCAAACCGTAGAAATAGGGTTTGGGAAGGAGCATCCATGATCCTTATTTGTCTGTTGAAGTCGGAGGGAATTGGATAGTTTCTCTTCCCCAGGGTGGGTGGTGGCAGCAAGCTGGTCCCCTCACCTACCCCAGGAGCCTGCGGGAATGCCTGTCCTACTTTATGTCCCATATAAAGTCTATAGAGACATATAGAGAGTACTGTAAATATTCCTTCATGTTCTGGCCCCGTGTTACATATCTATGTTTCTTGCATAGGTACCTTACAGGAAAAAAAGTGAGAGGAAAGGAGGCAGAAGAAATTCTTTGCTTAGTGTTTGCTTGGTCTAAAGAACATCATGTCAAGCATGCTCTACAACCTTCCATCTGCTGTAAAAGCTAAAAGAAAAATGCCTTTCTTCTCTCAGGACAAAAAAAAAAAAAAAATCCTTTGCACTNTTGCACATTTTCACAACTTCTCCAATTTCCATTTAAAAGAAAAGGAAAAAAGACAAAGTTAAGCTAGCAATGTCCTCTTCAGAGAAGAAAACCTTTATTTCACTGTAATAGCTTAGCAAACTATACCTAAAGGTATATGGAACTGACTGCATTTTTGTATTGTTTCTGTGGCCACACACAACTCATTTTTTCCATGTATGAGATCTTTTAAATGCAAAAGATTCAGGATAAGAAAACTAGAGAAATACAACACTGCCTGAAACTGAAAAGAAGAATTTAAATTGGAAAAGGAGTAGGAGGAGAAAAAATAAAAATAAATCTGTGTTTTTGTTAACCCTGATTTACATTCTGGTTTTGCAGGTGTTTCTGGTGAGTAGTCCACAAGTCCCAGCATTCATACTCTTGTTTATTATTCTTTAACAGTATATACTACGTGTTCCAAGAGATTTTTTTTTTTCTTAAAGCATTTGGCATGTAATTACTATTTGTCCAGGATACAAGTAATGTACAGATATCCTGTCTGCAGTGAGTTTACCTGGCTCATGTAAGAGGCGTAGAAATAAATATATCTTCTGAAGGTAAGCCATGTTTTTACAGACTAATAGACTGTCTGTGTACGCACAGGAAGACAGTGTAATTTAGATACCTTTTAAAATAAATCCTTGAGAACTTTCACAGCTGATTTGACTGGAGTCTTTTTAGCTCACATGGAGCCTACGACAGTGCCATTAAATTAGCGCAATGTTTGTAGACACAAGGAAAGCGCTTTTCTCATCACCCACTTCACAACATCTCCTTTTCCTCAGGTATCGTGCACTACTGCATTACTCTGACTTTCGGGGTTGCAAATTCAACAAGAGAATATTTAAATCCTGAAAGATTTTTTTTTATGACTTATTAAACCAGAAATATATAAGCTCTTATTATTTCAAATTTTCAGCGATGTTGGTAAATCATGACCAAATGAAAAGTAGTATTTGATCACAAATATATTACATTTGAAAATCTTACCCTGCTTTTCCATCAGTCTTAGGTATTTTGAAAATCTATATAAAATAGTCAGTTATGGAACAAAGTGCGGTACTTCTGCCCTATGATTAAAAGAAAAGAGTCTTTTTTTTTTTTTAAAGCGCACACTATTGCATTTGGATGTGAAGTTAAGGACACTCAGATCAATTTTATAAAAAAGCATCTGCCACATTACTATTGCTTATCTTCTTGTTGTGTAATAGTATAGTTCTTCCCAGGTCAGAATATAGGATCGCTAGGCCAGATGGCATCATGCTAATTTCTCTGCAAAACATGGTCTACAGCATTAAAGCTAGGAGGCATGAGTCTTGTGGGAGTTCACCTGGTACAGCCAAGCAAGCAAGTTCTGTGGTGGTGGAATGCAGAAGGCTGTGGGATGGGATAACCCACCTCAGTATGTTTCTTCCAAAACGATGGGGAGGTGATTGATGCATGGTAAATATACGTGTGGGCTTGCAGCTCGCACGTTTGGCATCGATCCACTCTCAGATGCCATTGTCGGAGAAAATACATGCTGTGCATCTAGTGGAGAGCTGGAACGAGGACACAGCACCCGGCATGGGGTTATGCAGCCGTGAAGGAGCCTAGTCATGCCACTGGAAATAGGGCCAAAGCTGCATGTGGGCATGACGCTGGAGAGAGATGTTCCTGTGAGGATGCTAATTGAAACACCCTGTTATGATTTCATTAATGTTGCTGCAATGAAGATACAGACATCTTTGAAGAAATTCTCAGTAGTTCCTTTTGCTTTGGAAGATGGCAGGTTGGCTGACAAGGAACGCAGGCATGCTGTGAGACAAATTTAAAAGTAAAATTCTATACCTGAACCAGTGTTTTACACAGGTTGCAAAGGAAAAGTCTGATACCGCTATGCAGTGACATTCCGTTACTGTGCTAGCTGCTGCCGAGAGGATATCCTAAAGTTTTTGTTGAACTATTTTGTTTGTATTACTGAAATCCTAGGACTTTCAGCTTTGGACTTGGACTTTGGTGTTCTGAGTTCTATAAAGGAATGTATAGCAGGAAAGACTGTCATTCCTGAAGGAATCTTATCCCTTAATTTCACTTCTCCCTCATGTACAGGTAACATGTCAAGCTCGTGTACTGTTGCCATACCGTTTCCATCTTGATATCCATGGAAATAGCTAAATGACATACAGGTAGAGGTTTTACACAGTGAGTGGCTGATCATGCTCATTCCTCCTGTTTCACCTTTTAATAGTTTGTAAGGTGCCTGTTCTTGACACTTTTTTTTTTTGTGGGAGAGAGGAGGTAAAAAATGTAGTTGGGAAAAAGAGCAAGTATGTGGCCAAAGAAATCTAAATAGTGAGAACTAAGAGGTTCTAAACAGCACTAGCTTGGAAGCGATGAAAGACTTGGCTGTCAGAAATGCACTAAGCAGCAACAGAGGGTTAACCTCTAAACCAAGGAACTGATGAACTGATAGTAAACCAATAGTAAATCCAGGATCAAATACCTAAATTTTTTTTTTTTTTACTGTAAATTTAGACTATACAGCTAAGGACTATGTTAACGTCTTGTTTCTAAAAATTTCTACTACTGTCGCTCGTGAGGATCCTGCACTGAGAACACAGTACTAAAGAAAAGATGCGTGTATTTGCAGAATAGGTCTATACAGTGGAACCATAAATGAAATGACAGATGACTTCATCATTGATAGTGATTTTTTTTTTAGTCTATCTGATTATTTTCTTCTTTACTTGACAAATCAGGCTGCTGATCAGAAATAGAATTATATTGCAGCAGATTGGTAACTGGTACTGCAGAGCTGGATAACAATAGTCTTTCTTGCCGTTTGCTTCAGATCAAATGTAAAACAAGAAAACTGAGATGTATAATAGAAAAGAAAAATATGACTACGTAGAAGGTTGTCTACCTGGCAATTGGGATAGGCGTGTATATTGGATGCTGCTATTATAATTCTGTTTTTCCCTCCTCACCTGTTTCTTGACATTAGTGCTTTCTTTATAATCTCTTTGCATGATTATAGAAGGATTTCACAGCAAACTGACATTTCACCATCTTTTCACTTCTGTATCGCTCTGTTCTACAGATTCCAGTGTATACCAGGCACAAGAATGCTGAACTCCTTAGAATTCTAGTTAGGTATTGTGACCCAAATATTTTAGAACAAAATTGAGCCTCTTTGCTGAGAGAAATTAAATTTTCCTAAACATATGAACTATAAGTTTCTTTCTGTTTCTCGTCTTAGCTGGAGAAGTTATGGCCAAAACTGGAAAAGTAACTCTAGTAGGGACATGATTAGTATGTAAACGTGAATCTGTAAAACACAAGGTTACAAATAAGCATGCAATTACAGTAAGCAACAGAATCAAGGCCCAAACATGTTCTATCAGTCAGAAAACAGAGTCAATTCAATGGATATATGAAAATTCTATATAGTCAGAGAGAAAAAGTCTCTTAAATTACTATAGAAATGAAATATTAAAATATGGAAATCAGTGAGATTTCAAGGGTTAATGTCTTAGCAACACAAAGTAAAAATCGTCATAGAAATGTTTGATTTTTCAATTCATCTACTACACACTTGAGCATGTTCCATAATCTGCTTTCTAGACCTTCTCCGTAGTGACTGACAGCTTTATCAGAGCTAATGGAGGACCTCCTCATCGTGCTAGCGTCGACGGCAAAATTCCCATTGTTTTCAGTAAGATCAGGACATTTGCAAACAGTTTTACTGCAAATATTGAACAAGATGAATTTTGCATTGCAGAATTTTAAATAGTACAGAACTGCCCTCCTTGAGAGAGGTGGACTCAGCAATTCTGTAAAGATTATTTTTTCATAGTCTTTAAATGTATTACATAAAAATTGATAGAAAATCAATAATTTTGAGTGCTGCTGTAAACATTTAGTTCCCTCATTCAGACACTTTAGACTAAAGAATCACCCTGATCTTCTTGCAAATTGTTTAGAAATTGCACTTTGTGAGATCTTGAGAAATTATGTTTGAGAAGGGATGTTTCATTTTGAGTTTCTATTATAGGTCATTTAATATCATCATGGTATTTTTGTGCTTTGACGATCTGCATAAGCACATATTCAACCAAATTCTTTGTTACAGGTACGAAAAAATAACGTAACTTTATAGTTTGTTTTAATAACAATTCAAAATTGTGTGTCTACCTACTGGTTTGAATTAGTCTGGTTCCAAGTCGCCCTCATTTGCCTTTTATTACATCATCATCATTGGTTATCCAATCCAACCTCCTGTTCTGATGCTTTACCATTGCCATCTCCAAACTGGATCAGACATAGCTTGGTCAAAGCAAATTTTGAAAACCTCCAAGGACAGATATTTCACTGCTTTGTGGATAACTTGTTCTGACGGTGCATTACCAACGCTGTAAAAACTTATTCTTAGCGTCCAGTCTGAACCTCACATGCCGTATGCGTGGCTGTTGTCACTAATCAGATCATTTAGCACTAAAAAGAGCCTGGTACTGTCAACTTTGTAAGTGACTTTCAAGTAGCTGTAGGTTGCTGGAAGTCATTAGTTTATTTTTAAGATTAAATAAACCCAATTTCTTCAGCTTCTCACGGTTTATATATTGTAGGCCCCTGAGCATCTCGGGTAGCCCTTTTATGGACTTTGTCCAGTTTTCCAATACCTTTCCTGAAACGAGAGGATGTGAAGCGGGAAAGCTAGACACAAAATTGCAGGTGCAGCCACAGTCATGCCAAGTAAAGGAGATTAATAACGCTTTGATCTGCTGGCTACATTTCTCCTAAGGTTTGCCTTATTTGTGATGCAAGTGCACAGTTGGCTGGTATTCAGACTGGTGTTTCCCATAACCTTCAGGTCCTTCCCATCAGAGCTGCTGCTCAGCCTGAAGTGATGTACGTGGTTTTGCAGGTGCAGAATTTTACACTCTTTTGGAGTAAGTTTAGGTTTTTTTCTGGGCAATAGTTAACAGCTGGCTATAATTAACTTTTGAGATGACTATATTTCTTAAGGAAATAATTGGTATGTGCCACTCAGGTTTTAATTTAAGGTTCTATTTCATGTGACTTTCTGAAAAGCACTATGGAAGTATAGAATTTAATTTAAAATGTATCTCTCTCATAGCCTGTTTTACTAGCAAAACAACTTCCTGATAGAAAGTAAATCTGGAGACTAAGTCTTCCTGTTCTTATCAGGCAAAATTTTTACAGATCTCAAGTAATACAGATCTGCGTGGAGCGACACATAATAATATGAAGCAAGACCAAAATAGCAAATCTTACTTTCTAAACTCTCCTGACAAGGACTCTATCTCATGAAAAAGGCATGTCTTTCTATAAAACAGAGTTAATCTTAATGTCAAAACTGAATACCTCAAACCTGAGCAAAAACTCAGTCAGATGTGCACGTATATCAACCTTAAGATTTTGAGTCATGATTTTGGATCTCTGGACTTGCAGAGATACAAGGTTTAAGTCTAATTCTGTTTGATCCTGATCTCTTCACTAAGCCCAGAGTCTTGACCTGTTTTAGAAAAGGTTTATAAAATGTTACAGAGGGATAATGTGAGAATTAGCTTAATACTACTAATGATTTCAAAAGATATTCATTAAACAGTGAGTGTGAGGATAGATTTTTATTTTAATAAGCTTCAGAGCCAATGTAGCTTGTGCATATGAAGCCTCAGAAGGTATACATTTCCTACATATCTTAGCCATTAAATCATAATTGTTCTGTTGTCTGCACTCTAAAAATACCATTAAATTGGACCAATCCTCTCCTTATTTACCACAGAGTTATCTTTCCAGATTCTCATATTATCATATTTTAGTATTATCACTTAGTTGACAGTGTGAAGGATTTAATTTAAAACACCTTTGTAGAGATATTTTTTCTTCTCATTGCAGACCTTACCCCCAGCTGTCATATCTGTAGTCTCATGCATACATGCTATCTACTGCCAAACATAGCTTTATTATTAAGAAACAAGTAGAAAAATAACTTGTTTCTGTCCTCAGAATTTAATTCTTCTGCTGGGTTTCTGAGCGCTACCTTAGCCGTCTGTCCCCATTGTTCTGTGCACTGAGTTGGACAAATCTATTTGAATTCAGGAGCTCTGTAATGCTCCATGGAGGACTGTGGACCAGAAATTAGATGGATGACCCCAAGTACCAGGCAGCTGACAGCCTCTTTTCCAAGAGCGTGTGAGATAACCTCTTCAGGCTGTAATTTTACTTATCAGCACCTCTACATTTTGTAGATTATTATCATAAGAGAGCAGATAACGATCCTTTTTTGGTCTTCTCTGGTAGAAGAGGGAGCAGAATGTATGCTGCTCTTCTACTTCACCTGCAAGTCAAAGGTTTCAGCCAAGGTCTCTCGGAGAAGTAGCTCTGGTCTAGAACCTTACAAAGGTTTAGATCACTATAGGGAAAGAACTACATTTGCTGTTTGCAGACTACATATGATTACTACATTTACAGTTTGTATTATGCTTTTTTCCTCTGGTGACTTGCAGTTGCTGGGTACAGATTTCAGTTTTAATCCCTACTTGTCCATTTGAACATCTTCATTAAAGCTTGAAAGTAAACAAGCAGCACTTGATTCTACCTCTGCTTTTGGCTCCCTCCTGATTTTCCAGCATTTGTGGATCAACAAGAGCCAGCCTGGCTGGTCTCCACTTTCCTTATTCAGCTGTGCAACATCTCTAGTGCTGTCTCTCAGCAGGAAAGAGCTATTCCTAGCAGTTTTCCTGAAATTGCAGGAGTGCAGAGGGATGCCTCATCTATTACCTTCTGTGCGCAGAAAGCCACCGGAGACTGACAAATGAGTAGGATAATGTCTTCACAGTACCGTAGCTTCTGCATCTTTTCCTAAACTAACTGACAACAAACCTTCTGCAAATGTTCCAAGCAAAAACAAAATTTGGTTAGCTATCCTGAGGAGCTAAGTAGGGGTTCTTTTTCCCCTTATGGTAACAGTTGGATATGCCAGCTGTGCCTTACGTAAGAGCAATGTCTGGTATATTGTAGAAAAAAAGTGCTGGAGAATACCTCCCTAGTAAGGATGGAATTTATATTTTATCTATCTACCTAAAAGAGCCCTTGTATGGATGTATTGGTTTATATATGGCTGTTTAGTATGTTTTCATAGTGGAAAAACATGCTTATACTAAAAAAAAAGTGGGTATCCGTTGTGGTTGTTTAATGCAACTGATATAGACAAAGTAGTACAACTTTATACTACAGACTGGCCTGTAGTAAGGGGTGGCAATCATGCAATTTTTTAAGCAGATGGTATACTGCAAACCCCAGTCAGCTACAGGAGAGTTCTAGCTTTGCTTAACTGTCGGAGGAAAACTCTAGTATATCTTCTAGCACACAAATGGCGACACAAACTTTTAAAGGAATGTTTAATGTTTAAATGTTTATGTTAAATGTTTATTTACAGATTTTGCTACTAGCTGCAATGGTTACAACAGGCCATGCAATTTACTTCTGTCAGGTAAATAACGTGTGTATCCCCAAGTGGAAACGTGCTAGACTCAGGCTGGAATATTGNAGTAAATAATGTATGTATCCCCAAGTGGAAACGTGGAGTTAGATACTGCTAGACTCAGGCTGGAATATTGGACTGACTGTAAGTATTGGAAAAACAGATTATTGTGGTAGAAAAATTAAAAACAAGACATTCTACAGGAGCTGAATGATACTATTGTGAAACTTACTCGGAGTCCAGAGAGAATAATGTGAGAGGAGGGAGATGGAAAGAAATTCAAGCCTTATCAATCTGAATCTTTTCTTATATGGAATGAGCCTCTTGGCATACACTGTGGAGAAAAGGGAAATTACAACAAACAGCACAGAAACGGGCTATGTCAGGCCTTGAATGTGCAATTTAGGGTCTTTTTGTAAAAAAATATGTCCAGTGAGATTAAGTCTGTAAGTTTTATAACATATATGGAAAAAAAAAAAAAGCAACTGGTGACGCAACACTGGTTTATTGTGCAAGGACAGGGACGGAGGGGCTGAAATACAAACTTAGCTCACAACGCCTAGATGTAAATGCCTCTGTTAGTTGTGGCGTCAATTTATCTCACCAGTAACACCTGATGTCT
>VXBL01003407.1:559292-617027 GCA_013400195.1 Aramus guarauna
CGGGCTGGCAGCTGGCAGGCTGCCGTCCGCCAAGATGGTTCACCATTCGGGCTCCATCCAGTCCTTTAGGCAGCAGAAAGGTCAGTAGAACCCCCGCTGTGCCCCCGGCGGTCATCGGGACGGCCCCAGCGCTGCTGTCCGCCGAGCGGGTGCCCGAGGGGGACGCGCACACGCATCGAAGCCGCCTCCAGCGGGTGCGGGTCCCCGCTACGGTTTCCGTGCGAGTAACGCCCCGGGGGGTGCCAGGTGCATGGCGTGTGCCTGCCTACACACATGCCTCTGCGTGTCCGCATCCGCCTGAGAGCCTGGCTTGTGCTCGGAGGGGGTGTGGATGCTTTCGGGTATTTTACCGGTTTTTCGCGTAAGGAGGCTGTAGCGCACGGGAAGGACGGCCGGCGGGGTGAGCCGCCCTCCCCTGCCCCAGCGGCTGGCGGGACCGCGGGGCCCCGACCCGACCCGACCCGACCCACCCCCGGTCCGACCCGACCCCACNAATCTTTTCTTATATGGAATGAGCCTCTTGGCATACACTGTGGAGAAAAGGGAAATTACAACAAACAGCACAGAAACGGGCTATGTCAGGCCTTGAATGTGCAATTTAGTGTCTTTTTGTAAAAAATATGTCCAGTGAGATTAAGTCTGTAAGTTTTATAACATATATGAAGAAAAAAAAAAAGCAACTGGTGACGCAACACTGGTTTATTGTGCAAGGACAGGGACGGAGGGGCTGAAATACAAACTTAGCTCACAACGCCTAGATGTAAATGCCTCTGTTAGTTGTGGCGTCAATTTATCTCACCAGTAACACCTGATGTCTTTTAGGGAGAGACAAGGATACAGGAGGGCAACGGGAATAATAAAACCAGCCCGATGACGGATTTTGGGGCGATGCCGGGGCCGCAGTCCCCCTCGGGGGGGGCCCGCACAGACTTCCCCGCCCGCCGCCGGTCCCCGCTCCGCCGGAGCTGCGCGGACGGGCGGAGCTGACTGAGTTCCCTTTCACCGGGGGATGGGGGAAGCCGCCGGCTCCGCGCCCGCCCTTCGCTACCCCGTTACTGCCTCTCCCTGCCAGGCTGCTGCCGGCGCCATTCCCTCGGCCTCCGCTGCGCGGCGGGCCGGGCCGGGCCGCTCCTCCNGTGTGGATGCTTTCGGGTATTTTACCGGTTTTTCGCGTAAGGAGGCTGTAGCGCACGGGAAGGACGGCCGGCGGGGTGAGCCCCCCTCCCCTGCCCCAGCGGCTGGCGGGACCGCGGGGCCCCGACCCGACCCGACCCACCCCCGGCCCGGCCCGGCCTCCGCCAGCCGCTCGCTCGGCGAGAAAGTTTTTCTCCCTGAGAAACGGTGCTGGCTGCTTGTTTTGCGTGGCTGTACAGGTGATTTTACAGATGCGGATAGGTAGTTCGCCTTCTGGAGTTCGCTGCTGCTGTTTCTGGTGGTGTCGGGTGGTAACAGTCTTCAGAGCAAATCTAAATGTTGGGAAGGAATAATAGCTGTAACTGTGAAGGTGGCTGTGGCGTGACAAGTGTAAATACTGCTTGGGTTCAGTCCTCCTATCTGGCTGGTTGTGTGGGGGTTTAATTGCAAACCAGAAGCTTTTGCTGGTCAATAAATACAAAGGTAAATTTTCAGTTGTGATTACAGTAATTGTAAAAGCTTTATTGTGTTTGCAATAGAAAAAAGATAATTTCCACAATGGACTTTTTTTATTTTTTTTCTTGATCCTGGAACTGATATTTCTGCTATATTTTTTTTCTTTCTAATTCTACTGACAGATAAGATGAAATCAAGGTTTCTTTCATTATGAGCATCCCTTTGCGTTCTTCCTGTTGTTTTAGTTGTTAACAAACTTTTTTTCTTAGAGTACAGTATGCCATAAATTCTGATTTAATATGGTTTACTTCATGCATAAATCATGGGTTCACTTATTGGATTTTGCCTCATTCAGGTTCTTTTCTTTGAATGGTTAGTGGAAAATAAATAATTCAAAGCACTTATTCCATTCTGGTAATTCCATAATAAATTTAGTTCCTTGCTGTAGAGATTTTGCACTTAATGCCTATCTCGTATGCACTAATCAGTGGTGCTGTTTCAAACTGTAAAATGTCTAGTTTAGTCAGGTTCAAAGTTAATTAGTATAAAAGAAAAATCTTTTTTTCAACTGTCATAGATATGTTTATATAAGTACCAGGTGACTTGAAGTCACTGTCAATCTTTAATTTTTCATAAGAAAATATTTCTTGTATTACAGCAATGATTAGCAAACTCCAGCATCCCTCTCAAGGCCCTTCAGGAGCTGTTCTGTGATAATACCTGAAAACCCCCACCCAAAACCTAACTTCATTAGGTTCAAGTTCAGGGGTAAAATTTAGTTGCTTGAAACCAAGCTGAGCCATGTCACGTATGAAATTGTATGTTTGTGGTTGTCATAAAACTTTATAATAACCTCGTGGGTTTTGCCTGTTACTTATTGAGAAGTAGTTTGTTTTCCTCTCCTCCTTATTCCTGAAGAAATCCGGATTAAGATGCCTTGCTGGTCAAAAAGCTTTGGAAAGACAGGATGCTCCTCTGGAGCCTGTACAGCACTGACTGCTCAGTGTGTCGCTTCCTGAAGATGTTGTATGCAGCGTGATGTGTGCTAAATCCACCTGAACGAGCTCAGTCTTCTATTTTTCTCCACATACAGCTTTTAGGGATGGGGGAGGACAGCATGAAAACTTGGGCAGAAGGCTACAGAGAAACTAAGCAAACATAAATCATAACAAAGAAATCATCTAATCGTAAGGCATTTAAAAGAAGCTGAGGATCTGGTACGCTGAAGTTCATAGGCACCGATCTCTCAGCAGCAGAGAGCATCATGTCATTTTGTGTAGTTTTTTTGAATTTGGTATTTGATATTCTCCTACTTTCAGATTTCAGTTACTGTTGTTTCTAACTTACTGTAGCTGAGATCTTGGCTAAATGCACTGTTTATTTTCTAGCTGCTCACAAAACAGTGCCCTAAATTCCCTTTTTTTTACAGCATCAGTAGTAATCCTCGTGAAATGGCCAACTGCCCATCACAGCTGTGCCTTGTATGCTTCACTTGCATTAAGACCAAGCTTCATTTCTTTGAGGGGATTGAAAGGGCGTTATTTTTATGTGGATTCTCAATCATATAGGAAGGATAGAAATCAACAAAGATAATAGTTCCTGAAAACAAATAGAAATTAACTTTAATGTTTTTAGAAGTAGAGCTTGTTCCTATTGCCAAGTAACATAATATTCAAACTCACTTGCTGAAGAGAGGTAACTTTTAAGACGGGAGATAGAATGGGAATTTTGTTTCCTTACCTACTCCGAGCACTTTGTCCTAACTGAGAAGACAAGTAGTGCTTTTGGTGCCCAAACTATCTTTACAAGGTTTGAAAGAATAGGACTAAGTTCTCCAGCCTCTTGGGTGTCTACGAGTCTCCAACAGGGAGGAGAAAAGAGAGACAAATCCTTGGGATATAAATGCTTTTTTCTCTGGTTAGAGTTTGTGGGGTTTTTTGGTTTTGTTTTGGTTTTTTTTCCTTTCTTTTTTCCTTCTTGACAGGGTGAGGAGGTGTTCTCAGTAGGAGGCTGCCATTATAATGTGCCGCCATGGTTTTGTCTTGCTCTTTGTTCAGATTGTGTATGCAGAATGAAACTCTCAGTTTTCAAAAGCTGCAGTAGAGCTCAACATAGTGTTATAAAAAGACACTGAGAGTTGTGAAAAAAACAAATCTTATTCTTCTTCACCCCCACAATTCTTGTTCTTCTACTTGTATCTGAAGGTATGCCTATCAAAAAGAGCAGTGTCCTAGAGGTAGACTAATCTGTGTCTCTGCACAGATCTGTTGAGCCATCTGTATAGTATTTTGTGGCTATTTTTAACCTCTGCTGTGGCAGAAACTGCTTTTTCTGAAATTACTTTCCTCAGTAATATTCTCAAAGATAAACATTTTATTATTAAATATATAGCTTTATACCTTTTACCCCTTTGAAAGATGATGCAACCTATGGCCTCTGAAGAATTATGTCAGAGGAAAAAGGAAGAATTGTTCCCTATTTACTATTTGTTCCCCAACCTTCCTTTAGAAAAGAAAAATCTCCGTCCTCAGACATCAATATACAGTTTTACTTAAAACTACTTATTTCTCTTTCCTGAATAATTATTTATTACTTAGAGTAACATAATGTTAAAGGGAACAAAGATCATCTCCATACATAATTTGTAGCTGAATAATTCCAGGGAAAGACAGCTCATCAGGATTTGATACTTGATCTCATTCACAATTGAATAACGATCTTTTAAGTGCAGGATATAAAGTATATGGTAGCATTACAGTAGACTTTGTGTTTTCCAAAATGGATACGGGACTGGTTCAAAGCAATTGCTTGTTTTCTTAAGAAGCTCTATTGAAAAATGATATCCTTTGGAAGGAAAGACAACCTAATTTGCAAGAGGCTCGTCTTTTAACAGCTATTTGATGGTGAGTGGGTTTGAAGGTTTCTGGCCTGGCAGAAGGTAAAACCTGTGTTTAGGGTGCAGGTCAAGGCAATTAGGATGCCTAAAATTTTAAATATCTAGGACATTAGTCCTGATACACAGACTGCAATTGCCTGCCTACTCTGCTGGGTGCTTTTATGGACTGTTGTTACTCTTTTTTAATACCCCATCAAAGCTTTTTAATGAAAGAGTTCAAGGCTGGGAAAAAGAAAATATGTTCATGCCTTCAAATTGAGTTGCGTTTAGCATGGTCTGTAAGGGTTAGGAACGTGGACTGCAGATTAAAATCCAGCGTCTAACTTGGGGTTCGTCTCGTGCTTCCTGTTCAAGGTATGTAACGGGACAGGAAGGACTTCAGCAACTTGAATATGCATTATGTCTTTGATGAGAGTGCTGATTTAGCTTCTCAAGGGATTTATCTTGAAATTCCATGACTTCTGAACAAAACAGCTATCTCCATAAGAGACCTATTCCTAGATCTGAACTTCTGCTCAGTGCCAAATATTTTGTTTCATTTTCTGTATTAGCCATCTGAAGTTGTAGTGCTGTTTAGATTGATTGAGAGTTGGGTTGAGAATCTCTGAAGAGCTACAGTCTTCTCCCTTCATGGGAGCATTTGTTACTCCATTAACTGGTCTTGTTAAACCGCCTTGAGCTACTTAAAGGACCACTGCTGTTGTAGAGTAGAGGTTTTTTGTTATTGCTGTATTACTCTGATTTTAAGATCTTAATGACCTGCATTCTTTATAAAACAACTTGTGAATTTAATTTGCATTTAACTTGTGAATTTAAATGAGGGTTCGTAAAGATCACATTTTTAATATTGCTCCAGAGTTTTCAGTATTCAGAAAGTTGTAATTAAGATTCTCATGGAGAATTCTCCGAGGATGTTTGATACTTCGGTGGCACCAGTGGACCTAGTAAGCTTAATAATCTAAAGAGACTGCTGAAATTACTAGAAGATGCAATTCTGTCATGCAGAAATTTGAGAGATTGTGACTCTTTGCTGCTGTTCTCCAGAGCAGAAGGGCAAGGTTTCCATGTTACAGTGAGTAAAGGAATTTTTAGGGCTGAGCTCTTTCATTTGCATTCCAAGGAGCACTAACACGTACAGAAAACTTCAAAGCTATCCTCATCTTGACTCTGAAAGCTGAGAGCAATGCAGCTATTAATACACTTCCTTAAAATGATACCGAATTTGAGTAGTGCCATTTATAATGCTCGTTCAGGGCATTGAAAAGCAAGGCCCACTTTTTGATGAGGTTTACCTGGCTATATTTGCTCTTATTTTTGTTGCCTGGTACAGCTGTACAACTTAAGATACATTTCACCTTTTTCAATCAGTCACCTTAGAAGGGCCCATAATACGTCTCTTTATTCCAGTTTATACTGTTGTAGGTTGTAACTTCAATAAAATATAGAGCTTCATTGAAAATAATAATTAAATCTGACATATTAAAGCTTATATTATGCAGGAGTGCTATAGAAATAAGTTAAATATTGCTGCTTTTTTTTTTTTTCACTGAATGAATATTTTAAATGAGAAAGCTAAGGGAATCAGAAATTTTTGGTTTGTCGCATAACTGCTATCTGACTACAGACGATGATGCTGTGGTAAGATGTCTGGGCATTTGCTTCCTACGGTCTCATTTAAGTAAAGCTTGATATAGTATTATCTGTGGAAAAACCTTGTACCTATTCCAAAGCTTTTCAAAACTTCCTCAGTAAGGACCCACTAAAATAGGCACCCCCCGCCAACGCTGCTTTTCTTTAGAACTCTCATTTTACCATTTATATTTCATTGAGTATCACCACAAAATTGCAAGTTCCAGTTCTGCCTTCATGTTTTGGTTGGTTTATTCTGCTTTTTGTCATTTTTGAAATCTGCTAAATGACGATGATAAATGAAACAACTCGGCCATTGTAAATTTTGTTGAATATTTGTAATAGTAGTTTCAATCTACTAGATTTTGTTAAAAAGTTTTGCAACAAAATTAGCAGTAGTCAACGTAATTTATGATTAGGGTATTTTACAGATCCAACAAACATGAGAAATTGAAACATCATCTTAACTAACAGTACCAAGAGCCCTGTGTTTCAAGCAACGCAGCTGGTTAGATGGCAACTGGAAAAGTAATGATGCTTTTTTTTCCTCACAGAAAAGTGAGGAAAAGAACAGCCATTTGTATTTTAGACATACTATATAGCAGAAATTAACTACGCTAAATTCACAAGCTTGCTGAGCAACGTGAAGATCTCTTGTTTTCTGCTTGGGTCTCAGCTGAAGAGAGCGTCTGTGATGTCTTCAGCTGGACACGCAATGAGATTTTCGGAAAGCATCCTATGTGGGGTTGCCGAGGTTACAAATCTTAAATTCCCTTTACCAAGGTCATTTTAGAATTAGTTCCGTTCTATATATCCTAGCGTATATATTATGGTAGATTATATATCAGAGACAAGCGTAACTCAGAACTAGGCTACAGTGTGCGGCAGTATGTTTTAACAACTCTGAGCCTCAATGAATGAAAATTCATCACTGTTTTCTCAGAATGAGATTCTGAGTCTGCCTCAATTTGGGTTATCATCTGGTTTGTGAGGGCTTGAAGCCAGTGCGATTACTTAAGTGAGGAATTGTTCATTTGTCTGACTGGTGAGGTCACAGTTTAATTCACAATCCGTTTGACTATTTTAAATGGGGTTTTGAAGAAGCTGATATCTTAGTTATCCTTTCAGGTCATTTCCAATATATTAACATCAGGAAAATAGTAACATTTACGATATAATTGTTTAATCTTCTTAAAGCTACACTCTCTTGAGTCAAAAAAAAAGAAACCAGGCAAGCATGATGAATTGGATTCCATCTCTGCAGCTCAGGAAGTGTAGTTTGAAGAGCATCCCATATGAAGAGTATTTGCAGAAATCCCTCTTGAACAACAGATTGCCACTGCTCATATGGTTTTTGTTTGTTTCTTTAGTAACAACATAGGACAAGAAGATGCATGGGTTTTCTTGCTTCTTGGCTGTGATTCTTTCTGGATTTCTGTGTAGCACCAGTAGCTCAAGACGGATACACAAACAAAGGAAACTAGAGCTCTCTCAAATCTGCGTTGAAAAATTCATAAGTACATCACCGTTACTGAAGAGCTGTAGCTAGTCACGTACGCTCCAGATAACTACTGTCATGATGGCAAGCTTTGGAGTTAGAAAATGTTTGAAATGTCATATTCTATTCACTGCTTCTCTGATTCAGTAGAATTACTCTTGCTCAAAAAATTCCTTACTCCTTACTGTTTGTTTGTTTAGTAACTTCACCAACAGGATGCCTTTCTAAGCCAGAAGGTCTGATGTATGTAATATTTGCATTCTGTTATCTTTCTGCTTCATTAAACTGATGGAGTTAGTACTTTTAATGAATTAATTTTCCTGAATTGTTAATCAATTGGGGAGGGGGGAGATAAAAAAAGTCTATCTTGGGGCTATTTTGCAGCAGTGCATTAGCTTCCTTTTCTGTGTGGTTGTTCTAAAAGTAACTTAATGGCATGAGAAAATAGCAACAAAAGAACAAAGGGGATTAAACAGTGAGAATGCGAGGAGAAGCAAGCAATCCTAAGAATTTCCAAAATTTATGAATGAGTCAAGAGATTATCAGGAAGAATTTTTAAAGGCCAAAAAAGTAAATAAAACCAAATACAGAAAGGTGGGTATTGATGCAGAGAGACAGAAGGGTAGGGGGGTGGGCAGCTAGCTAGCTAGAGTAATGCCAGGTAGTGGAAGCAGCCTGAGCATGCTGAGCAGTTGCCCGTGTCTCGGCAGTGCTCCTTGGCGGGTCGTGCCGAAGTAGGACCGTGCGCCGGGGGTTGGCAGATATCGCGACAGAACCCTCATCACATAAAGCCATGTCAGCAGCACCAGCTTCAGCACTGAGTATTGATTGCAAAGTCATTGGCTAAAAGAAAGGGGACAAAATAGCTTATAGACAGACGGTATTCAAATTTCGAAGAAGGTGATACGGTATGAAAAATAATGACCGTAAGCGTGCATAGAGCCAAACGCTTCAGAGGGAAACAGGTACCACCTGAAGGCAAAATCTGAATGTCTGAATGCGCTGCGGAGGCTGGGTCTTTCAGCTGAGAGAGAAACGCAAGATATGCATTACCATTTAGTCTCGCATAAAATGTTTCTGATTGGTGTTGGCATCATACCTAAAATTGAAACGTGGTAAAATGTATTGCTGGATTTTGAATAGTCTCAGTGGAAAGGCCTGGGGGGCTAAATTCCTCTTGTGTAGAAAACTTCCATTTTGTTAATACATTTAAAGGTAGGTAAGAGATATAGATATTTATATTTTGATATATTTTAAAAGTTTACTTTGGATATATATTAAGCATTCAATAAACACTTGTACATCTCTGAAGACTGATCCTTTGCAGAGGAAGACTGTCATTTCAAAGCTATTTAAGTAAAATTCCATGGAACACTGTTATACCTGAGGGGCTTTGAATCACTCGCAATCAGATTTTTTTAAAGATTGTCAAAGAGGCAGGCAAGTGCCTGTCAGGGTTTTTAATAGCGCTTGGATACCTAACAGTGCAGTAATTATGAGGAGTTACGCACCTAATGCTGTTTGCAAGGTGTTGGAATTCAATGCACACCAATACTTTAAAAAACTGGCCCTGAAGATCCAAAACTTTTTTTTTAAATAAGTCTATGCTTACCAGAAAATTCAGTTCTTCCTTACAAATATGAATTTAGATCTGAATAGCTGTTCCTGGTTATCTCTTCTAAGTCTTTTTGTTGGTTTTTTTTTTGTTTTTTTTTTAATTATTCGTTACGGTGTAGTTAGAGAGTAACCCAGGGTTAGCCCAGAATTCTAAGTTGGGCAGCTCCAAGCTCCATCGTAAGCCGTCTGGCCTCCTGAGTGTCACTGGGAGGTAGTGTGTGTATAGCATTGAAGCAACTGCGAACCGAAGAAGATGTAAAAGCCACGGGCCCTGGCAGCAGCTCTCTGCAGCACAACGCAGACTGAGGAGTCCTTGCCTAGAGGTATGGGAGACGTCATGGGATGCGGGAGGAGACTGTGTAAGGCGTGTTAGGGAAGGAACCAAATCAGCACGCGTTAGGACTGACATTTTACAATCACTACAAACCCTTTTTTTTAATATGCAAGAGCAAGGATTTTTCAGATAAAATGTTTTGCGCTGCAGTTTGTTTATATTAGAATATTATAAGCAGGTGCTGTTGTCTGTTCAGAAACTGCCAATGCATTGCTCTCGCGATTCTGAAGTGCCTTGGTGTATAGGGTTCAGTAAAAAAGGAGAAGGATTTTCAGAAGTACAAATAGTTAGTAGGAATAAATGAATAATGTACAGGAGCTTAACCATGTTGCTATTAATAATTCACACTTTTCAGAAACGCAGGACTTTGAAGTTGCTGTTTTAGGAATCCAGCATCTAAATAAAATGGAAAAACGGAGGGGAGAAACAGCCTGTCATAAGAAAGCACTTATCATTGCTGCTGTCCTTCCTGAAACGTGGTTGGACTCAAAGGTATTTCATGATGATTGATTTGGCAATTATCTTGAGCATACTTGAACATAAATAAAACTTTGCCATAAAGATTTTATGGATGTAATCCGCAGAGAAGCCCCGCATACTCTCGCTGATACCAGTGAGATTGCAATGGATGTACCTGAGATTTTGATTGGATTGGCTTTTATGGGGTTTAGCTATGAATAAGAAATGATGCGTCCTGTATCTCATTGTCATATGTCAGTTATATTAGTCACGCTCCGAAATGATAAGGAGAACAGGCTAATGAGGTGAGAACAATACTTCAAATTTTGGTCTGATATAAAGAGAAGTTCCCTGATCCTGGATTGTCTCCTGGACTGTCAGAGGTTTCTCTATGGCTGAAGCATGAAGCAACTACTCCATACAGTATTACTCTGAAGTAAATATAATGTGGTGTTAGGGATCAATCCCAACTTCCTATTATTTTGTACTGTAGGAAGGGAAGGTCTGCAGCTTTCTCCTATTTTATATTGTTATTGTAGGAAATCTAGAAATAAACATGAGATTGACTTGTATTCAGTCCGAGGAATAAACAAAGTATTTTGAAACTTTCATTCATAAGCGCTTGTACTTTAATGGAAAGATTTTCTTCAGAAAGAAAAATTATGTTTCCTATCCTAATGACGAGGCTTTAGATCGGTTTGTCAGTCCGACCGGACCGTATTCCATCTTGGTCGCCACTTGTAGCTTTATGTCCAGTTGTAGCGTGTTAGTTCTGGAGTGAGTTATCTGAGGGGCCACAGATTTGGTCTCTAAGGTGTTCAGGATTTGGTTGTACTGAAGGTAAGTGTAGTGCCTAGTGTCCAACAGTAGTAGTACTGTAGTTTGATTATGTAGTGAAATAAACAATCTTTTATTATTTTGCCTTTTATTAGACTTAATCCTGTTTGATAAGATTTGGAAATTAAAGCTTCTCTTCACACGGGATTTCCCTAGGGCTTTGTGATGCTGCTACGTTTTTCACAAGTGTATTAGTTGGTCAGGTAAAGAGTCTTTATCCTGTCCACCTTCATGTCTTGTATCACTTCTGTATTATTATTATTATTGTTAGGAGCGAACTACTAGCTCTTGGAGGATCAGAGCCCAAGTCAGGTGTTCTCATGGTCACACAAAAGCAAAGAAGGAAGGTGTACTTGTTACCTACTAGTGCCATCATCTAGTTCATATATAATCTCTTAGAAATAATTAATTCCATACCTATGGCCACCCATAGGTATTTGCTGTCAGACTTTTTACCTAAACAGTAGGAATCCAAGTTTCTTGACAGGCTGGATTGAAAACAAGGCAAAGCAAGAAATCAAGAAATTGATAAAACTGGCCTTTCAGCATTTTTTTTCCCTTTAACAAGGAAAAAAGAGAAGGAGACAAATGCCTTCAAAACAAGTCTTCCTGTAACTTAGGAAAGCATTTTTACCAGTGCTAAATTCTGTCTGAGGTTAACAATCCTGCAGTTGTTTTAAATTTTTTGAGAGTAACCTTGGGCTTCTCTGAAAGCCTTGTAATATAAGGGAAAAGAACAAATGTCTGGTACGGATGGTTAATGAAAAATACAATCAGTAAAAGCATTAGGCATGACTTCTTGACAAAATACTGTGTAAATTTCCAGGAAAAGGAGAGAGATCTGGGAAAAGAGGGAAACATCTGGAAACTGGGTGCTTTTTAAGATGAACATTAAAATTAGCTTGTGCTATCTGCTTACCAGATTTCATATCATGAATATATGATGACTGTTCCTCTTTAAAATGGACAGTCATCTTCATAATACACTGAGCAGTATAGAATACATTTATTTTTTTCAAAACAGTGAATATTTTTTTTTTATATGGCTATTCTTTTTTGTTCAGTTCTTTATTATCTTCCAGGCAGGCGTTCCTGTATGCCACAAAAGTTTCAATATTCAACCATTAAAAATGAGCACTGGGGATGTTCCTTAGAGTCTTTCTTTTTTTAGCATGTAGAACAATTAGTTCAAAAATACTGAAATCATTAGGTAAAAAAAGGTAATAGAAGAAATAGTAATGTGATGCTTGTCCATAAATTGGGGGAGGGGAGGGAAAAGGTGGGTTTTTTATAGTTATAAGTACATCAATGGAACATGCTCCCCCCTGCTTTCCTGGACTTTGAAGCTGTGGCTTTTTTAAATCTACTGTAGGAAAAAAAAGAAAAAAAAGAAGAAATAACACTTTTTATTTCCCAATTTTTTAACTCCGAACATTTTTCTTGTTCACACAGAGGCTCCCAGGAGAAATGAATTTTAAGACATCAACTCAAATTGCTATGCAGAGGTGGAATAATTAGCATATCATGGTTTTAATTTTTTTTCTGGTTTTGATAATTATGCACTTGTTTCTACTGCCAGTCACTTTCTTTCTACTGGAATTTTAATAGACTGTTTTGAAAGCTACGTTAGTGTGACTGGTTGGAAGAGTTGATCAAATTTCAAGAAAATTCTGATCCCATGAAAATTTGGATTTACCCCGGTAGAAGTCCCTGTTTTGAGCATTTCTGACCGGTTCTGTTGGTGGCGTTACCAGTTCATGACTAGGTAGCTAAAAAGAGTGAAGTTATAGAAGGATTGCAAAGATACCTCACTTGGTGTCTGGTCACCTGGGAAATGCTATGAAGAAAGTATGTTACACATTGAAAGCTGAAGATAGATCCTTTCTCTTTTGCCCTCTGAATGTTGAGACAATCTAATCTTGTAATCCTGGAGGTGGTGAGAAAAATACCAGATAATACCAAGGAGAATATATAGAGAATAACCAACAGAAAATTAGTGCTTTTATTCTGTTATCTCTGTCGATGCCTGAAATGGTGGATGTTTGAAGGGATGAAGTAACAGATCGTGCTCCACCACTCCACCAAGGACAAGACTTCATTGCTAGATTTCCCTCCCTACTGTGAAAATATCTGGTTTTATATTTTTTGTGATTAGGTACTTGTCTGTGACCGGCATATTTATATAACTTATTCTTTTGTAAGAGATCAAGCCCTTCCTCCCTTCCCATCCCAGCTTTCAGATAGTAGAGGACAAAAGGCTTTCTAGTTTCAACTTTCCAGTACTTTGTGTAGAAAACTATGCTATTAGGAAGAGAGTATGAGCGGAATCTGTTACTTTATGCTTATCAGAGCCCTTTCATGACTTCCAGAGAGACAAGAGAGTAAGTGGCTGGAAAGAAGGTCGAAGCTTTGGTAGCTGTCTCTCGCCATTGAGTATGTGAAGCTATTTCTTTCTCTGCACTCATCTGGGGATCCTTGAGTGACGCTGGGGCCTTGAAAATAGCCCATTTCTACATGGTTATGAGATTTTTTAGTTCATTTCCAGCATGCTTGTTAAGCTGCCAAATGTACATTTATATTTTATATGTCCGGTGTGTATGTCCATACCTCAGAGGAAGGAAGCAGCTATCAGTGAAAAGATGCTAGCCTCTTAAACCATCACTCTTACATTAATTATGTGAGCATTAATACACCACGAGGAAGCAAATAGACTGCTGAATTCAAACCAGCAGCAGCTTTGTCCAGATTTTTTCATAGATTTCATCAAGAATATCCTCAAAATGTATACTCTCATGAAAAATACATTTTAGTTTAGAGATTTTAGCCTTTTAGTTTAGCCTATTTTAGATTCATTTGAGTATTTTCCTCCTCTTTTTTCCTCTCTNAATGAACCAAAGAAATGCATCTGATGAGAACTATTTCAGCATCTATCAACAGCACTGTATAGCTCTAGGGTATAGATAGCAGATTGCATGTTGTCGTGCCTGCAGATTGTCCGAGTTTTAAAATGACACAGCACTGATGGTCCAATCCTCTTCAGATTCGTAAAACATGCTTTCATTTTTTTTTTNTCATTTGAAATTCATTGTTTTCATGAGATGAATGGCTGGAGGGGAGAGGGGCAACACACCATTTTGTCGTTGCTGCTACTTTCTTTCCAATTGTTACTCCTTGTGTTTATTAGATGATTATTTACTACAGTTTGCACTGAAAGTATGTATTAATGTGGTTTTGGTTACGTGCTTTCTTTCCCATGCTGTTTCATTTTTCATTTCCTGTGTTCATTTTTCTCGTAATGATCTATCTTTTGTAAACACAAGGTTTTCCTCACTGAATCCGATGAAGTTTCATTTTACACTTACTTAAAGTATAAAAGTACTTAAGTCACTGTAAAAAAACCTCTAGCCTGAAAATCGACTATAACTATTGGATGAAGGTCAATTTTTATGCTACACAATAATTGTTGAGTTACCAATTTTGTGATTTTTTTTTCTTTTTTTTTTTTTTCCCTAAATGCTTACTAAAACTAGTCAGGCAGTAGATGCAAATCTGCATTACCAGTGCTCTTAGCTCTCCCTGGAGCCTTCTCTTGTCCAGGCTGAACAACCCAACTCTCTCAGCCTGTCCTCATAGGAGAGGTGCTCCAGCCCTGTGATTGCCTTCGTGGCCTCCTCTGGACTCACTCCAACAGGTCCATGTCCTTCTTGTGCTGGGAGCCCCAAAGCTGGATGCAGTACTCCAGATGCGGTACTCTACTCACGAGAGCAGAGCAGAGGGGCAGAATCACCTCCTTCGACCTGCTGCTCATGCTTCTTTTGATGCAGCCCATATGTAAGTGAGCAGTTCAGTATATGTTGCTAATAAGAATTCACACTTTCATTTTTCTTTTTTTCGCCTGAAAAACTGGCATCATGGATACTAATAAGGGTATAATTGCATATGAAGTCCTTGTATGCTTAGAAATGAACCAAAGAAATGCATCTGATGAGAACTATTTCAGCATCTATCAACAGCACCGTATAGCTCTAGGGTGTAGATAGCAGATTGCACGTTGTCGTGCCTGCAGATTGTCCGAGTTTTAAAATGACACAGCACTGATGGTCCAATCCTCTTCAGATTTGTAAAACATGCTTTCATTTTTTTTTTCCCCCCTCCTACCCTTCCCCCCAAGAAAACAGAGATAGTTTAAGAATCTGACCAAAAATTACAAATCATTCATTGGTAGTGGCAAAAAAAAAAAAAAGGATCCTGATTAATCTTTTGGAGGGTGTTTTCTTTGGTGTTTGGTTGGTTTGTTTTTGTTTGTTTTTTTTTTTAATCCAGTAATCTGGGCATTCAATAGGTAAATATTCTGTCACACTGCATTATGGAAGCAGCCGTAGACTAAAATACTAATATTTTCCATTCAAAAGCCTGCACTAAGAGAAAGCAAAGGGGAGGAGAGAAGAGAGACTGAGAAAGAGAGAACATCTTAACCCTGCTCGTTATATCTATGGGAATAACTTTTCCCAATGTGGGAAAAATACTACTTGTCAGAACAGGAAATGACACTTTTTAATAAATGCCTAATGAGAAGTTATTCTAATCAAGAAATTACTCATTCTTGATCCTCTTCTATTTTTCTCTCTTGAGTTTCTCTCAGATTAATGCAAATCTGATTTGTAAACTTTTTATAAAATTGTGCTGGGCTTAGGTTTTGCATGAATTTTAGTTCGTGCAAAAGTGGGATCTTGAGGGTGGTAGCAGGAAATGTGTGACAACTGCTTAGGGAACAGAGCTGTTTCACAGTCTTACAATTGTAGGTCCTGAATGAATATATGATGCAAAGTAAATTTTCCACAAATAGTATTTTTTCCAATGCAGGAAGTCAAGTAAAAAATCTGTACTAGTGGGAAAACTGATGGTCCTACATGCAGCGTAGTCTGTCTTTCTTGGTAAGCAGATGGATTTTGCACAGAGTTGTCATCTTCTCTATTTGCAAGCTGTTTCATTGAGGATGGTTGCAGCTGGAGTATTGCGTGCGTTCCTGCAGAGTTTAGGCAACTTTTTCTGTGGCCAGGTTCTCCAAAATGGACATCCATATTTTTATTTAAAAAGTTCAGGAAAACCATCAGGAATCAACAGATCACTTAAGCAAACCTAAGATTGTAGAGAAAGATCTCAGAACTTCCATTTCTTCATTTTTACAAAACCTTTACATTTTTGGCAGTACTTTAAAATGAGAAATTATCCCTAAAGTAACATACAGTAAAAATTGCATACTTATCTATAAAATAAATTTGCATAAATACTACAAAACTCAAGACTGAGATAATTAAACAGTGAAATAACCCTTGTAGACATTGTGACTGTAGAAGGAGATGTAGTTCAGTGGGTCCATCTGCCATATCAATTTTCAGTATTAAACTTACAGCTACAGAAAGTAAACCTTTGCATTTTGATAGGTGTAACTTCCAATAACAGCCACCTTGAATTTGCTGGACATCTGTCTAGCAAAAGTAAGTTCCTTTCAGGCAACTCTTTAAAAGTGGGTATGGTTGTTTTGAAAGACATCTCTACTCCTTTGTATCTTTTTATTTCCTTATTTCCTTTCTCTGTTAGTTGGCAGAACTTGGGAGATTCTCCTTAATCAGCAGTTTTTAACTTGCCGTTGCCCCATCTGTTACCTTATTTTGAACCTTCATCAGCTCCCTTTTAAATATGTATATATATAAATCTTTTGTTTTCATTCCGCTGTAGTTGGTCTATTAGTTTAACTCTTTCTGCAGATTTTTTTTCCTCTTGCTCTGAGGAAAAGCTTCCAGAACTGTATAAGAAATTAGGTCAGAAGGTGTCCCTGGAGGCATCGAGTCTAAAATTCTGCTCCAAGCAGCCCAACTTCAAAGCTAGGCCAGGTTGCTCAGAGCCTTATCCAGTCAGGTTTTGAAAATCTCCCTTTCCACAGCCCTCTCCATCCCCGTGCTTCACCACTCTCACTGCAATGAATTATTTCCTTATGACCAACTGAAACTTTCCATGTTGCATTTTGTGACTGTTCTCTCTTGTCTTTTTGCTGGGCACTTAGGTCTCTCTCCTCTCTGTAACTCCCCTTTTAGGTGGTGGAGGTATCTGGAAATAGTGGCCTGGATGTGGAGTTAAGTTGTCCCTTAGACTTTGTGGTGAAGTCTTGTTTCACCAACTGTTCTTCTTGCACCACAGGCTCCAGCTTCTCAACCATCTTAGTAGCCTGCCATTGGACTGTCTCCAGTGTGTTGAGGTCTTCTGTACAGGGAGGCCCCAAAACTGGGCGATGTTCAACACGTGGCCACAAGAGGGTCAACTAGAGGGGAATAGTCCTCTTCCCTTGACCTCTTGGCTTCACACTTGTTGAAGGAGCTCAGCGAGGAATCAGCCTTCATTTCTGAAAGGGCTCACTGCGGATTCCACTGGGAGTCAGTGTTTTGAGAGGTGTGCTGTCAATTGTTACAGCCAATAACCATCACCATGAAATTCTAAATTAAATTGTTTTGTTGGTTTCAACTAGTATTAAGGCTTTCACCAACAGAGTGAGCAGGAAACTATTCAAAAGAAGTACACATGGCTCAGTCATTTGATGTGAATGATGAATGATTTGGCTGCTGGAGTAGCTAACATTTCTCTTGAGAAGCAGAAGCATATAAAGTAATTGAATAGCTAAAAGGTCATATATAAAACTTTGATTTCAAGGCTCCAAACACTGAATGCCTTCTAATTTGAAGTCCTGGCTATAGTCAGAAGTTCTCACAGGCATAGATGACTCATGGAAGGGCAGGTCATCAACTATAGATGAACTCTGCTAGTTTTATTTCTTTTTAACCCAACACACTGAATGAATTTGGCCTCAAAAGCTGCCATCAAAAAATAACTGTAATCAAGTCATGTATCCTACCAGTAGCAAAACAAAAAGAGCAAAAAACCCCTCACCCTTCCCAAACCAACCCGTTGGGGTTTTTTGTGAGTGGTGAAAAAAATATCCTGCTAATGGGAGACTTCCCGTCAGTTTGTCAATTTGCCAATCACAAATAAGACTCTAGCAGTGACTTGAGTACTTGAGAAAACTGGGTTCTTAGGGAAAGTGGTCCACCCTCCTGAAGTCAAATATAGAAGAGCATGGAGTTCACAACTAGAGCTTTGCAAAAAGTTGAAGGCAACTAAATGCACTGAAGAGAAGCAGACGCTTCTAACTGAAGCAGCTGATGAGCCTCAAGAGATCCCGGAGACATATCACTAACTGTTGTCCTTTACCTTGGTGTGCAAACCAGGAGGGTAGAGGTGTCTTTCAAGGCAAGGCTGTATTACTTGCTACAACTTTCCAGTAAGAAATCTAGGGGGGGTTTAAATCTTTTTATTTGCCATGTTTGGCTTTATTAAAAAAAATTATTTTAGTAATTAATTAAAAGCTGTAGAGCAGTAGTAAGCCATTCCATTAGTGTTTACTGATCACACCTAGAATTTAAATGACTTATGAAAATATTTACTGACTAAACCTGAAGTTATAATTATCTTTTGTTTGAAAGAAATGTTTGAAAGAAAAGAAAAACTTTGGGCCCAAATTGGTTTTGCTGATTAATGTTAGCACTGACTGTATTGAATAGACGTAGCTTTACTGGACTTTTACAAGAATTTTAATGGTAAAGATGTATGTGAGATAATATTTATCTTTCAATCAATTCAGAATTTTTAAGACACTTTCACTTGACACAATTTTTTGGAATAAATCTAACATTTAAGATATAGAATGACGTTTCCAATCATGTAATAACATCCATGGTTATAACACTGATTCAGTGAAGGCAAGGAATATTTTACATTTAGTTTGAAGTTCCATTTAGTAAGCATTCACAAGTGAATTGGTCACTGAACCCAGATTAGCAATTCTGTCCTCCATGCATGACTGAAGATCTCCAAGGAAATTTCAGTTCTTGAAATGTGAGCTTTCCTGGCACTGCTTCTTCCAATCTTGTTTAAGAATTTTAAAAGCTATGGAATTGCAAGCAATTTTTCATGCAACCAATTTTTTCTAGCAAAAAAAGAGAAGCTTTGAAGAAGTTTACATTTCAGAGTAGCAGAAGACTGAAGATTTTTTTTTTCTGAAGTTTTCGGTTTTAGAAGTTCTTTTTCTATAAATTGACTTAAAATATAAACAAAGGATTTTTTAATTTAAAATTTTTGAGACAAATATGAATTATTTTCATCTTTCAGGTGTATCAGAAGAAGCAGACTTTAAATGAATTGAAAGACTTGTGTAAATCTGTTTTTTCAGGCTAGTTGCTTATATACCCCGTATGTAACATCTTTGCTGTTATGCAGAAGCTAGTTCTATATGACGTTGTCAGAGCTTTAGAACAGAAAGCCATTCTTTTGCATCTACCTCACTAAAATTTTGTGTATATATTATAAGAAATCATGGTGCTTTTAGTTTGTTTTTAAAAGATACTCCTTTAAGTTTTGTTTTTCTGCTACAGTAGTAATATTTATTTCCACTGTCGTCAATATTTCTTTGTGCTTCAGTAACTAGTCCAGCAAGACCGTAATCAAAATGAACAGCTATAGTGATAAAGTGTTTCTAATAATAACGTGCAAAGGTTTTCTATCAGCAAAATGTATTTCCCGTAGTATCTGGAAACAACATTTGAAATCAAAGGCTGAAAGACTGGGGAGACAGACAACTGGAATCACTGCAGCAGAAAATGTTTAATCTTTTGGCTTCCCTGCAAGTACCGAGTAGGAATATTTTTTATTTTATCTCAAATTGAATCTAAGCAGTTGGTCAGATGTAGTATTATGGTATTCATTCAGTAGCAGGGCTGAAAAATCCATTTGGTGAATTTGGTTCATTTGGGAAGTTTTGGATTTCTTTTTATGGCGGAAGTAGGAATGTAGTTCTCATTGGAAGCCAGTTTTACTGGATCATTAGGGAAGTCCATCTTTAAAATTTTGAGGTCAAAACAGGAGGATGACAGATTTCTTTACAGAGAAGGTGGCCAAACACTGGAGCAGGCTTCCTAGAGGGGTGGTTGATGCCCCAAGCCTGGCAGTGTTTAAGAGGCATTTGGACAATGTCCTTAATAGCATGCAGTAACTTTTGGTCAGCCCTGCAGTGGTCAGGCAGTTGGACTAGATGATCCATGTAGGTCCCTTCCAACTGAAATGCTGCTATTCCATATTCAATTCTAAATTTCTTTTCTTCTGGTGAGACTAGAAAGCTCTTCCCTGCCTGTTTCTCTCTGGGAGCGGCAGTTTTCTAGGTGTTGAAGCTTATAATACGAACCAAGAAGTTTTACTGTCTTTGGTAATACCCAAGGGATTTCATTTTCTCCTAATACAGAAGCAGAGCGTACAGATTAGCTGTCATCTTTAAGCTGCTTTTACCTCATTGGGCAGCCCCAGGGTTGGAGGTTCCCACATGGTACTTTAGACAGCCTTGGAAATGCGCTAGCTCGTGAAAAGACCCATCTCTGCAGCCGCCTTCTCGTTAGTCTTCCTTTTGCCTTCTCCCTGAAAACGCCTCTGTCCCCTGTGAAGGGCCTTGGAAGGATACGGGCTTGGTGCCTTCTGTAATGGCCTGACGGGGACAGTCTCTCGCTCATCAGGATGTGACGTGTAAGGCTGTTGAAAAGGCAGCCTGCTGCTTCTGTGGGTGGGAGGACAGGAAAAGCAAGAAGGTCCATAGCTATGTTCTTGGCAGCCAGGACTGTGCCATTGCAAATACTTAAATAAACCCTTCAGCTATGAAAAATAAAAAAAAAAAAATTAAGGCATCTTTGCCATTTTATTTGGAAGACACTTATTTTCGTACATTTGAAGTGTTCTGCATAGCTCATGAAGTGAAAGGAGACATCTGTAAATATAAATTATTAGTTTTGTAAATCACGGTTTGTCATTGCTGTGTACGCTGATGCTGAGAAATGGTTGTCAGCTGAACATTGCTGTCTCCAGAATTAATATATCATTAGGCTTTTTGTTGAAGTGTAGTTGAAACGAGCTTTTGTACATTTTCACTCTTTTTCTCTGTTTAGGGATATGTTTCTTTCAAATAGATTATCAGCCCTGGCAATTTATTTAGAAGTTCTGTTCCTGTACATCCTATTTTCTTTATTTTACACTAATCTATTATTTGTGACTGGAAACAAGATTGTACAGAAAGAGGAGGCACTGGGACGTGGTGTTTCTACTTATGCTAATTTCATATTAATTACTGTTCTTTACATATCTACCATAAATGATATGTTATAACCTCTAGAAAAACAACAGGGTTTAAGTGAATCTCAAGTGCCAAGTAAATTTTGCATGCATGGGTCTGTGTGTGAGTGTGTGTGTGTGTATATATATATATAATTAATTTCATGTTTTATGTAAGGTTTTGTGAAAGTATTTCTGACAAAAAATACTTAACTTTAGAGGTGTTCAGTCCCATTATCTTCAACCAAGGTAACTAATTTTTTTCGTGTTAGCTAGAGTTGTCAGTATTTAGCCTAGGTGGGGACCTAAGCAATATAAATCCAGAAGAGTGCTATAAAGTTTTGTCATAGCACCAGATAAAATTTTGGATGTCTTAGCAAGTTGTGATAGAAAGGCAGATTTTGGTAGTCAATTTGATGTAATGATTTGCCTATATGATGGGATGAAGAAAAGAGTGGACAGTGAGAAATGATTTGGGGTCCTGTTTGCAACTGGTCTCGTGTCATCTTCAGCATGGCCCCTTATTAGAGATAGCTGTCAGGATGAGAACACGTCGGCTGCGATGGCTACAAGTATATAGATGTGAAGTAGAGCTCTTCTCCTGAGCATTATGGCTGAGGACCACTATTCAGAAAAAACATCAAACAGACTTTAGACTAGAAAATCTTAAGGACTGAGGTACCCTTACGTCATGATATGGTTGGTCCATCTACTGTGTATTAATACCTTGACATATTTGTTCATTAGGTGCTAGTGTGCTGTTTAACCAATGTTTTCCTCAGCATCATTTGTACACCTCTTCATATTTTGATTTTGGTTCCTAGGTCTGCATGCTGAGCTAGGTGGTTAGAATGGGCTTTTTAGTCAAGTTTCACTCTTGAACTTTGCTTCAGCCAAACTTGATGGTATTCATGTTGAATTATGCTAATGCTGATAAATTTGGAAAATCTTGAAGATAGTATCAGTTGTTTTCCCTTTTACTGCATGAGAGTGTGCTGGGAGCAGGTTCTGTGCTTTTCCGGGTAGGCTCAGAATGATTCTTCCTTGCAGGTCTGGGCTGCAAGGAGAGTGTTGTATTAAACAAATATCATCGCTTACTTCAAAGTCCATCTTAAACAAAAGCATGAAAAATAGGAAAAATAAACTCAAGTAGGTGTGTGAGTCTTCATGCTGAGTGAAATTGGTTAATTGCAAAATGTGAATTTTGCAATCTCTCTAGTGCCAGCTGTTCATACTATTCACCTTTCTTCCACTCCCTTAAAAATTAAAGCATTTTTCTTTTTTCCCCTTTTTTGCACTAAGATGTATAGAAATAGCTTCCAAGTCCTAAGACGGTAGTAGTAATTTTTAAAAGGCCAATAATTACCTATAGAAAAGCTTTCCATGGATTTAACTTAAACTTTGATTTTGTGTTGGATAAAACTCCTCTACATTTAATTATACAGAATACATAATAATATTAATAATTCTAAAGGCAATGCTCTAACAGCAAAAGTGAGGCAAGTTTTGCAGTGGTAGAGATAGTGTCTTTTTATTAGCTAGCGTAATTAGAAAAGTTAGACAAGCTTCTAGGGATGCAAGAACTTTTTGTAAATCTGAAATAAAAGCTGCAAACTTCAAATGTAAATTAAGAAATTATTGTGAGGTTAATAACCTCTATTAGGCAAAGTCCACTATCTTGTCTTTCAGATGGTCTAATTGATTTTACTGAATTTTAAATTAATCAGGGTCATCTTGGTATTTGATAACTGTTATTCCACTGTGGTTAGAAATAGTTACAATTTTGTGCTATGATATTACAAAGCTATGTGTGCACGCTTGTTTTATTGTAGGAAAGTTTGACGTTAATGAACATAATTTACACAATATTGAATACCTCTTGAATGTCTCTTAACTTTGAGCACATGAGTAGTCCTCAAATAATGCATGGGACTACGTGTTGTTAAATTGAGGCTCTGCGTGGCATGTTGCTACTGTGATAAATGCTCACATAAAAGTTAGGTGGAAACTTTTTCAGATTGCCTGTCTCCATTTCTAGGTATGAAATCAAACAGTTGTGGGTTAATAAAAGAATTGATTTACGATTTGAATGTTTCAAAGTGTGTTTTGCTTTCAGAATACCTTCCATTGAATGGTATGTAACTCCAACTGCAGTGTCTGCTGAGAGCCGTTCCCTCAGTGGTACTCAGAAACCACTTTTTGATGCATATTTGAATTTAACATCTGTGAATTGTTCTGCCTATCCTGTACTTCAGGATGTTCCCTAGAGGCAACTTCTCTTTCTTGTGTTAAACATGATTTTTTTTTTCCTTTCAATGTTAAATAACTGTATAGCCACAGGAAAAAAAAAACATAGTTCCTCAGGCGTTTGACATGGTGTGACAATCCAGCCATTTTTCTGTGCTCTCATCTTATTATAAACTAATTCTGTTTGATGTGGCAGCAATATACTTTATAAAAATGTGTTGAATTTAAAAATGACAAAGCAAGGAGAGAAACATAAGCTTTTATTTTTAGGCTGTACTCCAAATCCTTTTGGAGTCAAATGTATTTTCTTGGGCTTTCTAATGTCTTCGCTATACACAGGCTTCAGACCATGAAGCTACCCTGATTCTGCACTGTTAAACTATTTTTTTCAGGATGCTAAAAATACAGAAATTTGAAAATATTTTGAGATGCAATTTTGAGTGCTTTCCTGGTTCCCAGTTGGTGTACGATTCTGTATTAATAAGATGATTAAATACAATCTGTGGTACAGATTCTTGTGAGATCCTGCAATCTACTTAAAAAATACATCTATGATTAACTTGATGGTATTTATACCTCCAAGTTAAAAGAAATAATTACAAATTCTCCAGGTATTTTAAGTTAGATAGCGAGACAATTCCTTATTTAAACATTATATTTAATAAGAGAAACTGCATGCTTGTTTTAAATTTATACTTTTCAGTGGCCATACTTTTATTTTACATAATGCAAAATCAGTGAAGCTGATACTCTTCAGCCTGTAGCGATTGTAGAAAACCTGTTTTATGAGACACGTTCAGTCCTATAATAGCTGAGCTTGTGGCAGTAACACATACTTAAAACCAGACTTGCCTCCCCGTAGACTACCACCTCTACCTTTCAAAGTGGTCCTGTAGCTTCTTTCTGTACAGCTTCCTTCTGCCATTTCGTAAAGTTACACATTAAGAAAAGGCATTATTCTTGATCTGTTAAAAGACATTATTCATGAAAAGAAAAAATCTTACAGTAATATTGAAATCTAAATCAGGTGCAAAGATGAATATAGAAGAGTCGCATAGTTCTGTACATTTTGCTTAATTGTGTTTGTTGAAAGGGTATCATTTTCTCTTTAAATCATAGGCTCCGAAAGAGCAATGGGTTTTTGTTGGGTTTTTTTTTCAGGTATTTAACCTTCAGAGTTTTTAAGTGCCTTAGTAATGATCTCAACTTTTCCCCTGTAATTTAGGAAAATTATAAAATTACAGATTTTTAAAATAGCTCTGTACACCTCCACAGCATATCTCAAGACACGTTGAGCTGTCTACGTGGGCCTAATGTTCAGGTAGCTGACTTGAGTTCAGTACAGAGGTTGCTGAAGGAGGCTAAAGAAAGCCACTTAATTAACAGGCTTTTCATTGTATCTTGCTTGAAGCAGCCTTTGTCACATGCTAAATCTCATCAGTCCCTGAGAGCTACCAGGGAGCTACTCCGCAGTCAGTAGAGAAGAACATCACTCAGTTCTTCAGCATCACCAGCTGTGGTGATCTGCAGACAAATTCTCAGGCAAACAATAATTGCACAAGGATGAAATCCCTATTCGTCATGTGTTGGCAGCTCATATGTTGCCTATGAGCAACAAAATCACATCTCGGTTTGTTTCAGTGTGTGCAAACAAACGTGTTAGAAAAAAAACTAAATTTCACTTTCATACGAGCAAACTGGCAGCTGGGGTTAAGGCGAATCTTCTGTTCTAGGTGTCACAACTTGATGCTTCTGGGCCTCATGTCGACATCCTGTGTGCCCCTGGGTCAGCCTTTGTGTGTTTGTCAGCCCGTAACCTCAGACATGAAGTCATCCATTTCTGCCTCTTATCCAAAAGCATTTAGGAGAGAAGGTTATGTAGCTCTGCTTCTAAATAGTGCTATGTGATACTTGGAAGTGGTTCTGTCACCAGTGTTGACTTATGCAACAAATGTGTGAGTTACAAAGCTTCCATTTTAAAAAGCTCAGGTGTTACACTAGATTTGCACGGTGAAAAATAGAGCTCTTTAATAAACAAATCAGTCTTAGAAGGGCTTCTCAGCTTGCTTCATCATGTAAAGATTTGAGAGCAATCTGAATCTTTGTCTTGGTCCAGATGGAGCTACAGTCTATCTAAGGGAACATGACTGTGGAGTGTCTAGCAGTATTTAGCAGGACTTGGGTTTTCAAAGCAGTTCGTACAGAGCAAGAGTAGCGTTACCCATACTGAATGGAGGATACCCACATCTTTGGTTCAGGAAAGTCTTTGGAAGTCTTGCCTGGCTGAGGCTCCTCAGGAGAACTTGTCTGCAAAATAAGCTTTTCTAACATTTTTCTTGTGTAGTGTGTTTTTCAGTAATGAGGTGACTGTGAAAAAGATGTCTTTTTTTTTTTTTTTAATTACAGATGTTATTAAGTAGGAGAAATAAATGTTTTCATGAGAGAGTTAATTGGTGTAGTCCTTAGTAATGTCAGATTTTAAGGTCCCTTTAGGGCTTCAGATCTTTGCTATTAACCTTACAGGCAGCATTTTAAAGAAGCAGTAAAATACATACACTCTTTTCTCAAAAACATTTTAAGTCTCAAAACCATAAGCTAAGCATTTCAGATAACCCTGTGACAGAGAAAAAAAATATCACCATAGCAGCTGAAAAACAAATTGCCGATATACAGAGTTCTTAAATAAAAAAAAAAATAAATCTGTTGGATTGAATTCCCTCAAGACTAAACTTTGTTATTTATCTACAGCGTAGGTGCTGCATTCATAGTAGTAGTTTCAGCTACCTACCAGCACAAACACAATGCTATCTGATGGTCATTTTTCTGGGGAATCCTTACTTATTATGCATGTGACCAAGTGTTGCAACTCTGCCTATTTGATGCATCTCTTTTTTTCAGTCAGAAAAATTGGATGCTAATAGAAATAACTTAGCAAGTTACTGAAGCAAAATTGGTACAATTCATCCATTTTTCTTGTTAAAAAGGTATCTTTGTTGCAGACTGAGATCATGACAAGAAAAGTCAAAATAGTAAATATTTCTGTATTTGGAATGAAGCAGAAATGGTACATCCACTTATGTGATGCTATGCAAGGAATAGAAAGTTTAACTTTGGTGACAAAGGATATTGTCAGAGAGCTATTAAAATATTTTTAAATTGGCTAGCTTGGAAAATTTATACTCAAGACTTAGTTTAGACAATTTGATTAATTTAGACTTGGATAATTTAGACTCTAGGTGATGGATGCAGATAGTTGCACACTGTCTTTATCTATGGTCTAAACCGATGGGATGCAAACCAGCTCCAGTCTGAAATCTAGACCAATACGTTACAGTTGTGGTGAGCCTGTGCTTTGGACAATGCTTAATATTTTGAGATATACCAACAGAATGTATCGCGTTTTGCAGTAGAGGTCTCCTATCTGCGTCTGGTGGCGCGTCATAGTCCTGATTTGCGCTGCCAATAGATGGGGTACCCCAGGGCACGGGGGGTCCTGTGCTGCCGAGGCTGGGCTGTGTCCTGTGCCAGAGTTAGCGTGCTTGGACGTCCGGCACGTTGCGTTTGACAGCATGGTCATGCACGCAGTAACGGGAAACACAGTTTGGAGAAGGACTTAGTGAAAATGAGTGTCTCGGCTTGAGATCTGTGCTTGGTGGGAAGAAAAGAATACTAGCACGACCAAGGGATGGATTTAAATATATAACTAAATAAATACTGGAATGATTTTTTTACTTCTGTACAATGAATTAGCGAGCTGAGAGGGTACGTTTAGAGTTAGGTGGCAGGTAGCTATTGGCTTCGTTAAAAATAAGGCAACATCTACTCTTGTGCTTTCACTTTTTTCTTTCTTTTTAAAATTTTTTTTCCTGTATTATGGAAAAATGGATTTTTCTGATGGGATACTTGGAAACACTCTACTTAATGAATGACTTGTGATGAGTGCCACAGGTGCTGACTGGAACTCAGTCTGCTTTGGCTTGGTGGCACGTTTAGGAAGTCTTTCGAAAATGGACACTTTTGGTTATACGGTACTTTGGGGCTCAGCCTAACCTAAGGGAGTAAAATTCAGAATAGTGGCTTAGACTATGTGATTTCAATCTTTTGAAATTGTAGCTTCATGGGGAAAGGCCAGACATACTAATCACCTCCCTGCCTAACAGCGTTTCTGGATTGGTCTCTGCTCAGAGATGTTTGTGTCTCCTCATGTTCCAAGTGCTGCTTGGCTTTCCCAGTACCCTCCGTATGCACCTCCTTTGCATTCCAGCTTTTGAAATAACAAAATCATCTTTTCTATGGTAGTTTTGCAGAACAGAAGATGGATATTTTAAGTATATAGACAGCTCTTTTGATATATCATTCATATATAATTTGCCCCATCTTAATGCAACTACACAGGATTTTAAAATAAAGCCGTAATAAATATTTCTGTAGATTTTTACCTGCTTGGCATCATTAAAATATGTAGCTGATGTTTGCCATTTCACTGTACTCTATTGCATCAATCTCAGACAAACTCCGCCTTAGGAAAGAACTCTTCAGCCTGAATTTCTTACGTTTGAACTTTGCGATACCCTGAGTCAGTGGACGCCTGTCTGAACAGCAAAGCGTATTTTCTAAAGACTTGAAGAGCTTTGGCAATATTGGGCTGCACAAACCCTGTAGCTCACCCAGGGAAGCACTATGAAGAGTCAGTGGCAGGCTTCCTTTTGTTTAGGATTATTTTTCAGTTGTCACTGAAAAGTTTTCCAAATATATACCTGATATTAATAAAGACCATGGTAAAGTATTAAGTAAATAAAATAAAATTTATTAGTGAATATGTACCTATAATATAGAAGAAATTTTTCATCTGTCTGCAGGAATCAAGATAAGTATTGCACTTAGGACATAGGAATTAGTCAGAAACTTAATTATCTTCCTGAAATGCCAAAGCTTATAACTTTTTTATGCCCATGGTATGTAAATATCAGCAATCCAGTGTCCAAACATAACGTTCTATTAAAAAATAACAGTAGTAGTCCAGTATCCCTCTGGTTTAAACGCTTGTGAAATGAAACGGTGATGATCCTGTCATGCCAAGGGCTGTAGTGTGGGTGGTAGTCACTAGCTCAGTCAAGGCTGCCTTGTAGTGCTCCGTTTCTTGATTTATTATTTTATGGTACGGATGATTATCACAGCTCCCTGCATGCAGACAGTGAATTAAAAGACGAGAGATGCGATGATAACATCGCTGCAGGGATCACGGCTGTTTTCTGTATGCTGGATGTGAGCGAGCATGGCTGTTCCTTGCAAACATATAAGCAAGTTTCCCTATTTCTCCACTGCCTCATAGCATTTTGAAGTCACTGCAGCAGCTCTGCAGCTTTTCCTTCCTTCTTGGCGAGTATAGCCAGACAGCGATCTTCCCAGGGCCCTCAGGTTCATTATCAGTGTACTACCTTACGTGAAAGGTTTAAAATTATAACAGAACAGCTGTAGAATTCAAAACTATGAGCGAAAGTGGTGAGTTCTTGCTTGCAGTGGGTTTCTTACAAGTGTTTGGACCTTGTCAGGATGTCTGCCTTGTGCCTGTTTGTATTCCTTGAGATATGCACAGCAAATTGACCGCAGAGCCTGGTGCTCTGGTCTCCTGACTTGTGGATGGAAATCCAGGTTATGTTATCCAGTCAGTGTCAGTAGTTTTTTACTGATCTTGGTGGGGGTTTTTTCCCCCCAATACAATATAAGGGGCTTTCTGACTGATTTTTTTAAAAAAATTGAGAAGATGGCTGAGACTTATCCCAGACCCAAAAGGCTAGGAGAGCAATGTGTATGTGGTGTATAAGACACCGAATGCAGGTTGCAGACATTCAGATAGATTTATTTTACAATTCCCATTCTAATCTAGATGATGTTTAATGAAATGTTGAAGAAGTACTAACCAGATCATATTAATAGCAATCATTTATAATACCTCATTACGCATCCCATCCATTACATATTTCATCCAATTTCTTGCAAAAACAATGTACCAGCAAAGTAGGAAGTGTCGATGATTTAGTTCTGAGCACTGTCTAATACCACATCTGAAACAGATGTATCTTACTTTACTCGGAAGCGTGCCTAGCATGCAAAGTATTCCTTCCCAGACATCAGGCAGCAGTCTGTCACTGCTTTAAATCCAAGCACATAAAGGAATCACATAGGAGGGCAAGTGTAATCATTCGTACAGGTGCCAAGGAATCCGGACAGAACTGCTTCCCTCTAAGTTATAGGAAGACGCAAGAGGAGAATGAGTTACATAATAGTGGCTATAAGTCGGAGTAAAGGAAAAGTCTCCTCGGGGTGATATTAACGTTTACAGGAGTAAGAACAGACTTTAAAGATCGCCTGGCAGAGCGCCCAGCACCAGCTCCCATTGTCTTTCTCAAAAGCATGGGCACTGACCTGGCTTCCAAACAAGAGAACTTGAAAAATCCATGCATAATTGATTTTTTAAAAGCCATCCAGATTATATTTCCTTTCCATGTAGAAATGGAGATGTCAGGTAGTAAAAGGGGTAAAGGGATATATCCAGCCTTTCAAATTTAACCCAGGCATTTCTCCTTTCCCAGTATTCCTCTGGGCACGCTCTTCTTCCTCCTATCACCTCAGCAATAATAAAACAAAAATAATAATACCAGAACTTGCTGAACCCGGAAAATCATGAAATGATTGCTTAAACATCACTGCGTTGGCTTCACTTGTGAATGTGTTTTCTCCCCATTACAATATAGTCTTAACCCTCTGTGCTAACATCTGAAGACAGCTGTATGCTGAGACTTCCTCGGATTTTGAATTCCTTTTCCCAGTCCTTTTCTGCCTGCAGACTCACGTGTTAATGCTGCCGTGCCTTCAGGGTGCATTGGAGCAGAGCAACGGTGGAACTGGACTGCAGCTATAACCAGTATTTGGCACTTCGCTTTCGACTTGCAGAAATTTTCAGAAAATGAGCAGAACTCAAGCTGTGAAAGCTCATAGCTTTCTGTAGACTGTAAGCATTCTTTTTTTTTTCTAAAAAATTATTTAGAATCTGTCTCAATGGTCCACAGTGTTGATTGAGTAGTCTAAGTGGTCCAGAAAAATACAGCCAATTTCTGATAAGAGATCTTGGTTTCCTGTCTGTACTCGAATTTTGCTGTAATAGCATACCTCTGTGTGACAACTTTTTTTTTTTTTAAGCTATATTACAACATTATCTTTACTGCTATAGCCCTCACTATTTCTCTCCTTTCACCACGTTGAAAGCTCTGATACCGTAGAAGTCATGCTCAAATGGACACATAAATTTTGCACAGACGTAAGTATTTTTCAGAAGACATTTATGATCTTGGTCTGTGCCATCAACTGATTCACAGTCTAAGGGAACAGAAATGTGTCTCACGGTGGTGGCTTATAGACAGTCTTGCTTTGGGAGGGTAAAAGTGACTGTTGGAGGTTAGAATCTGAGAAGAGTCAAAATCAGGAGCATATTTACATTGCTACGGTTGCTTCCTTACCCAGCCAGGTGGTTTTACTGGGGCAGCCAAGGAAGGTGGGCCAGACAGGGAGCACTGGGGTTTGCAGTGAATGGTTTAGTGCTCCCGTGCTTCGGTCTTTGCGGTGGGGTCCGTAGCCCTCAGCAGAGGGGCAGGACGGAGGGTGGGAATAGAAGCCTTTGGAGGTGATGCAGCTGGTTTCACTTCGGTTTGGAAAGGCACGCTTCTGCCTGTTTGATCTTCTCAGTGCAGGGTAAATTAAGCTTTACATGTAACAATAACCATCCATTCCAAAATTGCTGGTTTAGCTTTTAATGCAATTAAAAAGGACAGCACAAGTAATAACAACCGTGGGGAGACACAGAACAAAAAATCCCAGCAGTTTTCGCCAGTTTTTTGTTAGGGTTGGGTTGGTTTTTTTTTGCTTTAATGTGAATCATGTTGCTAAGTGCATGCTCTAGTCATCTTTAACAGGTTTTACCTCTAAATATTTTATAAAGGACATTGCAGATTGCCTTCCTCCTGCATGACACTTAGATTCTAAATTATCTTATGATAAATCGCTTATTGTGTATCTAGGCTTGAAGATTACTAATTCCAATCAGAACTAAATTCAAACATTGTCTGTTAAGATAACCTTAATCATAATTTCTGAAGGCAAAATTGACAGCTTTAAGTATATGTGCCTTAAACAACAAAAAAGACATGTGGGAGTAGGATTGTAGTATTTCACTAGTGCTATCTACTCGATCCTGGCTGGTTTTCAAACAATGAGCTAAGCCCTCCTATACACAGAGAAAAACAGTATAGGATGTGCAAAGGTTTAATCCTTACTTCAGTGAGCGCACGACTAAATTCACAGTGACCTTTTTCCCCCCCCCCAGTAAATAGTTCCCAATCTATGTAGACTTTGAATCAATTTTTCATGCAGGAGGACTGTAATATTTCTCTGTTCATCAGAGATGAATCAAGCCAGTGACAGACATGCAAGAAACCTAGTTTTTTCTGATCCTGAACCCTTATCTTCACATATCTGCAGATAAGTAATGGGTAATATAATTTCAGCTTACATGTTCGGTTAAAATATTAAGAGTGATCTCACTGCTTTTGTTCTTCTTTAACAGATTAGAATAGATTCCCTTTAATTGAGTTTACTCTTCATACGCTTGAGAAGTTTTTCTTGCATCACCAAATAGATCATGGTGATTCCTGGTCTCAGCTCTACATACATTTTGTGTACTTTTGTTATGTGTCCGTTATCATAACAGTATTTAGAGGCATTTTGAAATGCATATGACCGTATAAATACATATTAAAAGTCTGTACAAAGAGCTTTGAAGCCATTAGTGTCACTTTTGTAGATAAGTGCTTAGGGATTCTTAAATCCAGGGATTATTTGACTGCTTCACATATTAAGTCATTAAATCCCCATATGAAATGTAGTATGAATTTTTTGGTGATTATGGATTAGCTTATCACAGAGTTTAGCAGCAAACTCATTTGTCGTCTTTGAAAGAAGAGGAGAACTAGTGCATTAAGCAAACAGGGAGACTGGCTGATCGTCAGCTCTGGAAGCACAGAAGAAAATGAAGAAAGAACAAACCCCTCCAGACACTTAATTTCTCTCGTGTCTTAAAGTTCTTCTGAGGGGTTGGTCCACAGCTTCCTTCTGAAAGAGTTAAAGCCTCGAGCATAGTTGTGCTCGCTGAGATAAAGCCTTCGAGGCTGTGAATCCTAATGGGACGATTGTAAAAACTAGGCCATCTGCAGGAATTGCTTTGTTTGTGTCAAACCCTTAAAAGCACCATGTGAGCACATCTGCAGGGATGGGTGCCTTTGGTTTCTCCAGTATTTTGTATTTCTCCAAATCGCATTGACTAATATTTGGGGTTTTTTTTATAGTTTTGAGTACTAGAGGCTGGAGAAGAACTTTACCAAATCATCTGTTGAAGGCAATTTAAAAATAATATCATGATTTTAGCTTAACATACAAGGGAAAGGAGAACTAGAAGATGTTATCTCTGTGTGTTGAACTGAAACCAAGGAGTTCAGGGCCTTAACTCAGAAACAGCTCTTAAAAAGATTATAAAAGTTGATAGGGAAATTACAATGAACATAAGTTGTGAATAGCTGATATTTTTTCATACTGCATTTAATAGAATCCTACGTTAACTCTTATTTATTCAGTTACTACTGGAATTCGTTTCACATGCCATTGCTATTATTTTTTTTGTAGACTGTACAGTGCTAATCAGTTCAGAAAAGCCAGAACATAAATTGCTGCTGCAACCTCAGTTGCAGATACTGTATAGCACATCCTGTTGCATTTAATCAGCTCTCTTGCAGTTGGCTGCAAACGAACCTGCAAACTCTGAGGAGCATGATGCAAACACTCCTGAAGGCTGCTGAAGTGGGAGCCCCTGCCAGCACACCTAAGCAGACAAGCCTAAAGCCTCTTAAGAGAACTGCGGCATCTCCTGAGCGTGGCTATCGTAGCATAGGGCTGAAGGGGTCTTCTTGAGATCACTAGGCTATTCCTCATCCACAAGTTAGGATTACTGTATTATTTCTGACTTTTTTTTTAACCTTTTCTAAACAAGAAAAAATATTATGCACTCCGTTTTAGGGCTAGCTAACCTTATCTATTAAGAAGTTCTGCCTAGTGTGTAATTCAGTTGGTTTTCTTGCAGCTTGAGCTCATTGCTGTTTTCCTTGACTGCTGTGGACAGGGAGAACCATTGGCTTCCTCTCAAAAACATAACTGCTTATGTATTTGAAGACTATCACCAGGTCTTTCTTCATTGTTCTCTTGACTAAACAACCCCAGTTCGTTCAATACCTCTTCATCAGACATGTGGGCAAACTCTAATTCCATTCCATTCCATGTACTCCTTGATGGACTACGTGATCCATTTTTCCATTCTCAAATGAAATGCTGAGTATTTCAATGTGTTTATCGTGTCATACCTTTTTTAAAGAAAAAAGGGTATTTTTTTTTAACCCTTGTTCAGAGTAGGGGCCAACTGCTTTTGAACCCATGCTGTGACAATTTTGCATGATCTCTGAAATCAGAATTCCATATGAAGTAAAATCAGAAACCTTACTAAATCAAGGTGGAGGATGTAAGGATGTACAATATGCCTCTCTCCATCCATGAGGCCTGATATTCTATTTTCGAAAGAAATAGGGCTAGTGTGATCAGATTTGTCCCTGGGAAATACATATTGGTGTCTACTTTACTTTCTGTATTCCTTCTAGTCAGCAATACACCCCTGGCTCTCTACAGATCCCTGCCATCTGAAGAGGTTATGAAAAATAATTAAAGTAAGCAAGCCATGTCTCAGAATTATGTTCTCTTTGTGACCAGTGTCTCTATTCACGGAGTTTGTGATATTTCCAGGGTATTTTAACCAGGATTTCTTTTTCATTCTGTTTCATATGACTGCACTCATACCCATTTTTTGCATTCTTCCTGGGTGCCAGCAGCGTGCTTTCAGCATCTTCTCGCAGAATTCCCCAGCACATGTATCAATAAAGCTGGAGAAAAGGGCTACAGCAGGCCCGAATAAGTAGTATGCAAGTTTAAAAATGTGGAGAGTGGAGCAGATGAAGCACATGGCTTTGCAATAAATTATCTAACACATAGGAGAGATTTTTTGGAGTTTATACTTTGACCAAATGTGGGTGTATTTTTCTGTACATTTAAAAAAGCAAGGCTTTTGCAAATTCCTGTATCCCATTCTAAACAGTGAAAATGTCAGAATCCTGTTTAGCATTAACAAATCTTTTTTTCCAATCTTTTTGAAACAGCTAAAGTACCTTTTTTTTTTTTTTTTAATTGAAACTGGCAAAAGCTAAAAAATAAAAAAAAAAAAAGCAGCCCGGGGCACATGCCTGCTGTCAAAATGGATGGAGTTAGTAAAAATTTTATGAAACTTAAAAATCAAAAGTCTTGGCTGTTAAACCATAGGAGGTTTTAGACATCAATTTATTTTGTATTTGCTGTATTTTGTAATTCATCTCTAGTGTTGGAATATTTTGGAAAAATATGCATACCATTGCCGCTATTTGCTGCGAGCTGTGAGAGGAACACCTACGTAACAGTGCGTGGAGGATGAGGTGGTCTGTATTGGAAGCCATGTTCTCCCTTCTGCGGTGTTCAGTAGCACGGCCCTCACCCAGAGGGGTCGGTGCTTTCTGCAAGCCAGGGCAGAGACGCAAGTGGTGTGGGATGATCTAGCGCTACCTCAGAAAACATGCTGGGACCTTCCAGTTCCACTTGCTGTTACATAAAGCTTATGTTTCTTAGAGGGGCCTTTAAGATCTTACTTAGCCAAGAACATCCGTCTTATTTTCATTATCTGAGCAATGCATTTAAACCCAGCTTGTGTTTCGTTGCCTGCTGCTGATGTTGTTGAGCACCTTTTGGTTTATGTAACTCGGTTCTGACCCTAAAGTCTTGAATAAGAAAAGCGCACACACCGTAACTACTCACATGGTTGTGCAGCAAAAGTATACGCTTACTTAGTTCCTACAATTTCAAAATGTTTATAACTGAGTAGTGATGTGCTTAAATCGAATCACATGGTTGAGGTCTTGGCAGTGTTCCTGCTGTGATGGCCAGGTCCCTGGACATGTGAGAAGGGATGGATGAGGTAGAGCACCTTCTCCCTGGTAACTAGTTATGAGGTCAATGCACTCTACAGAAAACACATAGAGCGTTTCATTTGCCTACGCAGTATAAATCACAAACCTGTGTAAAGATGCGAGAGGAGTTCCTTATCTTTTTCGTCATAACAGACAGATGACCTGAAAAAATAAAAGTTCTAAAAAAAAAGTTATTAAGAAAAGCGACAGGGTAATTAATAAACAAGAGTGGAAAAGTGTGAACCCTCTCTATTGTATTAGTATAGTGCTCAAATAACAGATTTTAGTTTCAATATCTTTAAAAAGAACTTTTTATGTGTCCTTGTTCATGCTCACTAGGTGAACCTTTGGTTCAAGAATACCTACGTGTGTTACAGTCTCTTGGAAATATCTCTTTAAACAGTGTGTTTCTTTGGAACTTGATTTAACTTGTAATTAGACTTAACTACATCTTAGTGATTCTATTGCCATAGTATGACCACAGGGATGAAATTAGAAGCAGTAAATGTGTTTGGGTTTTTTGTTTTGTTTTTTGTTTGTTTGTTTGTTTTTTGTTTTGTTGGGTTTTTTTTAACTGCAACAAATAACTATTATATTGTAGATATTTATACAATTTTATTGACAAGCACCTCTACTGCAGTACACAATCTAGGAAATAGAGTGTGTATGTTTTTTCACTATCCCTTGCAAAAACTGAAATTCCTATTATTATTTTTTTTCTTATAACAATAGGAAATAATTTAGCCTTTCTCCCATTTGCTGACAGAAGAATAGAGTTAGTAGAAAGAGAAGTTGAAATGGTAATAACTAGTTTATAACTGAGGTAATAGTTATAAGTTTAGAATTATTTCTGGAATTAGAAACAGAATAAAAAAAAAACAGGATGCAGAAAGAATTAAAAGGGTAAGGCTTTGAAGATTTGATAGGAAAAAGTGACTAATTACACAGTTGTATGGTACAGGTTCTATCAAACCTGTGAACTTTGGAATTCATTATTTATATTCTCTTTTACATTGTATTTATACTCTTGGTTATACACTTTCAGTAAGACTTTGCCATATTGGCTTGGGGACTTTTCTCAGTCATATGGATTTGGGTTTTTTCTGTGTCTTGTCTGTTTTTTCTTAAACTTGAGTGAATTTTTCTGCTGAGGAGTTCCACTGAGATGGGATGGCTCCCTTGGAGAAGGAAGAAGGCAGATAAACCTCTCCACCTTATTTCCTCAGTACTGTTTGTCTTTTACTATTTTATTTATTTATTTTTTTAATACCTCAATCTAAACAGGTTATTAATGCTATTAGATGTTTTCTTCTGACTATCTCAGTTTGTTTACTTTGATACTGCTTTTTAGGTTCTTTGTTTATTTTGGACCACGGATGCTTTTTTCCACATTAATTACACCTATTATGATATAGTACTATCTTATACCAAATTTTGTCTTTCCTTCAGTAAATGTTTATATGTATTTTATTATTTGAAACCATTCAGGTTGTGTTTATACTTGCATTTAAAAATATTTACACTACAGTGCTTTATCCTCTGTGTCTTGTGTATTCTGTAACCTGCCTGGCCAGATGAAAGACTGCCATGCTCAGCTTTTCGAGTGCCTGTTACACGACTCCGCTTTCTGCGAAAGGCCCGTCCGTTCTGTACAAAAGTCTGTCTTTAGCAATGTACAGCGCTTTTAACTTCTGCTATACTGTCCATCCATGCAAACCTGTCCGCTACTGTCTGCTTTGGTCTCTCTTCATCTTAATGTTTTAGAAAAATGTGAAAATGTTCACAGAGGGGTTTTTTTTGTCTTATTTGGCACGAAAAAAAATGTTAAATTTGAATTTTTTTTTAACTCCTTTATTTTCAAGTTTACCATATTTGTATTTTTCCACAATCTCTTTCATTGCAGCAATCCATCTGCCAAGTATGTACTAATCCTCAAAAAATATTTGTGTTTTTCTCTGAGAACACTAGTTTCTCCACACACCAAGTACACTCGGTTATAATCCATAGCACTGTATTAGATAATCGTGAAAATCTTCCGGCATGAATTCAGGTTTTTAATCAGTTTCATTGCACCACTTTTCCCATGGAAATAGTGTAAGCCTCAGTCAAGTCGTTGTCCTGAGTACCTTCTGCCTACCTGCAATTCTCAGCTGAAGTTTTGCAGGCGTCGATTTTTCGACCTACTCACAGGTTTCTTTCGAATTAGAACCGAAGGACAGAGAGTTCGGCATTTGTTATAAACTGCAACTAGATCTGTCTCTGTAAATGAAATCTGGGGGCAGGAGAGGAACTTTTTACAGATCTGATTGAAAATATATAGAGTAGTATTGCTTACGACTGAAAATATGATGACCAAAATAAGTGACTTCTTTTTTTCTAAGTTGGTAAATGCCCGAGTGCTGTTCAGGGCAAGACCTGAAGCAGCACCGTGCACCTGATGTATATGTAGTTAATCAGCCATTCCTAATTTTGGATCAATTTCTGGGATTGAAATACAAATTGAAGTCATCTGCAGGTTGATTTTTGTCGTTGTTGTCATTGTGGTCCAAGTCTCTTACAGAACGAAATTCCAGATAGATTTGCACCAAAGTCTGAGGAATATTGGGCTATTAATGCTCTACTGACTGAGCAGCTCTTTTTAACTCTGACTTGCTCTGCACAACTCGTTATCCTTTTTACCAAAGGCAGATCTCATAAAGGTTTTATATGTTCTTCTGCAAAGATACATTCAGAACGCTGAGCAAAACCTGAACTTTGTAATCCTATTTCTATTGACTTTTTAGTTGAGTACCAAAAATAACCTGACTTGACAATATACTATGCCTCTTCTCTTACCTGAACACCTTTATTGTTGCATCAGTTGTAATCTGAATTAGGTCATAGGACCCTGCTTCTAACTTGTTGACTTCTAATCTGACCAGCCATGACAGAATTCAGAAGATGAGTAAAGACACTTCACAATTCATCTTGCTCATAAAGGAGCTGGTTGCTATCAGACCTTTCATCTCCTAAGGTGAAAAGGGAGTGGAGCCACTTGGATATGCCAGTGAGAGAAAGCACCAATATCTTGAGGTTTATGCCTTCTTGGGCTGTTCGCTCTAGTTGTTTGCTCTTTTGTTTGGCTAGCAAATAAATATTATAACCTGGCTTAAAACTCTTGATACCTATTCATTTTATGCCTGGTGCATTTAAGCCCTATCTTGCCCTATTAAAAGGCAATAATGCACTTTCTTCCTTTTCCATAACCTCATTATGCTGTTGCTAAATCAACTCAGTTGTACCAGTCCCGGTCTCCTGAGGCTGCTGTGAGAGAGCATTTTCTGAAGAATTCCAAGAATGAGGCCTGGGGAATAGGCTACTTTGCGGATGTACAGCTTTCTGGAGATTTACTATGTTACTGGGTTTGGGGGAGAAAATAGAGTATTTTGTTGGATTTCTAATGTTTTCAGGCAGATACGTTTCTAACAACTTTGGAGATCTTCCAAACTAGTCAGCAGGCTTCTGAAGCCTTTTAATTCCCATGTTCAATTAAGCATAAAAATATTTTGCTTTATTTGCGTGCAAGTATTATTGATTAGTCCGGCACCAATTTCAGTTTAAATTAGGTAAGATCAGATAACCGTGGAGATAACATATAGCTTTAGAATGACATCACCATTTAAAGCTATTTACTTCTTTTAACTGTGCTTTCAATGGCAAGTAGATCCCCTTGGCAAAAAAAATCCATTCTGCTGGTCCGAACTGTTCCTTACTTTGTATTTTCTCCCATCTTTGTCAGGAAAGACCAAATGTACTGGCTGTTATCTGCAAATCAGGCACTTAAAAAAATGCTTAAAGTACATCGCACGGTAACATGGTTCATGTCAGGAAAGTGTATAATCTTGTTTGTCATAGTGACCATGAGACAGTCTTGAAGTTTTGTACAAAGTGAAGAGTGTTCTGCAATGTGTTAAATTTGGTATGAGTCCTGCCTTACTGATGCGGTACTAAACCCAACATTTTGTATTTAACTTGAATACGATTTTTGCAGACACAAAAAATACCCATGTTTCCTCTCCATTTTCACATTCTTCAAAATCCATAAACTAAAATCTGTTTCATTTAAAGTAATTTCCACGTGGAGAAGATGAGAAAATGAAGTCTTAAAGCAGTTCTCAATCAGACATAAAGAAAGAATAGATTTGGGGCCTGTATTAGATAATCGTGAAAATAGGCTGAAGTAATAAAAGGTGAGAATGTGAAAAACCTGCTGTTTTCAAAAGTTAGCGGAATCATACTGATTCCAAAGTAGGTAACGTGGTTGTGCTTAGGTGGGAACAGTAACAGTCTTTATGCGTATACGTGGCAATCCATACCACACGGGCCTACAGGACTTCAGGTAAGAGCTATTGGGGCTGTAACAGACGCCTTCGTGCTGTCCTAAGTCTGTGAGCATAAGGTGTAACAGGACAGAGATTTCATTTTTATTCCTCCCCAAAATGGATTTCTAATCATGTTTCGTTACAGCAGCCCTTAAGTATTGGCATCTTACTGGCTTCTTCTATAAATCTTGTAATTTGGGACAATTTTCTACATTTTGTAGATATATAATTTCAAATCACAAATGAAAACCTGTTTATACTTCCTTTTTTATTTTCTTTCTCTCATCCTGTGAGTTTATTATGTATTTTTTCTCAAGGTAAAGCTGTTTAAAGGAATAGATCTCATTTTAATTTTACAGCCACCAGGAATTGGCCATGTGGGAGCAAGGCCAACCAACCTGCTATATTTAGGAGGAGACATTTGTGCACCTTGCGACCAATTCTTTAATTCAGGAAGTTGAATTTCCTGCTGCTTCCACAAGGAAATAGGTCTTGGCTTCATAGGCCCGAGTGCAAGAGGTATATAGTGGAAGAAACGTAATTTCTCATTTTCTGTGAAAGAGCCGTAGTAGATCTGTGCTTGGGGGGTGTGTGTGTGTGTTTGGTTGTTGTTTACTCTGCATTTGATATAGTTATGAGAAAAATAAGTCCGTGAGTGTTTGAAAAGAGTTTGCAATCAAAGTTGCAGAAACAGAGAATCTTGTTTGCAAACATAACTTAAATAGGAGGAATGTCTCCAACGCTCTTTAAATCCTTTGGTTTTGTGGCACTGTCGGTTTCTTCCCCTGGCCCAAAGGGAAGATGCCTAGGTGAAGATGCTAGGGAGCCAAGAGAGTTCGATATTAATGGGGATATCAAATGCCAACGCAAACGTAAAACTTAAAAATAGTAAACAAGTTATTCACGAGTTTTCTTTTCCACTGGAGTCCTCTTGGGATCATTTTTAACCCTAGTGAGTATTTTTAGTGGTGACCTGGAAGTATATTTAAAATCATTGCTGCGCTAGCGTGCAGAAGTCATGAGGACCGAGTCTCTTGCTAAATTGAGAGCTGGCCAATAGTAAATATTTCAGTACAGAAGTTGGAGAGTTTTCCTGGGAAACAGTGTCTCAGAAAGGGTTTTTTGTTTTTGTTTTTGTTTTTTTATTTTTATTTTTCTTTTTTTCCCAAGAGGCAGCTATTTATAAAAGATAATTACTCTCCATGGAAGACCTATAGCCAAAGGGGCTGATGTGACTTTTAAGCCTTTGGGGTTGGCTGACACTGTATTGTCAAGTCAAGAAAAAAAAGCCGAAATACTGATAGGGTTCCATTAAGCCTTCTGTACAGCACTATCCTGAAGTAGTGCTTTCTAAATAGCTCATCAGAAAAATACATCTTAAAAAAATTTTAAAAAAGGCAATCTGGGATCAAAATCTGTGGCTATCTAAATAAGTAAAGTAGTAGCTTTCTATTTCTTTATCTTAACATAAAGCACTATGAAATAAAAAAATGAGAAACTGAAGCTTGCACAAAATGTTGGTCCTGTTTACAAGATCTGTGGGGGAAAATTCACCATCTCTGAAAACCATTATACCAAGATTCAGTAATTTTTAAATAATTACTAATTGAACTAACCATTTATTTTTACAGTCCTTTTGTGTGTGTTTTCTTGGAGAACTTTCAGATAATCCCACCTGTTCCTTTCTTTTTCATTAGCTGTGCTTCTGGATTGAAGGTTCTTTCTCATATGTCTAACTTGGGAGGAAGAAAAAAAACTCTCATGAGTATAGGCATTTACAATTTACTTAATTGTTTATGTTCCTCTTTCACAATACTTACAACTGCAAAAGATTGCAGTAAAATCATGGTATTTAATGGAAGCAATTTTCAAAGGCGTGATTGATGATGTCATTAAACCTCATTATTTCATAAACCCCATCATAAATCAATGTTTTCTGTGTAGTGGGATGAAATTGAAAAATACCATCACAATGACTTACGGTCATTCTGGATGAATTTATCGGCTAGGTCAGGAGTTACACTCACCCAGTGGCTGCATTTCAAACATTTAATAGGAATAATGTTGACCTGTTCACTTCATAACGGAACAGGCAGTTAAGGTGATCTGAAAAAATACCTTTAGAAAACGGGGATTCATAAGCTTTCGTGATAGACTGGTAGTACTGAAGAGAGATAGGGTTTACCCTTGAAGGCTGGTTTCTCCACTGGTTAGTGTGTGTCTCACTTTTCTTCATAAGAAAAGGATTAGTTAATTTTCTCCAGTTTTTACGAGGCTTTTAAAGTGTGTTTGCTAATAAGAATACTTGATGCTAGGGTTTGGTTTTTTTTTTCTGTAAGAATATAGAAGGAAGTGAGAGGCTATCCAGTTTGATTCTTCCTTTATATAAAAGAGGAAAGTATGGTTATATACTTACTTCAACACTTACAGGCTTACTCAAATATGGGTCTAATGTGAAACTGAATACCCTTTGTAGTTGTTGAGGTATTAGAAATAGATAAGAAAACTTCTGCTGCTACTGAAATAATTCATCATTTCTTTATTATTAAGTATCTTTTGGTTATTGTTTCTCAGACTTAATAGTAATTATCCTACATTAAGTTTTCTTTTGTAGATTGCAGCTGCCAATCAGCGTAAGCTTATTCTTTAGCAGTAAGTACCTGTTACATCCATTGAGTACTGAAAGCTAAATGCTCTTCAAAATCGAGCTGGTTTATACTTGTAGAAATACGTTTTCACATTAAATTCAAATGTCATGAAAACCATTGCAAGCTTTTCTTCATATTTTACGTGATTGAAGATTCTAGTTAGGATGATGCTGTTGACAGAAAGATTTGAGATTTATCAGTTTCTCAGTCTGTTTAATGTGTTTTATGAATGACATTTCAATTAGTGTGTACAATATTTGAAGCCAAAGGATTTACAGACGTATTTTTACAATTAAGAAATAAGCAAATTTGTGATGTCATGAGTAGTTGGTAAGACCTGCATGTGGTCGATGTTGATTGTGGACATTATTATATAGCATATCTCTATAAGACTGATGCTATTGATTTCATTTATGTAGTAGCTACTCCTATTTTATGCTAAGGTTTATGCTGGATTAAATGGACAATAGCTACTGGGTTGTTCTTTTTGAAATTAGCACGGGTCCTTGCTAAGTGTGCTTCCAGCATTGGGCTAACAGTGTGTATGCACTAGCTGTCAAACTTTCCTCACCTAAAATTAGGAACAAATGAAATGCATTTATTTTTTCCTCTTTATAGTAAAGAAATGATCAAGTGTATCTGTATTTCACAGAACGAGGCATAGGAGAATTTTGCCTTTATGTTTCTGATGGCCAAAACCTGGAGGCATCTGAGAGCTTGGCTTCATTTAGACTCTTTCTAGATTGCCATATAATGTTGAGCATGCATTAAATTGTGCATACTGATTTGGCGATCAGGAAAGCTTATCATACTCTCGCTCCATCTTTCCTGCCTGCTCTGCCAGGAAGCTATGAGAAGATGTAGTACAGCTGGCTATTCTGGCTTTGAGCCATGTAGGGATTTGCCTACATAACAGGAATTCCCAGCTTCCCCTTGGAAAGAACGCTTTCCAAGGTAGAAGTGCTAAAAAAAAAAAGGCAGGATCTGATTAATCCATAAACTTTAACTATCTTTTTCTCCAAAATGAGAAATTTCTATACTTGTGCTATACTCATTTCCATAGTCATCCTAAGAGGAATATTTTGTAGAGGAAGAACTAATAAATAGAGTTTGAATAGAAAAACAAATGTATTCCTTTTTTTTTTCTTTCTTTCTTTTTTTTTGTGCTAAGTGTATAGGTGTCTTTTATTGCAGATCCAAATATCTCCGAACAAGCAAGGTCTGTGTAGCGAAATTCTACTTGGAAAGGCACAGATTCTAGAAAACACCCCTACGGAGAAGAGAGGAAGACATAAAAATAATTTCAGTAAATAATTTAGTGACCCAGTTGATGATGTCAACCACAAGCTGTTTGTGTGCCAGAGCTGGGTAAGCATTGGCGTGCAACAGCAAATGCCACCAAAACTAGCACATCGCAGAGCTGGACTCGCTAGCAGGGAATGAATTAACTTGTTAAGTTTGAATCGCAAAGGTAGCTCATACTACCAGTGCAACAGCAAATGTGCTCTGAGGTTCCTTTGCTGTGATGCGCTCTCTCCAAGCAGAAGCAGCGTGGCATTAAGGCGTCTGTTTGAAATGACACAGGGGATACGCAGTGAGAGAGCAGAAGGGAGTAATTTTCTTTTAAATTGAGGCAGTGCCTCATAAAAGAATTATACTTTTTTTTTTTTTTTTTTTTAAGATGTATCGCTCCAACTGTTGTTAAAATTGAATGACAGTGTGTGTTATTTGCATTACTGTAAATTTCTTTGGTAATCAAGTGATTCGTCTTGCTACACACAGTGACTCCAATACAGATGCAAGAAACATTCATTTCTGGCAACAGTATTAAGTATGCGGTAGGGTCCGCAATTACTGACAACGTATCACTACTTAAGAAATTGATAGTTAAAGCCATCCAGAACAATCACAAAATACATCTGTTCATATATTATTCTACATTACCCATTGCTTTGTCTAACTACCGTAGATTTTGGTCTCATAAACACGTCCATTTAGAAAGAACAATGAATACTTCCCCGAAAACTTGCAGTAGAACAGCAGACACCCGCTGTAGCGTGGCTCTGGACACGGGTGGGTCGGTGCTCCAGCCCAGTGCTGCTGCTGGCACAGAGCGTCCCTTCCAGAGTCATTAAGAAGCAGAGTCCTTTCTGCTCGTCCCTATTTAAAGACCTGCTGCGCCTTCTGAGGCAGCAGCAGCTTACCTCGATCTACTTCAGCCTCGTATTAAATTAATACTTCATTTGTCTGACCACGAGCTGCGATGCCATATTGCAGACCTGGAAGAACTGTCCTCGGTGGACTAATGAAGGTCTGCATTTCGTGATAGAGCAACATTTACATTGAAGCAAAGCGTGGTCTCGGAGCTCTGGGAAGTTTTTAAATGAAAGAGCCTTTTAAACCTTAGCTATTATATTTAAATATGGGGAGTATCCTGCTAATCAAAGGACCTTCCTTGTGGACTCATGTTGAGCTTTAGATAAGAGAGGGGCTTGCTGAGTGTGCCATCCTTCTCTGAGTGGCACAGATCTTGATGGGGACAATTCCTTGGAAGTTCACGGCCCTCCAAGCAGCAGAAATGTTTACATTGCCCATTTCTTTCTGGCACAGCTGGAGAGAGGTAATATATATCACAAAGAGACTAAGATTTATAACAACATGCTGCAGACTAAATTGTGCTGTCAAGCAGAGAAATAGTGTAGTAAAACAGACTCCCTACACTAATCTGAGGAGCTTTGACACTGTGTACAGCAATCACAGAAGATCTGCTGATCCTGTACAGGCTCCTGGAACGGCCCCACGCTCCAGCATGTTCTGCCTGACCTGCCGGTTCCTGGGGTACAGGAGAAACAAACCCTGTCCGTCGCGGAGCTGAATACCGTCGGTCAGCTCTCTAAGGGACTGGCATTTTGCTCGGTGTTCAATTCCTCTGTTCTTACAACGATGGTGTATCAGGGCCCTAGACCGAGTCAGAAGGTGTATCGTAATGAGTTCCTCTTCCATATAAACTTAGGAAAGCTACTTAATTTCCTTGCATCTCATAAACTACTGCAAGAGTTGTGTTTTTTCCGTATCATTGTCTCAAATGTTTTGTCCTAACTGACTTTGAAAGAGGAGGGAGTTGCCACCATGTAACAAAGCTTACCCAATAGGTCAAACAATTAAGAGCATTAATATAATTCCATAATGGCAAAGGAGAAATTAATTTTGTAGCTTTGAAAGTAAAGTGTAAATATTTTGCAGAATGGAATGCCCTTAATATCTGCATTTTAGCTTTTTTTTTTTTTTTTTTTTTTTTTTTTTCCCTAAATTCACTCCTTATAGTATACAAGAGCCTTTCAGGAATAGATTTGCATAGTGCCTATAAGCCATCCTTTGTGCCAACTACCAGAATACAATACAAGGCATACTTACTCCAGGGTCATAGTCATAAATTCGTATTGTCATTTGATAATCATTATTAAATACTTACTGTCTGTCAAACCTGAACATTTAGAAATTTATCTAATTGTAATTACTGAAGTGGAATAATGAACACATTTATGAATAATGATAGCTGAATATGACTCTATTTTGGCAAATACCGACAGATTCAAATTTCAGTTGTCTGACAAATTCCTGAGATTTTTTGGGAAGACAAATAAAATGGGAGTTAAATGGAATGAATACGGCCAAAATTATCATCTTGAAAGGATAGTTAAATATTTTTCGTTGTACATAATTATCACACTCAGAACAGACAGCCAGTCGTACAAACAAAATGTGCTGAAATAGTGCATACTACTTTGAAAACTGAATTATTGTTAACTACTGTAGTATGATATCAGTAGATTTAATTGCTTAAAATCTCATACTACATTTTAGCAAGAATGCCATAACAAAGATTCAGTACTACAACTTCTAAGTCATTTTTCACAGTCACAGTTTTTAATTTCATTGAAGCAAAATTTCATATACCCAGTTTTACGGGGTTTGGGTTCCTATTCAATATATGAATAGAGAAGTCATATTGTGTGTTAGTGTAGTAATAAGAAATAGTTAACAGAGTCTGAAGGTCAGCAACAGCTAAACAGAGGAATGAAACCATCTTTTTTTTTTTTTTTCCTTAGAAAAATCTGACTTTTGATACTAATTTTAATCTTACTAAAATGTGAAGTTTTTTATGGTCAAGCTTAGATGCATTAATATTTGTTAATTGGAACTGAGGACTGAAGACCTGTGTAGCTGATGGCCTTACTATGTTTTTGCATTAGAAGGCCTATGAGAACAGTGGAAATACTCAAAATAATTGTGGTTTTATATGCGAAGGGATGAATATGGTGTTTTCCAAGGAAGAAGCTTGATTCATGTAGGGAAAAATGAATGTTAGATTCTCTCTCGTTATCCTTTGAAAGACTTTGAATACATTTCAGGTATTGATGTATCCAGCAGTGATGAGTAGTAGAAGGGTAACAAAACAAAATCTGGTGGTTTAATCATTTGTTCATTTCACAATAGCATTTTCACTATTCATGACTCTTTCTGCAGGTTTACGTGGGGGTCTCATTTTATATGCCTGTTCTTTTATGACATACCTAGTATTCAGTGAGTGCTATTCAATTGTTTCAGATCTGCATTTTTGTAGATTAGTGTAATTAAAGTAATATTAATGAGAACACTTTGATAGTGCTGGGGGTAAAAAGGAAAGAATAATGTTCTCATGGCACATCATTGCACTTTCTAAATCCTAAGTGATAAATGTAATAATGGCGACAAAGTTGATGATAACGCATGTTTTGGTGTGCATTGACGAACATTTCTGTACTGGGACTAGCGCTGGGGACTGCACACTGTAGACTGGGCAGGGCTGAACTCTGGGCCTCCTGTCAAAGACCCTTTCAAGTAAAAGAAGCAGAAAATTGGTTCTTTGAGATACATTTGGGAGAAGTGGAGTTGTAATGTTAAGGCAGGACAAACTTGGAACAGGGAATGTTTTGTGTCTTTTTTTTTTTTTTTTGTTAAAGGATGTATTGATAACAATGATCACCAAATCACATTTTTCATTTAAACTAACAATCGTATTTTTCAAGTGTTCTTCCTGATATCACACAGTTGACTGGTGCATCTGTCTGTATGAGGGCACCCAAAATGAACCCAAAGCCAGGCAACATATATGAAAACCCAAGACTGTGCATGGGTCGCAGAAGAAAATCCAGAAACAGCTAATAAATTCATGAGAACTTGCAAACAGCTGCATTTCAAAGGAGAAGGTGTCCATGAGTCCTTCAGGAAGCTTGTGAACCTCTCCTGCTTGTATTCAATTTTTGGGTTGTTTCCATGTTTAATTTCTACCACTGAATTAAAATTTTGTTTGGCAATCATCATGTAGATGACCTTAGGTGCTGTTGTTTGCTTCTGAATGACTGTATGACATGTACCACAGAATCATCAGATTTAGAGTATTGTGAATTTGCACTGTGAGCTGTCGATGGAAGGGTAGGTGAAGAATTCCTGGATTTTGTTCCCAACTCTGTAATCTTTGAACTTTAAATATTTTGAACATTTTGTTTAGTTGGAGAGTTGCTTATTAAGTGGATGAATCACCTTGAGTTTTCATAATTAGCTGTCTTTCTTTATCAATGCCTAATACGGCAGAGCTTATGTTCTTTTTCTTTTGACTTTTTCAGGTATGAATACAAGCAAGAGTGAGACAGTGAAAGAGCATCCGTTAAAACCCTCTAGAAGATCTATGCCATGCCTAGCCCAGAGCCAAACACATCCTCAGAGCCTGAGCAAGCATTCGTCGTTTCTGCAGCCAAATCGTGTGCAGCCACAGCCCCGGCCTCAGCCTCTAAGTGCAGGGACATCTACAGCTACTGTGGATGTAGTGTCAGAACGAGGTAGGAGGTTTTTCTCTTTCAGGAGCTTGTTCTAGCACTGGGAATGGGAGGGATCTATGGGAACATCGTTTGAAGTCCCGTGGTGTCTTAGAGATGTCTTAGTATAATTTTTTAGCATCTTTCATTAAATCATAGGGGCATCTGATAAGCTTTGATTTGTTTAGCTACCTACGGTTTGTTGAAGAGATGGTTTTGCACAAAACAGCTAGAACCACCATGGTACCGAATTCATGAATCTCTATAATGTTTGAAGCGAGGCTTAAACAATTTTTTCTCTTAATTTTCTGAATTACAAGATTATTTTCTTCTCACTGAAAACAGGAGAAGAAAGTGCTCCTGTATGCTGGGGAAGAGCATGAACGTTTCTGTAGTCTGTCCTAGGAGAGAGAGAAAAAAAATATTAGACTTTGGGCAAGAAATGTCTTTAAATATGAACGTGTAGGAGCCGATGCGTGCGTTCATGAATAGCAGAATCAGGGAAGAGTGGTATGGAGAGAATGAGAGAAAAGCGAGAAAATCCCTATGAATTTTAACTTGTCTTGGAAAAAGGGACTACTCTTATTTTAGGATTTCTATTTTAACAGATACATACACCTCAATAGGGAGATTGGTGTTATTGAGATCCCAGTCACTGTGTGTGTCACCTGCTGCCAGCTATTGCCATACACTGCTGCTGACTGTGTATGAATCTTTATAGAATAGATTAAATCAGCTGATTTCTTCTACTTTGATAAGTCCTTCCTTAATGTTGATAGGCACTAACTTACTCTAGTAAGTTATTTCACAAAGTTAAACTTCTTTTAGGAATAGAGTGAAAGTCGTCATTAAAGTGGTCTTGTTCTTTTTTCTACCAATGCAAAATGCTCTTGAAAATTTCAGCCTAAAGTTTTTCATTTGACTTCCTGGCAGCTTTAAAAAGTATATCTTTTATTTACAAAATATATGTGAATGCTGATATGAATATTGCATTTATTCCAGCTAAAGTGATGGAGACTTTGGAAAACAACTTGCTTAAGCTGTCTAGTACAGAATACAGTGATGCATTTTTAGGTAAGTTTGTGTCTGAACTGAAATAACAAATTAATGATTCTTGATGATTACACTTGCATTATTTAAGCGTGGGAAGGACATACTTACCCTGAACTGTCAGGTTTTTTGAAAGAGAAGATGAAATGTGACTAAGGAAATGTGTGCTGTCATGAATTTCCAGATACTTTCTCACCTTTTAGACTACCAGTAAATAGAGACTAAAGACAGAGAAGTATTTTTTTCATACATTCAGTATAACCTTTTCCCATAACAATCCTTCATTATAGAATCACTTGGAAGCACGTATGTGCAATTCCTTTGAAATAGTTACTATTCGGTTATTATTATTCCTGTATAGTCACATTATTCGGAATTGTTACAGCTGCAGTTATGTTGTTGGTTTTGCTTTATATATTCATATATATTTGCTTTAGATATTCACATATAAAATGTGTTCCAATCTGGGGGAAAAAAAGTAATGCAGAAAAATAGCTATAATTGGGGCATATGTGTACCTGCATTAATGTCATTTTGATACTTTAATTAAGTCAAAGTAAGTAGGAAAGGCGTTATTCTTAGAAGAATTCCATCCTTGCAACTGCGAAATGAGTCTGTATAACACACGTGGATAGTAATTTACAAGTTCCAAAATTACTTAATTTTTTAATTCCATGGGCATTCATTACTCATCTGAAGTACACCCAGATTTTGCTGCACCTTCACAACTGCTGTGAAAGACTTTTTGCTCACAGTCAATGTAGCATTAAACTAGGAATGGTATCTTCATTCTGAAGGAGAGAGTCCTGCTTTCAGAAAGCTGTTTCTGCTCACCTCTCACATGGTTTAGCATGGATTTATTTTTTTTTCCTTCATGCCCAAGATATGTCATAGATAAGAGGCTCTTCTAGGTCTCCTAAAGAGGTAGCTCCTGGTAGATACTTCCTCCAAAAAAAAATCAAAATGTTCCAGAACCATGACACAGAGCAAAAATTTGGCATGAAGATTGTATAAGAAAATCACTTGTCTCACGAAATTTCCAGTTGAAGTTCCTGCACTCTCTTAGTGTAATTGGTTTCATTGGGTCGGCAAGCACAGGTGCGGGAAGATTTCACTGTTATAACGTGTTTCAGGGTTTTTTTAATATCCATTCTGTTTTTTTCTAATTGCTTACACGTACACTTGCTGATATTATTGCATATTTATGTATGGCAGCAGTAATTCTTTCTCATAGTAAGTGATGTGCTTTTTTTCTTTCACATCACCTAGTTTTAACCTGAAAAGCATGGAGGGCTCAGCTATTGAGGACAAGACAGCAACAGCTCAAAATTGTATTAAACTTTGGTGTGGAGGTTTCTCTTCTTCTGACTACAGCTATGCTCTTTGAAGAGACAGAAAAGATAATTAAATGGTAGCCCTTTGCTAACTTGATTCATTAATTTGCCTGTGTTAATTGAGTCAATCCCAAATAGGTCATTGAAATCAACGAAGTTATTCTGTATTTACAGAAGTTTAATTGGTTAGGATGTTCAGCTGCAAGCAAGAAAGGAAACAGTATTTATAAATACATCTCAGAAGTCAGTAGTAAGAATTGCCTTAGATAAAAATCAGTGTTATCGGTTAAGTTCACTAAGAGAAATCAGGAACAGTTAAAGGTGCATTTTCAAAAAAATGGTCTTTCTGTAAAGCTTCAAAATACAGTTTGTTTACGCTTGAGGATCCTATTTGTGTGGGTAAGAATTTGTCTCCAAGACTAAAAGTTTCCTTTTTATTCTGAATCCAGGGGTTTAAAAAAAAGAAAGGAAAGGAATATTGCTCTTGAACTTTGATCACTAAACAAGTAAGAATGATGCAGCACTGCTACGTGCCTTAGTACTCTTGCACTTTGATGGAGTTTGCAAAATAGGCTGATTAATGGGTATCATCTTCTTAGTGAACCTTTCTCAAGTGCTCTCCTGAGAACATGAAAGAATGCTGAATTAAGTGAACATGGTGAATTTTTAATTAGGCAGCATCATGGAAGTATACCCAAAATAGGCCAAATAGCTTTCTCCTCTTCCAGAATTGTGTCCGTAGACAAACTGTCTTCTTGTGAGAAAGGGATTAACTGGCATCAGATAAAAGACTTCAGTGGAAAAGTTTTCTTTTATTTCAGTTTATTATAGATGAGGCCATAAATCTGCTGGGCTTGTTTAGTTAGTGATGTTGATGGATTCATAAAGCAAGCAGATAACTTATTACACCTTTGTCACTGCTAACACAGACAAATGGGATCAAGGATGTTATGGATTTATGTTCTTTTTCCTCTGTCAATTTTAGGTAGTAACTAGTGGTTTTAGTTTGAGGAATCAGTGAACTCAAGCAAAGCAATAAGCGTTGAGCTTCTGTAACACATAACATGAAGTATGAGGTTTCAGATGCTCTGGAATGCTCAGTCAAAGCTTCGTGGAAATTCCCACCCAGTGAAGGTTATGATCAGGGCTTTCGGATCTTACCTAGGTGGAAAGCACCTATTGCTTCCACCTGGACATTAAATGAAATGTTACGCCTCGCACTTCTCAAAGCGTGGTTGTAGGATTTGGTGTTCAGAGCAAAATCACGTTATTTCTTCGACTTCCTTGAGAAAGCATTTTCTTTTCCTATATGTTTGCATTATAGAAGAGTATAAAGTTCTGGTTTAAGTGACCTTTGTCACTTGTTGTGACTTGAGTTCACAAAAGAAAAAGCTAAGATCAAAGTTCCCGGTTTACCGTAGAACATTAATTCTTCCAGCTCCACTGCAGCTTCTTTTAATATTTTTACTCATCAAATGAGTGAAAGATTCCTGCTTTTTGACTGTTCAGAAAATGCTTTTTTACCTAAGAACTTCTCCAAGAGACCAATATGTCTGCTAACCAATACAGTATAGTTAGTGGAAAGACTAATTACAATGAATTTATTCTCAACAAGATGCATTTATTTTTGTCAACTCATTTAGCTGCATGTAGCTAGTCAAATCCTACAACCACACACATGGGGGAATTTTCTGAATAAGTTTTTTGATGAAAACATTCCAATTTGTCAGGACTTCCTCAGAGATGTTTCTGTAAGGTTAGAAGAGGGTAGGATTCCTCACCGTGGAGGAGACCACTGTGGAGTAACCAGTACCCTGCTGCAGAAGCTGTGGGTCAGGGAAGTGGAAGACCAAGGTTTCAGGTACTGAATTGTACAGGAAGGACTGACTTTGTAACATTAAGTTACAGACTGTCTTGAGGTAATAACTGAAATTTTTTCCTGAAATATGCCTAAGGCTTTTGTTCTAGTATGAAGTGGGAAGAATTTGAGACAGTCAGGCTAAGTCTCAGTGTAGTATTTGAGGTAACAAGAACAGTGTACCTGTGATGCAGGACTTACCTGGACCACTCTTTCATGTTGATGCAATAGTCACAAATACCTAAAAGGCATAGACTTAGCAGAATAGGAAAAATCTTTTTCAATTTTTTTAGAATTGAGGGTCAGGATCTTATAAGAGGTAAATAAAAGAAAAAATGAAAATACTTGTGTTCTATATGTAGATACATGTAAGGTTGTGTTACGCAAGAACCTGGATGTTGAAGTCTGAACTCATTGCTGTGACAATGTAATTCCAGTGTCATCCATTTTTTAATACATTTGAAAGTTGCAGCAGTGATACTCAGACATTTGACGTTCATTCTCTCAAAGGGAATTCAACATTATACTTTTTCAGTCTGCTGTCTGTGGATGCTTGCTTAAAATTGTAGTGTATATTTATATTCCATTCTGGTTTCGCTGTGCTTTGTTTTTCTTCTGAAAGACATGCTCAGTAAATACTTTAATTGTGCCAGCTGGATTTAAATGACATAGCTTTAACTTCAATTACTGAATTTCTGGCTTGACTGCAGCTACCAGTAATAGCTTGTAGCTTTAGTTGAAGCTGGAAAGAATAAGTGGGGAATAGTTAGTTCCTAGTAGCTACATAGTAACTACGTACAGAGAGCCACATAAATAAAAACTTGTTTTCCTCTAGAACTTTTTTTTTTCCCCAATGTCTAGAAAAATAACAGAATTGCAGCCACGTTAAGGTTAACTAATGAGCTAGTTAATCCAGGAGTTGCTCCACTGATGTGGGGGTACGTCTGTGTGCACGTGAATGTGTAAAGAAACAGCAATTGGTAAATTTTTAAAATAACACTTTTCTTTTTCCTTAAAGGCCATCATATGAATAAAGGGAATGAGCCTTATCTTTGATCACAAATTTGACTGGCCATCTTTTCTAAAAGAAATCTGAATGTAAACAATTTTGCTAAAGGTTACTTGTACTAGAATTTTATCTCCATGAACAGTTGAAAAATCATTTTCAGTAATCTCTGTTACAATTGTAGGAGACTGTTACCACATACCTCTTTGGAGTTTTGAGTGTGCTTTAGAAATCAATTGACTGAGTTTAAGAGAAGTTAGCAGTTATTTATTGTTGAACTGAAAAGTACTCTTGAGTTAAGCTGAAGGGAATTGACGTGATTTGCAGGATAATTTGTTTTACTTGATTTCAGTAGTAACTCCCTTTTTCTAAGTAGAATTATTTTTTTCTTGACGTAGCTGAGATAAACACTCTCTTCTAATGCATGGTACAGATAAAAAAGAACTGTGAAAGAATGAACTACAGATTAATGCCTTTAAAAATCCAGTTTATCACATGCATAGCTCAGGCGTCAAGATTTTCAGGAGTTGGGCCATATTGGAAATCCAATTAGACTAGGAGGAAAACTTGTGAATCTGATAGTCTGCTTGTTAACTTAAAAATCCAATTTGCTCATTCTAACACAAATAAGCATATAGGTAGCTTTCTGCAGATCCTACCATCCGAAATTGTAGAGGATCATCAGAGGATCTGTCCTCCACTGTTAGGCTGAAATATTTCATTTCAAATAAGATGTAAAAAAATGAGTAATAGCTAATAAAATCAATAGAAATTCAGGATTTAGCTATAATGAGTATCTAATTTTAAGTTATTTGGCAAATAAAACCAATGCTCATTAGCAAATAAACCAACACTAATTCATTTATTCTTTTTTCAATTCTGGTTTTTTTTCTGAATTAGGTTAGTTATGAGGGATTTATGCTTAGTAAGTCATCTTCCTTACCATGACTTGAAATCCTTCCTAGATAGGAACTCGATCATGAATGATGTAGTTCATAATTTTGCTATAATGGTTACCTTGTATTCTGAATGTATCCTAATCTAATTACTACAAAGCTTATGTATAAGAAATTCCCTTATTTACGTGCACTCTGTGTTGTAGTGAACTGAGAAATGAAAACCGGAACAAAAATTATCAATCTAAAAAACTGTCGTAATAACTGCATGATAAAAACATTTTTCAGTACTTGATTATAGAAGTGCTTGTAAGTGAATTTTGATTAAGTGATGTTATGATAAACCGAAATGAACAGAATAACCTGTGCAATACAGTGTTAACATGAAAGAAGGGATTGAAAGATCACGGGGGATATAACTCAAGAAAACTGGGTTCAGTTTCTGCTTCAATAGAAATGTGACGTTTCCATTGTGACTTTCAGAATCATTTTTTCAGAAGCTTGTGATCCTTAGGCAATGCCTGCATAAGTAAGGGCTGTCACATCTATTCCTACTATGTTGAGAGACAGCCGAAAAGCCGCATTTGGACAGTTTTTCCTACACCTGGTGTGTGAGGGAATTGTCCAACTCCCATACCAGAGCTGGTTCATGCCTGGAGAGCTGGCAGCATGGATGAAGAAGCTGTGTGATCAGTTATGAGCATAGTGCTCGCTGAAACGTAATAGGGATTAGTGTTCGGAAAGCCTGATAGTGAGGTTCAAAATATCAAAGTGCTTTAGGCATTTAACCTGCCTCTACCAATTCTGTACACCATCTTAACTCCTCCGAAAAGGAGTCATACCTGCCTGACTCCCTTTTTAAAAATGAGATTTATTCTGTGTAATGGTTACCACTGTCTGAAAGCTCATGAGAATTGTACATTAAGAAAAGCCTGCATTTCTCTGTTATAGTAGATTTTGATATATAAATTATGGTAGATTTTGATATATTTTAATACATACATAGGTAGCTGAAAAACCTTCTGTGTTGTTTATGCAATATAGTTTTCCAGGTACACAGGAGAAGAAGATCTAAATCCATCACAATGCCACTTATTCAGGTGTCTAGTGATATCCTTCTCCAGGTTATTTCTTGGGTTTAGCACTAAAATTAGGACAACAGGGGATAATTTCTTGCCCAATAATCTCATTCTTACTAAAGCTTTACTAGGCCTATGCTAAATGTGTAAAGGCTCAAAAGATTGAGTCAAGTCATCCTATCAAAGTTTGTGAAACAGAAACTATTTGGGAGTCATTTCCATAGTAATTTTCCTTTCCGTAACTATGCCACATTTGAATTGAGAAACATTTGCTATCCTACTCTACAGTTACCTAAAAGATATTAGTGGATTGCATGTTACGGAGAACTTGGGACAAGTGCTTTTTGTCCTCTAACTGTCATAAAATTAAAATGCACTCGTGGCCCTTCAGGAAAGTATGATAGGAAGAAAGGTAGCCAAGCAGTTAGAAGGCCCAAAAATGAAGATGCAAAGTCTGATCCTAGTAATCAATTTCTAAATTAAATACTTCTGCACTGTTAGGTAAAAGAGTCCCAGAAATGAAGGTCTCTTCAACATTTTATCCCTTAAGTGCCCTTAGGGCCAATCTTACTGTCATGCATCAAGCATAGCAAATCTATATGTCAAGAAGTACAGATAGGTTTTTGTGATGTATGAAGATAGAAGTTATTCATCATGGCTCTGTATTACAAGATAGCAAAACACAGCAACTGCTTGGATGAAGAGATTGATTATCCACTTGATGAATCATAGAGCAGTTTGGGTTGGAAGGGACCTAAAAGATCTTCTAGTTCCAATGCTTGAATGTTTTTAAAATCAATTTACACTTGAGTGTGGATACAAGCTGACAGTACAGATGACTTAGTTATATGTTCAGGTATGCTAACAGTTACAAGTATATACCTAATTAAACTTAAGTATGTACCGAATTAAAGAGAAGTCCTTGACTTATTGAATTGAATAGGGAAATTCCCATTGACTTCATTGAAATATGATCTGGTCTCTGCCTCTGGAATTACAAGCTTTCACCTTTTTCTCTGATTTAATATCCTCATCTTTATTTAAAATTCAGCCTTTTATATATATATATATGTATATATATCTGTCTTCAGTGTTAGGGAAAGCTAAGCAGTTTAATACAGAAACCTTCGTTTTCCTGACTTGAAGTCATAATAACATATGAATTTTGGTTTTTTGTAACAGGTCACTTGGGGCTTGCAAATTGTATATTTAACTTTAATGATTGGGGTTTTTTTAAATAAGACTTTTTATGTGACAACAGTTCAAAAAGCTCTCAACTGCCACACAAATTTTAATTAACTGAACTGAATAAGTGAAATACATCAGGAAGATATTGGCTATACCAATTGCTAAAAAATGCAGTGTAATTACTTTATATAGTTGTTGACTCTATTCTGCAAGCACGTAGTCTTTTAAATAAAAGATTTTGTAGGATAAATATTCATCTCTTTCTCCTACTTTAGTAGGTACTCTGAAAACTCAAATAAAGAGGTCATGTAAAGGGTCATGCACATTCTGTTTGCATTAGCAATAATATTTTACCTGAACGTCCCTGGAAAAAAAAGTTAATCCCACCAGGAGCTCAAAAACAAGGAGGGGGGTTAAGAATGAAGGCTTTGAAGACAGGGACATGACTGAGCATACCCCAGTACCATCCTCCCACTGAGGAGGTATTTTTCTTTTTTACACCAATTGTGCTTTTTTTTGCCTCTTTTTTTTCCTCTTTTCTTTACATCTCTTAAGGTTTTGCAGAGTTTCAGAGTTTTTCAGATAACACTAAATCTGCCATTTATTTTAACATTAATATGAGCAAGCTCCCCAATGGGACAGAAATTCTTTTATGGTTTGGGTTGGGTTTTCTTATTTGATCCTACCGTAAAGAAGAAATGGAAAAATGTTTCATAAACAATTATTACACTCTTTGCCAACTTTGCATGTTTTTACATTAACTAAAGATTTTTTTAGTCATTTCTGGAAATTACTGTTGGCTCTAGTACCTTAATGAATTAATACCTGCAGTGTAGCTTAACTGAAAGCTAAATATACTATATCTGCTCAGCTGATGTATTTCAGCATAAAAACATTGATCATTGGCCATCGTAGAAGAGTATTTTAGTGAGCTGAGAATCTGGTCAACTTTTTTTTAGCTCTGAAAAAAGGAAAAATAAAATAAAATAAACACCCCCCCCCCCGCAAAA
>VXBL01003407.1:617060-642455 GCA_013400195.1 Aramus guarauna
AAAAAAAAACAAAAAACAAACAAACAAAAAAAAACCTTCAAACAAAGAAAACCCTAGAAACATTTCATAAAAATATTGTGAGCACTTGGAATTCCAGTGGCATACATGGATGGGATGCTCCTGGCCGATGTCTTTCAGACATGCCCAGCGAAGCACAGGTGGGACAGCATTTATTAACAGTGGAGAACAGAACGTAAGGCCTGGGAGGCGGGCAGTGTGGTCTGAGGTCTGTTAAGGAACTATCTTTGTGTTAATTGGTGTAAAAGCCTGAGCTTCTAGAGCAGTATGAACTGGATTTGTGGGTTTGGGGTTGTGGGTTTTTTTTAATCTCCTGTGGCTTCTTGCCTACACCCTCCCCCTCCCAAAGTCAAGCAGGCTACTTGTGGTGCTTGGCATTAGAGCCCATCCAAGAACTACAAGAGCGGGGAGAGCTGACAGTTGTTCTTGACGACACCCACCACCAAATGCGTTGTTGTGGGCCAGGGAAGGCATGATGGGAAATAAAAAGTGAAGTAAACAGCCGCTTTCCCACAGTGCAGAGGGAAAGAGCTCGAGGCAGCCAAGCTTTTCTTGTGACATTTTGTGGAGCTGCAGCCAAATAAAGGCTCCGTGTTTGACTTTAAAGATGGGTGCTTATAATGCAAGTCAAACAGAAAGGCTGTTAGTCCGTGTCACTGCTTTTGGGGTATGTTACGTGAAAAACATCCCTAGGCGGTACAACTCCAGCCACAACATTCAGGGATGCTATCTTGGTTTGGCTTACGGCAATCCCAAATGGCAGTTAAAACGTAAAACCAAATCATAGGGATTGTGGAGGAAAGGATGGCAGACAGTAGTGTTACTCTGTCGACAAACATTATATAAAAATGTCATGGAAATTTAAAAACTGCCATTATTGAAGAAGGGCTTAAGGAGTTAAGTAACTGTGAGTGCTGTATCATTACACACATTGGTGACAGTAGGAGCAATCAAGCTCAAGTTAATTTAGGTTGTGTAAGTTTATTATTAGGAGAATGTAATTTTGGCTTGGTGGGTGGGAAAATTACAGGAGGGACTTTCTTAATAGAAGTGGTGGATACCTTGTTACAGGAAAAGCATTTGGTCATAGAAGAATGCCACTAATAGCACGGACTATGTTTCTGTAACATTTCATTTCTGTCATCTTCTCTAAAGGTCTCTTTCTAAACCCAACATATTTAACTCATTAAAAAATTGAAACTAATCAGAAGAAATTTACAAAAAGTTCAACTTCAGAAACAAAATGAGCCTCCTAAAATGCACACACACACACATATAATCCATTGAACTTTTTCTTTGAGTATAATTATTTGTATTCAAGATTTTTGTTTTAATGTATGCTACAGAAGAGGTAAATGGGGCAGCTAGTCTATTCAAAGTATCTCCAAAGCATGCTTTAGGTGTTTTGTTTACATTAATGGATAAAACGACATGAATGTTAAGAATAATGCACACTTTTGGATATACTTTTAAAATATGGATGGTATGCTATGTGTCTGTCTGACATTTTTTCAGACAGGTGTAACAAAAGCTCATTCATGTGCAATGTTTAAATGCTATATTTTTATCTTCATTCCTCCCCTTTTTGCTATCTTGATACCATGAGTTTGTGGGGCAGTGCTTTAGATGCATAAAATAAGTCATCAACTGCTGAAAGGTACAATAGCAAATATTGTTAAATTTTTAATTCTAAATCTCTTTATTTTTATGTGTGGGGGGTGTTGTTGCTAAAACCTTTTTTGACTACATTTCAGACAAGAGAGCGGGTATCTCTAAACAGAAGTAATCTCTTTTTTACAGAAAATACATGCTACAAAAGCTGTGTCCTTGAAAACATGAAAATGTTTAGCAGGTAAAAGTATGTTGAGCAATAAGGAAAACTCATTTCATAACTTTAAATTATATAAATAAAACATTATTTACTTTTGCAAAAGTGGGGTTTTTTGAGTATTAGGTGTGCTCATAATGTCTAATCCTCTAAAACTTCCCTCATAAAAACAGACTTTTTAATCTAAGTAGAGTCTTTCTTTTTGCTTAAATGGCCTATCTAGGTGCAAGAGTTGAAGTTTCATAGGTCTGTCCCTTTTTTTCATTTTACTGGCTTCTATTGCAAGACCTTGATCTTTAGTAAAGCTAAGAGCTGATCACATCTGGGCATGAGTCAAATCTGCAAAGTTGCTTAAGCATCCTGTTTCCTACTTCGTATACCTACTCCTTGCAACCTTCTTCACAGTCTTTTTACTGCATTCCTTTTTGTTGAACAGAGTGTGACCTGTATATTAGGTTAAAGCATTGTTTAAAATAAATAAAAATCTCTGATTTTGGTGCTATTTTGTACATTAAGAAATCCTTTCAAGGATTTACTGAGGTTAATATCGATATTGGAAATTACCGAGGGCTCATTTTGTGTAAGCATTGGGTAAGTAGCTAAATTGCAGAAAAAAGAGCTCTTGGTAAATGTTCCGGTTTGATATTCCATCTCAGAAATGTTTAGGCTACATGAGATAATTGTGGTTATTTTATTTTTATTTTTTTTTCTGTAGTACTTACTGTGGAGAATTTAACTGAAGAACTTAATGAAAAATACTTTGTTGTTGTAGATGAGCTTTTATGAATATAAAATTCAGGAAATTCAAGATTGTGGTTCCCACAGCAACCATGACTTGTTTCTTGGCTTCTATTTAGGGTTTAGAATTACTGGGCTAAATGCTGTTCCCAGTTCCCCTGACTTTTCCCATGTTGATATGAAAGCCGAGATGAGAACTTGGCTCAGGATTTGTGGGTAACTTTTTTGTCCGAATATGTTTCTATTTCCAATTCGTCCAAGATATAATTGTGTGGGAATAATTATTCCATCTTTTTCATCTTTAAAATATTTTTTTCAAGACTAACCATGTTCCAACATTAATTAAAACGTACACGGTCCCATGTTGTACAGGCATTATCCCTCATTTTACTCCTGCTGGGTATGTATTGGAAGTGTTGTCATGAATTTTTGATGGAGAATGTGCAAGGAAATTAAATGTCTGAAAAAAAAGTCTCCCTTCTGATAGAGGATATAGCGTGACTCAGAGACGTAAGTCCTTCTAACTTGCCTGCAGTGATGATGCAGGAGGAAATTTAATCTGTGAGAGTGGGTCTTAGCAAGCTTTGAGGAAGGTCCTCGGTCACCTGCAGCTATTGTAGGATACACAACTAAGTTTTTATAAAAACTTTTGTTGAACCATTAAAAACAACTCCGTTGAAATGGAAAACACTTTCTTCACGGTGTCTACTATCTTCTACCACCATCAGGCACATCTCTTAAAATGTGTACTGAAGTGGTCACTGCAATACCTTAATATGCAAATTTTCAAATCCTTTATCTAATGATGAGCAACATGTGTGAAGGGGAATTGGGCATTTCAGTTGCCTATTTAAATTTAAAGCATGAGATCTTATTCTGGTCTCCAGAATGCACCTGCCTATTTGATAACACATTTTGAGTCCTGACAATTGTGAGTCAAGGACAAAAGCATTTGATTATTTGCTTTATATCACTTTGTGGGGTTTTTAAAACTACTCTGAAGAATGTTGTGGGCTTTTTTTTGAGTCGAATGGTAATAAAAAAAGCATCTATAGGCCTTCTACGACAAATAGAAGTCACTTCTAGTTTAAGACAAACCGATAACATATCAAGTAAAAAACTTCTGCAGGAAAGGATAGAATATAATTTATTGAAAAGTGAATACCTAAAAGGATTATTCAACTGTGGCTGTAACAATACTTTTAATTTCTCTCCACTATAACCTAAAATGAGCACACTGTTTTCTTCTGTTTTTCCTTTAGACATAGGAAAGGACAAAGACACGTACACAGATGATTCAGAACATGGAAATTATGATGCTCGTACAGATCAGTCATTGCTTATTCAAAACAAGCTTACCAGACAAAAAACAGAACCTCGGACTAAATCGTCTTTAAAGGTAATGGACACAAAACTTTATTAAACTGTATCAATTGTCAAAATGTGTTTATATATTTTTTTAAAATATAATTTCTAAGAGATGAGATAAGTTGCAGCTGAAGTATGCATCTCATGGTAAGAAATTTAGGTGACTCCAATATTATAGTTTGACCAAAAGAATGAGTGAATGGACTTCTCTGTACCAAATCGACCAAAATCATATAGAATCAAGGGTTCTAATGATCTGTATTAACTCATCTAAGAAGCAGTAGCCTTCTTTCAAAAAAACTATATTGCACAGAATTTAGGACATATGATTCCCAGCATGGAGAGAAATTCATGTGAACTGGGAGTGCTCAAGAAATTTTGAGAGTTTGGAAGAACTAAGTTCATGTAGCAAATAATCAGTTGAGAGTGATCTAAGTTGTACGATTCTCCTTCTAAGCAAAACCCAGATGATAGCTAGACACATTGAATGAAAGATAAAATTCATTTATGTATAGGAGAGTGTAGGAGTATTTTCAGGAACCGCAACTAAAGCACTGGAAAAGCCATTTTACCAGATAAAACTGACATGTTATCTTGCTTAGTAATTACCTAATCACAGTATTCATCACAATGCATTTTCTACAGTGGTTCATCCACTATAATGCCAAAGATTTATGACAGATTTTCAGTTCAAAACATTTTTTGTTGTTGTTGTTGTTCCCCTTCTGGACTAGGAGACCCTTAATTCTCCTTTCCATTAAGCATAATTGCTTTTCAATGTATGACAAACAACCTAACCTCAAGAAGTTCTGAATAATTTTCTTCTTTAATCACTGGAAGTAGTGTATTCTGCAGCACAGTTGTTGGGTTTGTTACCAGCGATTCTCTGATTTTTGGTATATAAAGGCATGAATAATCCCACACTACAAATGTAGAAGTGCTTGAATTGCTTTAGGTTCTGTGCTTTACAGACAATATACCTTTCAGCAGACCATTATACACTTCTCTCATCTATTATAGCTGTAGCACTTGTGATTTTAGCATTGAATACGTGTTTCACAGGAGTCATGTAACTTGTAAAACTTGCTCTCTCAGTCACACTGATTGTCATTACGAGAGAATTCTGGAACACAGGTAGCAAGTTGAGGTGATCGCTGAGACTTCGTTTCATGGGATGTTTTTAGAAGATGACTTTTGTAATAATAGCTCTCTAATAACTTTTAGATAAGTTTACAGGTAATCATATTTAGACATTGAAAATCTGTGACATGAAAATTAAACTTTGATAACAACAGAGAAGGGTCATATTTGAATCTCAACTTGCAATGAGAACTTTTTGTGTTCACTGATTTTAAATTTTTTTTTGTGTGTCTGTTTCTGCGAGGCTAGCAGAATTAATGAAATAAATCAAACAAGAACATCCATTATTTGTTGCTTAGGTAGACAAAGCCTTTTATGTTAAATGCGGCCTAAGAGAGAGAAAAAATAATGCAGAATCTGCAGAGTTTAGACTATGTTACAGAGGACTAAATATTTTTAAAGCAAGGAAGGCTGCTACCAAAAAAAATCTAGCAACAGGTAACATCTACCTAGTAACAGGCATTTCATTGTCCTAAAGCAAAATATATTTTGTGTTTTCATGTAAAATATAAAATGACCCCTAGCTGTGTTTTCTCCAAGCCCTGCATTCAGGACTGATATAAAGTTTATGAGCAGCCAGTAAGCTAACTTTCTTTCAAAGTTTAAAGAGATGCCTTGTATTTGTATCAAGTTTAAACAAAAATGCACTTTTTATGTCTCAATCTTTGTGTGTCCTGACCTACTGAACAAAGTGCTGCAGAGTATAAAACCAGTCTTCTCAAGCCACATCTGGCTTTTAGCCTTGACAACTCCTTTTATCACAGCAATTACTTTGGAAACTTCCTTCTGCTTTTATACTGCTTTAGCAAGTGAGGCAGCCACGCAGGATTCTCCTGCTGTTTACTGTTTGCCTGCCTCCACAGGAAAAAGGCAGAAAGAAGATTCAGACAGGTTACTGTTTTGCCTTTGGAGTACTGTACAAGTCTTTGTAGCAATTAGTGGAAGATGTCTAAAGGAAATTTCTTCCCAAAATGGATATAAAACTAGCAGAAGGAGGCTTCTAGTTCTTTTTGAGACTGTTGAAAGCAGAGAAGACTTCCTTGCAGCTTTACATCTGGTAAGTACTCTCATATATTTGGAAAAGAAACTGGTCTATCATGATGATAAAGTTTCCGCAGTCTAACTAAAGAATGAAAATGAGGAACACCACATTGGCAAAGCATACAAGGATAAAAGCGTATTCTTCTCTGCTTGTTAATGATTCTAATTTAGGCTTGTTTTGAAAGAGTTGTTTTACACTTGAGAGACTAAGGGAAAAATTGCTTAAAAAAGTTATTTGCAATTAACGCTTGGTACTATTATGTCTGTCAGTGATGAGCTACTTGAATACTTCAGCAATAATGACGTTGTCTTGCTGACATGATGAAAGCCAATGCACTTTTTTTTTTTTCCAGGAATTGGTTAGTGTTTCAGATCACATACATGAGACATCACTTTCCATAAATCTGATCTGTATTGCTGCAATTTTGAACCTTTAGAAACATCAGATAATTTTCATAGAGCATCTGGATGCCAACTTTCAACTTGATAGCCATCTACTTTTCTCATTTCCTTGATTATGATTTATAACTCATAATCTCCTTTAGTATAGGCTGGCATCAATTCAGAATCTACAGATTTCATACTGGAAAATTGTGAGTCGTTCAGACCCATTAAAAAGCTGTCTTCATTATCCATCTCTGCCATCTTTTCATCACCAAGTATGTGATTCTGCCAAGGGCTCTCATGCAGAGGAATGATGCCAACAAGTGGCTGCTGAGCAAAATACGGAAAGAGTAGTATCTGCTATTGCAAGGGAAGTGCAGGAAATGAGAAGGTCTCTGACTGGAAAGCTGATATTTGAAATATTCTGTTTTCACTAAGAAAGGAAAGCAAGCTAAACAGACTTTATCACTTGAATGGAGGCAACACTTGTCCAGAGAAGCAGTGAAGTCAGTAGCAGTGAATTCTTTTCTGTACCCATTACTATCATGTGTATAGTGGCAAGGTAGGAATAGTTGAGAAATTACACTTCCATTTCCTTTCATTCGCTACATTATGGTTACTCTCTTTGATCTGATGGATTTTTTATTTTTTTTTAATCAGATGAATTTATTATCTAAGTAGTGTATTTTGCTATCTGGCAAGGTAAAGAAAGAATTTTTAGAACAAAGTTCACATATTATCACTATGGGTTCAGGACCTATAAAGAAATGCTGCCTGTACAGTTCACTGCCTTTTTCTGGTATCTACTGATACCCATTACAATATTGCACATCCAGACCAGCTTTGTGTTGGATAGGATCTGAAACACTTTCTCTTTTAGTCTCCAGAAAAGTTAACTTCGAAGGAATTTTAAATGCGATCTTAAATAAGCAATTGGCCAAAACATATGGAGAATTGTATTTAATCAGCTGGACATACTGCTGAAAATTCATTATACTTTGAGCAGAACTCAGTCTGTTCAGTGTAGATTGTTGCGGTGATTGTTAAAGGGTAAATCTACCTGTGAAAACCTGAACTATGTTGTTTAGGCATTTTATTGGATTCTTTGTGGTTTTGAGCATAACTATTTCTCTCTCTCCTGCAAAACAAATATTTTGCTTACAGAACTTCATGTAGGTGGTTTTGAAAAATGGAATAAATTAAATGCAATATCTGCAGAATAAAAATGTTCTTCAATCTTAATATTTTATTTTCCACACTTTTTCAGGAATTATTTTGTGGTTTCATTTTTTCCTGTTTAAGTCCATGACTTTGAGTTGCCCAGATTTGTGCTATATGTTCTAATCCTGTCGATTTATCACTCATTTCACATACATTATTTGACTCATAACCGTGCTCCTGTGTTCAGTGGAAGTCAGGCATGCGTGCTGAAAAAGAAGGTTTGGCAATAAAAATGTTTTAGCATATAAATAAGAACAAGGTGTTGTCAGCTGACGACAGTGTACTGGAAAGGAGAATAGCAAAGGGAGCCTGATAGATAAGGAGCAGTCCACAAATGCAGTCTAACAACACAAGCATAAATAAAATTTAGAAGTAATGATAACAGATAAAAACATTGTCCCAGAACAGAACGACATGGTAAAGTGCAACAAGTTAACTTCATGTTTATGCTTCTATTGCATGGCTCTCATCTGCTGTGCAGTTTAGTTTAAAAAAAAAAAAAAAAAAAAAGGAAAAGCGGGGAAAAAAGGGAGGAATTTTTTGGGAAAAAAGGAAGAGGGGGAAGTTTTAAAAAAAAAAAAAAAAAAAAAGGAAAAGCGGGGAAAAAAGGGAGGAATTTTTTGGGAAAAAAGGAAGAGGGGGAAGTTTTAAAAAAAAAAAAAAATAAAGAAAAACTTTCAGTGGTCATGTCAGTATGCTTCTTATTAAGGTCTCCCTCCTAGACTTAAAGAGCAAATAAAGTGGTTAAGTATTAAAAATGGGAAGCTTCCTCCTGTCTCCAAATATCCTCCATTGCTGCTGCCTCATACATTAATATCGAACAGACTTTCTTCCAAAATTTTGCATAAGATCACCTAAATCTACTCCTTTCCTGAAGCAAAACATAGTCTTCATATAATATACAAGGGTATTTTTCATGCTTGCTCTGTAAGTCTGAATAGAATGAAAAGGGGAAAAAATGTCCTCTGTGATGAAGCTAAAATAATTACTAATTATTCAGTTTACTCCTGAAAAGTTAAACTGCCGTTTTATGAGGAAGGTCAGATACTTCTGCAAGTCTTTCTCTCTGTTCAGAAAGCATTTAGGTTCTGCACAGTACAGTGTAGTATGTCCAGAAATCCAGTAGCAGGGGTAAGTACGGCAGCCTGTTGTGTTAACCAGGCTATTCTGTCTCTGATGCCCAAGATAGTACGGATATCTTTGCATATGCAAATATGTCCCCAATTTTCTTTCCTAGGTTATTATGCTCATGGGTTGTAAAGGGAAAAAAAAAAAAATCAAACACAAAACCCCACGAAAAACCCCCACCACTATACATTTAAAATCAATCAATCTATATTTTTGGAATTAAGTAATTGAAAGGATGAATATAATAAATCTATTTCTGGGTTATCCATTCCAAAACCCTTTAAACATGAAATGATTATTTAATTATAATAAATTATGAGAAATTTTATACTTTATAAATTTTATAAAGGACATCTTGGAGTATTCTTAAGCAGAGTGTGATTTTTAAAATGTAAAAATTTAGTCTAGTACTATTTTATATAAATGCATTGCTGTAGCCTAAAATCTTCTAAAATATTTTCACAGCTAATTCCATGTAACTTAAGAAGTCAGTAAGCTTGTGGGGTCCCAGGTTTGATTTTTAACCATCCTGTAACAAAGCAAGCATTAATTAGGAATCTCACTTTTGTTCGTGGAAATAATCCCACTGTAGTTAGAAATTTATTTGTTTCCAGAAAATACTTAAAGGTAAGAATTGAGTCATAAGTCGCTGAAATGATGGCATCCTTCAGCGGGAATGTTACTGAAGATGTTAATGCAAAGTTCATGGCCATACTATTAGGGAGAATTAGTAATCAAAGTGAGGTGGTTTTCATGAATCAGCCAGTAATTGCTCTACTTAATAACATCTTATGAAGTTCTAAGAACAATAAGAGATTTTCTTTTATGAGAAATAACCATTCTGCTCAGAGTTAGAACAGGAAAGCTATTAATTTAGATTTTACAGTTTTAGGTAGTTACCATGCCTAAGAATTTCATGCATAAGGCTTTACCTCTGTCAAAATTCCTGCCCTAGTTCCTCAAAGTGTTTCCATGGCTACTTCGCTCTTATGCATGATTTAATAGCCCTGAACTCATCCATTATTATCTCTAAAATATCTCTTAAAACCGAAGACTTGAAGAGATACGGAAAAGTGTTTTTCCTTGCCCCACCTCTGATAACCAGTGTATTTTCCATTGAAAGCTTCATTCTCCCCCTCTTATTCCTCCATTCCAAGCTGATTTTCCTTGCAAATGTACCAAGTGACTTTATGTCATGTGTATATATATATATATATATGAGATTTTGGTCAGATGTTCTACACAGTCCTGTTTGGACTGTAAGACTCTATGCCAATAAACTTTATGTGTCAGCGGTGGGTTGTGAACGTGCTGTTGTTTCCATGAGGAAGAAAATACATTTCAAAGTCTACTTAGTTGTCTTTTGTTCTTCCTCAAATGTTTTCTGGTTCTACTACTTTTCCCTACGTCTTTGTCTCTAAAAAATTCTTCTGGTGAGGTGGTGCTATTATGGAGCGGTGATGCTGGGACTAAGCGCTTCCATTCCCAATAGCAGCATCACTTTTTCTACCGGTGGACTCTTCCCTTCTCTTCTTCCCGTTTCCCGGTGAAAAAGCCCAAGACGTTTGAGTAAGTCTCTCATTAGTATGTTGCTTCATTATTGATAAGAGTTTATCAAAATTATTTTTCTCTAGCACATTTAGCTGTCAGAATTCACAAGCTGTCTTAGGAAGGAAATTAATTTTGTTCTAAACATCATCACCTTGAAATAAAAAAGATTTTGGGGAGAGAAATTTAGTAAATTTGGGATCCAAATTGTACAAGAGGAACCCTGAGGTCCAGCTGTGCGCATCCATCTATCTTTTGGATCACAGATACCAATCTATTGGTATATTTGCTTTCCTTGGTGTAATTTTACAAATCTAAATGCAAATCACACCACCCACGTAGAGGAAAGTTGAACTGCATCCTGTCTACTGTAGAGGCAAAATAAACACACTGTGCGGCGAGGGCTTAATTCTTCTGTACGGTATCAGGCGAACGCTCCTGTTGTTGCGTGTGGCTGATAATGGATGTTCTTTGTATGTTCATATAGATATGAAACTTACTTATATTCTTTTTACTAAGTAAATGACTGTCCCTCAAGTCAGAAATTAAAACACAGGCTGTTCGCTGCCTGAGCTACACCCCAGTGTAAAAGCTGTTTCTCCCTGTATGTTTCTTGGGTTTAGACCAACCTGCTCTGGGCTGAGTCCAGTGCTGCCAGAGTAGCACTTGCCTTGTGCTTTTATCGATGTTTTATTTGTAACTATTGATTGTGAGGGTAGTAGGTGAAACAACTATAGCTAACATACATTCTAAAGCAACTTACAAAGGGCATCAGCAGCAAACTACTAACAGATGATGTTAAAATAATGAGTTGTCAGCCTCTGAGTTTACGTGTATATATGTGTAAAAGACGTAGAAATCATGCTCTTTTTCATTGCCATTGCTGGCAAATTTCTTTTAAAGGCTTTGTTCCCTGCTCTTCGTTTAGCATTTATATGCCAGATATTGGTAATGAAAATCTTACACGTGAAACAAACGAGTGAGACAATTTCTTTCCTAACAGACTTGATTTACTAGATGTTGATAGTAACGTGCTGATTTATTGTATTATAGTGTATTTTTCACTAATCTTCAGTAAGTTTAAAATTTGCTAGTGCTTTTGCTATGAATAAAATCCTGCAAACCTAAATCCTACCAGACCATGTCATTTACTCTCACACGAACCTAAAATTTGCTCGCTGTTTTGGGAATGGTTCCAACTCACTCTTCTAGAATATTTGTTTCTATGTATGGGGTGAAAAATTTGCAAAAGTTTAATCTACAGAGCAGAAGAGTTGAAATAGTTATAATTTCTCTGAATTGTGCTATTTAAATTAATTGGGTAGAGAAAGAGCCTGTAAAACAGCTGTTCCCACTTTGTAAAGAGGGCATTGCTTATTAATTAGAATCTGAAAAATAGTTTCTTGAAAAATCTATGCTTCTTGGCTAAATCCAAGCAAATTCTCGTACCAGATTTGAATTGAAATGTAAAGTCTTTTTATTTTATAATTTTTCTAGATATTCCTATTATACTCTTGTTTCACTTTTCTTGCTTGAGCCAAAGCTGCTTTTCCAAGGTTAAATTGATCAATTTGTTTTGTCTTGTGTAAACTGTAAACTTCAGCTGAATGAGATTGTCAGTATTCTGAATTTTACACTGTTTCAGACTTGGAAGCAGTGTGTCATGTTATTTGTTATAATAATCACGAGCTATGAATCAACGAAAAAATGATAAATAAAGAAAACCAAGGAACTGCAACAGATCTGTAGTGGCAAAGCCTTCAGTAATAATTGACTTCGATGCAAACGAGGGTATTACAATTCTGCATTGAGTGAGGAAGCGCTTCACAGCCTCAGTGCACAAATAGATAAGATTTAAAGTTCATGGATTTAAAGACTCGGGAAGAACAAGGTGAAGTTAAAACTTGGGTTTGCAAGCTGAACTATATAGTGATGCTCTAAAAGGAATCTCTCAAATCTTTAGTAAGTTTTCATATGTATGTAAATGTAGGAAAGCTCATCAGGGGGATGTTGTTTCAGAAAATCTGGAAAACTAAGAGGCTAGAGAGGATGAAGAGGATTAGAGAGAAAAACAAATATTGATCAGTCCTCTTTAGACACATTTTCCAGGTGAGACAGGAAATCTTAAAAAGAGTAGAGGAGTGTAAGGGCTTTGCACAAAATATTTCTTCTGATGCTTTTCTCCTCCACTGTGTCAATAAAAAGGTGAAAGAATGAATCAGATATTTACTGGTCCAAAGCAGCAGATAAATAATAAATGTACTTTTGCCTGAATGCCCATTGTACTAAAAGACTGATTCACTGTGCTAGGTGTAAATAGGGGCCAATTTACCTTGACTCGTACGTTTAATTGAAATTACTGCTCCTTGTTCTGCTGAGACAGTATGGAGCTCCTTCAGCTCAACTGAAAAAACACCTCAATCACCGGATAAATTCTTTTACTGGCACAGGCATTCCTGCTAATGTAGATGGACAGCATTGCTTGAGAATTACACTGAAGTGAAACCAGCAAAGTGCAAGTAGCATTAAAGTGAATCAGTCCTGAAATCGATAGAGTACAGGTTGGGTTCACTGCACGATTGTGGTAAGTGGCTTCAGTATCGCCCATCTCAGGCTGTGGCAGTACTCCTCTGAAAGTGGTCCGAGATGAGCAGATGGAAAATTTCTCTCTACTGTCAGCACAGGTCATTATTTATTGAACGTTGCCCCCAGAGAATTCTGTTTGGTGCAGATGAATCTGAGGGCATATTTGCACACTGTTGTTAATCTGAGAAAGAAAACATGGTTTTCCAAGACTGAAGAAAAGCAGATATTTTAGAAATGAGGAAAGAAAGGCTAGAAATAATAATCCAAAGAAAGGTAGAAGTATATCACAAAAAGGTAGATTTAATTTGCATAATGTCTGTAGGGTGACTACATGAGCAGAAATTATATGAGAAGTTCCAGATCTCCCCTTTGGAGGAATTTTGGTCAGGTTTTTTATACGAGATTTTGCGTCCTTTGTGGACCACAGCAGTCTGCTCTCATCTGCTTTTGTGAAATACGTGCACTGTAATTCATTGTTGAAGAACGGGTTCATTGTTTGTGTCTTGAACCTGAAAAAAGTTTGGGCATTCAAAAATATGAATGTGCAAGTTTGAATATGCAAGTCTTTCATCTACTACCTCACCTTCAAACCGCTGCATCTTGTATCTTTAGATCACTACATCTGCGACATTAAAAAAATAATAAAAATGAATGTTTTTACTACTATCCCCATTCAGAATTCTTAGAAGGGGTGACAGACCCTATATTCAGTGGACTAATAATCTTGGTTAGCAATCTTGATTACCTTGCTTTGGGCTTCAGATATTATTTATCTGAATATCTAAAGAGAAATAAAATAATGTGTAAAAAATTAATGGAGTATGGGGTATGCTATTCTTCAATAAATGTTTGATAAATATATCGATAAATTATTTTCCTTGTTTTTTTCTGTTATATTTAACTTTAACTTAATAAAAATGTAAATCTGAAGGCAAAAGCCAAGCAAAAGGAAAGGGTATTTCCTGTTCTCGACAAACTTCCAAAATAATTTAGGATTAGCATTTCCCCTCAGTTGGGCTAAGGGCAGGTATTCAAACGTTTCTGGACGCTACTTTATCCATTATTTTGTGATGGAGGGAAGGCGGCAGTGGCCAGGAGGAGACAAGCGCGGCGGGGATCGACCAGCACTCGTCCACCAAACGCCGCAGTGCTGCCCTGCGCCCTGTAGCCGAGAGGTGGTGACACCTCTCACAGCAAGTTGCACACGAAGCAGATAGAAAACTCTGAAGATGACGAATGCCAATTCCAAGAGGAAAGAAAAGAATGCCACCTTTTATGCTTAGAAATGAAGAGCTTTACCCAGGTAGTAGACAGACACAGGTTAGTTTCGGCTTAGCCTGGAGGGATTTGAATTCACCTCTCCTCTGCTCCAAAGACTGACATTGCTTCCGCATCTGGATGGTTGCACCTGAAGCAGAGTATGAAAGTGGCAGCATAACTCTAGCCAAGTGTGACGAAGCTGAGGTTTCTAACACTCATTTTGTATTTATAGACTTGTTAATAAAATACATAAGCAGGTATGTACCTTGGAGCAGGTAACAGAATGCTTTTGTGGTTAATTTTGAAAAGTGTCATCTGGAAAAGACAGCCAATTGATGCCATCACCAGCTGCTGAGGGGAAAAAGAAGCTTAATTGTATATAAATTGAAGCTTAATGTACTTAAATAATGTTCCCAGATGTGATGACGTGCTTTTTTGTAACGCTAGGTGGTCTGAGAATGACTGTTCCTTGGGTTTTGTTTTGGGAGTTAAAAAAGCAGAGAAAGAGAATCTTGTTAGAAAACTTTACTTTTTGCAGATTGAGTTCTCAGAAGCACTACACGTATGGAAAGTTGCCGGTGAGGTATGTGGGAGTAGAGAAAAAACCTTTCATGTAGAAACAAGTGAGCCGGGATCCAGTATTTATACTGCCGGTATCGTGCACTACCAGTTGATTCTATTTATCGGTAGAAAGTGTGACTATTGGATGTAACTCTGAGTATTACAAATTTCCTATCAAACAATCCAAATAGGATGAATTTCTAAGACTAGCATCCTGTTGACTAAAAGATGCAGTATTCATGGACTTCTGGTCCCATTATATGGATGTAACGTATCTTCAAACTAACGTACTTGTTCTGGACAGTTTGTGTTAAAACGAGTGCTGCATTCTCCAGAAGGTGATGATAGTTTCTCAGTTTACCTTTCCAGATTTCCGAGTCGTCGTAGTCTGACACCAGTTGATATAGCCACTGTCTGTTCTGAATCATGCAAAACACAGAATGCAAAAATAGCTTTCAGCAGCGGCATGTAAAGCAGGGTTTTCCGTATCAAGGTCAGAGAATCCCTGGGGTTTGCAAGCATGGTGGGAAGAAACCAGACAAGATTTAAACATTGCTAACGTGACACTGAAAAAGCATTTCAATGGGAATATCCAGGAAGAGTTTCCAAACAAAAGCGCTTCTTTCTAACTTTTTTTAGATTTATTTGTCTTTAGGAGAAAATATGTTTGTTATATAAAATTTGCCCAGGAACAAAGCTGGGAAACTTGATTTAATTTATTTGTCTTTAAATTTTATTAATTCCTACTGGAAAGTAAGCATTAGCAGAAGTTTATATCTATATATACTATACAATATTTTAAGGTTTTTCCACAGCTGAAAGAAATAGCTAGAATGTGGGGTTTCTGGAGCTATTTTATTTTGTTGTATTCTAATTATTTTTAAATCCTGAGCAACTGATGCATATGAACTGCCTGTTCTTCTGACTTGTTCTTTATATATTCATCCTGTGGATATGTGGACATTTCCATGCTTTAGGAAATGCTGTGTTTCATGGAATTTGTGATGGAGCTCTTCATCTTTATGAATGCCACATTTAGTGTATTTTTATTTTATCTTCTCCAGAGTGATGCCATGGCATCATCAGGCCTCTTCTTCAAAGATGGCAAAAAACGCATTGATTACATCTTGGTCTACAAAAAGTCAAGTCCACAGGTAGAAAAAAGAAGCACGTTTGAGAAGAATTTGAGAGCAGAAGGGTTAATGTTAGAACGAGAGGTGAGTTTTGTAGCTTATGTGGTGTAAAAAAACCTTTTATAATACTGTCGTACTTTACTGGCTATATTAATAATTCTTGGCAATCTTACAAACCTTTCCAGTTAGGCTTTGTTTAATGCTCTTAAATTAGTAATAACAGGTGTTTGGTAATGTGTGTTTAATATGTCTTTGAGATGCACGCTCGTACATACATGGACACACACGTGTACCCTGCAAAGTATAAACTCTTTGAAATTGGAGCAGGTGTAGTGCAGTATAGATCCCAGCTCCTTCTGCCTGCAGAACAGAAGAGGCTTCAGTAACTCATGTTATTGCTTCAATGTATAATCTCTGTGTCTTTCAGCTGAATGCGTGATACTAAATGTCTCTGGTTTTGAAGGGTTAAAGATTTTCAATGCCAAGTTAATCCATCTCTAGTTTACATGGCTCGATCTGCTTTGGGTTCTTTCAGCTAGGCTAGTTTACAGTTTAAGGGCCACTGTTCAGGCTTCTAATTTTTCTTGAATACCTATTATTCTAATAGTATAAAAATGAAATTCCTATTTTATGGAGATTGTGAAGTTTCACTGTCAAATCCCTCCTCCCTTGAAATACTGAAACTTTTCAATCCTTCGTGTCTTAACAAGGATTTTTTTTTTTTTTTTTTTTAGTTGCATGGGTATAATTTTGTTATCTTGACTCTGATCTGTTACAGTTTATTTTCTCAAAATTCCAAGTTAATGTCTCTAATATTTTACTCATATTACAGGGTTTGGCCAAAAAAAAAAAAAAGTTATTAATTATCTTTCCTTTAGCTCAGAGCACTTAGAGTGTTTTTAGACTGGCACTGCCACTGCAGGCCTAAAAGCAGAATTTGACCCTGAAGAATGCTTTTAAAAGGTGAATGCCATAAAGGTTTGAATTATTAATACGTATTTATTTGTTACTGCTCTTTACAGCCAGCTGTTACAAACAGCGATATCATGTTTGTTAAAATTCACTGTCCGTGGGAGACACTGTGCAAATACGCAGAAAGAATGAACATCAGGATGCCTTTCAGGTATTGTGGAAGCTATTTTAAGACACTTGTAATTTAGTTTTAGTATTAAAAGTTCATTACTTACCTTAAGGCTAAAATGCAGTCTTTGCTGCATTGTGGCCAGGCATGCTTATGTTTAATTTAGTGAGATGATATAGAGAGAGGAGAAACAAATAATAGACACCGTTCCTTTCCCATTTACCTGTGGTACTGGTTTTCAAGCTGACCTTCCAAGTGAAATCGAGCATATGTCTTTAGAAAATACTGTTAATAGTTCACACGTTGTTTTGGATGTCCTTGGCAGAGTTTCAGGTGTTCTCCATCTGGGCTCAAGTATTCTCCATGTTTTTAGGCTAGTCCTCAAGTCTTACCCAAAAGCAAGTGAAATGACAGAAATAGCTGGTGTCTTCTCAGTCTCCAGGATAACAGATATTGGCATACTTTGGAGAAAACAAGATCCTTTTAGTTCTTGGTACTCTGGCTTTCCTTTGGCAGAATAATGAACTGAACCAAGTTCCTTGTCTATGTGCTAAACAAATTCTATCGTATGTATTTGCAATAAATATCGGTAGGACAAGTTAGTATCCCCTGCAATAATACACAAGTTTTTAAAGGAAAAAAAATGCCCCTTTTGAAATCGATTAATAATATTCTTCCAGAGAGAGAAGAGCACGTAGTGTGCTGTAAACTTCATTAGGCGTTAAGGTGGTAACCAGATGCCAAAGCTGTGTGACTCAGGGAAAATACCCTTCGGGCACTCCTTTGTCACTTGGATTGCCGAACGCTCCATCTTTCATGGCCCTGCTGATTTCAGCTATTGCGATGTGACTCTCTTGCATTGGTTCTAAGCCAGAAACAGTCATCGTGAAGCATCCTTTGCTCAAAACTCCCTTCAAATACCCAGTTCTAGGCTGAGTTTCCACATGATACTGTAAAGCCTTCAAAGTACTTTCCATTAAAAAAAAATGTTTTCTGTAACAGTCATCTCCCATATGTTTGAGGATATTATTATAGTGCCATTTGATCTGCTCTCATTTGAATAATACTTGTCAACTTTTTAAATATAGAAGTGTTTGCATATGTGTGTGCACACGCATAAACAATGTGAATTCTAATACAAAAATAGTTCTTTCTTGGGTTTGATACTTGAAGTCACAAAATTAAGTTAGGATTTAGCAAGGATTTGAATTCTTCATCCTTTTATAACTTCACAGATCAGTAGTGCTTGCTCTTCAGAAAAAAAAGGGCTTACTTTTGCAATACTGCTTTATTTTGAAGGCACTCCAAGTTCTGTTTGTTTATTATATTATTAACTGGCATGTATATATAGTCTCTTTTTTCATTAGTTGGTTTTATGGGGGTTTTTTCCCCAAAAAAGTTTCTGATCCATGTTTCTTTGTTTCTGGGCTGTTGCTTTACCTTCCTTTTACCCCACTCAGTTCAGTACACCAAAAGTAGATAAAATGTTAAATTTTGCTGTTTCACCTTGTTAGCAGTTTTGCTGTAGAATGAAAAACATTTATTTCTAAGACAGAAGCCCACTGACCACCTCTACCTCGTAATAGAACTGTGAGAAATATTAAATTGATCACCATTTCTTTTCACCTTAGAAAGATTTTAGTAGGAGCTTAAATGAAGTTGCAATCTAAAACTTGCGTGAATATTTCAAACAATCTGTTTCTTTTATTTTCCTACTTTTTAAAAAATAAAAGTGAACACAGTTTTATCGTGAGCACAAAGTGGACGTAGCAGAATAGAACAAAGGCCGGTCTTGCTCTGTCAGCAGCCGGTCTAAAGTGTCTGATGGAGAAGGCGAGCAAACCTGGAGGTGTGTTTCGTGATGCCTTCTCTCTTTCCAGAAGGCTGCAGGTTAGAGACTTCCTGAGGCAGAGTTCGCATCTTCATCTCTGTTTGTATCAGCCCCCAATGGCTTTTCATGGATGCAAAAAAAAGCCATCTACACTTCTGTAACAACATCCTGTGACCACACATTTTTTAATTTAATTACATGTTTTGTAAAAGAACTTTTCTCTTTTTCCTCTTTCTCTTTTTCCTCTTTCTCTTTTTCCTCTTTCTCTTTTTCCTCTTTCTCTTTTTCCTCTTTCTCTTTTTCCTCTTTCTCTTTTTCCTCTTTCTCTTTTTCCTCTTTCTCTTTTTCCTCTTTCTCTCTTTTTTTTTTTTTAATCTTGAGCTTGCTTATTTAAATCAAACCTTTCTTAACTGAATGGCTTATATTGCTTTCCTGAGGTAACTATTTTCTCCATTCAACGGACAGAGGAATCGTACACTTCTCCCACAATTACCATGAACTAGAGACATTCCCTCCTGAGAAGTTTCAGGTAGTCATTATGTAGTTTTAGGTAGTCCTGTGAGGAGCAGGGAGTTGGACTCAATGATCTTTATGCGTCCTTCCCAACTGGAGATAATCTATGATGCTAAGAACAGATTGTTTCTCTCAGCCTTTATCTGATTTATCAGTGGCTTCTGACTGTCCATTTTTCATATGCAATCAAAGAAGAGAGCTAACCTCCCCTGCAGCACTTTAATGCTGTACACCCTTGTTCTCTTGCACAGTGTTGCAAAATTTTGGTTTTCGGTGATGATCACTAAAATATACCAAATGTTGGTGTCATGCCTGAATAATACATGAAGAATTAAACATGCTTTTTAGGTTCATTTTGCTCAATCCAGGGATCTACACAAAATCAATAGAATTATTACACAGCTTAAGAAATATTTCTCTCTCTGTTGCTGAAAAATAAAAATGCTTTCTTCTCACCCAGGGGACCACCCAGCATCCCAGAACTGTTTTATCGTGGCTTTATACCTAAATATGTTGGCAGATATATAGTATGCATCATATATGTAATATAGATGGAACCTCAGGGTTTCAATTACAAAATAACATTTTTCTAACACTTCAAACGACCAGTCTGTGGTGATGGTTGTTGTCTTGTATATGGTTTCAAACAGGATTTATGTTAGCACCAAGGTTAGATCATGACTGAAACTTCTTTTAATAATTGATAGATATTTTTGTTAAGTATATAGTCTATCAGTAGAAATGAAACTCTATTATATATTTCTGAAAGTCAGACAAAAGTTTAATTTTATCTGTATCTACAATTATATCTTGTGACACATAATTATGATTGTGTTTAATGGATAAATTAGTTGTATCTGTAGCTTAGCTGGACTCCATCTGTGCAAAACAGCTAAAGGCAATTAAAGGGAATGAAGGAAGGGTTTTATTAAAAAAAAAAAAAAGTAATGTCTGAAAATTCTTCAATAATTCTTCACTGCTTCATTTACAATTCTGCCTACTAGTACCAAGTGTCAGGCTGCCAACAGCCTGCAGATTGGTAGATATGAAGTTTTCCCATGGCCACGTATTTTCTAGGCAACATTTCCTTCCCGATCCTTTTAATGTATTCATTTCACTGGCTTACTGTAATGTAAGCACCGTACAGATGGGCAGCTGGAGATCTTGTTAAGGATGTGTGGTTCTAGGCTAAGAAGTGATGGAGAAGTATCCAGAGTAAACCTCCGGTTTTGTGTGTGTTGGAATGGGGGGGGAGGTTAAAATACCAACTGAAAATAATGTTAAACTTTTCTATTAATGTATCCAAATAAGCTTGTTTTAATTCCTCCTAAAAAATAAACTTTGCCAATGTAGAAAGGATTTAGGCACATTTTAAATAGATTAATTAAGAGAGGAGCAAAGCCCCTGATGCTGAACTTCCCTGTCCCCAGATGAGTGCCATGGTAAAGATACAGATTCCCCAAGGAATCTGCAGGATTGAGGCCTTTGTGTAGTTGAAATGTGACATAAAATCATAGGAGGCAGCCAGGAAAAAAAAACAAAAACAAACAAAAACAAACTGAAAAACTGAAACTAGATGTGTAAAATATTACATTGCAGTAAATATATCTCTATATGGTTTCAAAATAACTTCTTTCAGAAGACTTTACTAGGAAATTCTGGTCTTGTTTCTGTGACCAGTGAAGGCTGGAGAGAAAAGAAGTGTTAACATAAGAGTTGTTTGTTACAGACAGTACTCTGAGATTTTTAGGGTGGTGTAGTGTTCTTCAGTTGGATGCAAAATGTCAGGGGAAGGTGATGGGATACCACTTTACAGAATGAAGATAGATCTAACGGCATTAAGTGCTTATGGTATTTAGTGCATAGAGTGCATAAAGCGTTTAATAGCATGGAAGCCCTGGTGATGCTTCTAAAATGAGTTTTATTAAATAAAAGCTAAGAAAGATCACCTGAAAATGAATACTAACGTGACACCATTGAATCCTGTCTGAGGGGTGTCTTATGAATGAATTTTTGATTAGCTATTATTATTATTATTAGCTACAAATCTAAAACTTAATTTTGACTCAGGAACAAATTTTGAACTTGAAAATATGTGAAATCACATCATTTTAATGACTCATTCTATTTTAGTTGCCTTTTTTAAATGTTTTCCACCCTTCTGCCTATGAAAATGCATGTTTTAAAATGTCCGGTGTTCTTTTATAATGTATATGTCCTTTTCAACTGTCTCCTGCTTGATTATTCTCAGCTGATTTTTGCTGTTCTTTCAGGAAAAAATGTTATTACACTGACTGGAGGAGCAAAACCATGGGCAGGTTGGTGGGTGATGTGCAGCTTCTAATTTTGTCAGATAGTCACCCTGCTACAGAAAATCCATTCGCAGTTGTAAATTTATCCAGGAAACTTGGAAAATTAGATTATTTTCCTGAAAACGCAAAATATGTTAGCTCAAAGTGTTAAAATATTCATCTGTAACAAGATGCAGTACTTTAAAGCTTTGCCAGTTCTCATTTTAGAAATGCAAAAGTGTTTACGCCAGGGAAAAAAAAAAAAAGTGGCCTTATCCTGGCAGCAAAGATTTAATACTGGAGCCATGTCTACAGTTCTGTCTGCTGTTACCAAGGCGTATTTCTTTAGCGTGGAAGATACTTTTGAGTGCATGTCTCATATTCTGGTAGTCAGCTATTTCCTTAGCCATGCAAAAGTAACTTCTCTCCTGTGCATTCCGGCGATCAGGGCTAAATCAGTGCCACGCGCCGAAGGCCGTATTGAATTTTTATTTGATAGCGGACAGAATAACTTGCACGCTGCAGTAAAAGCTGTTTAACTCTCTGGGAGGCAGATATATGCTGCTGTTGTTGCTGCTTCTGGCAGCCAGGAGAAGGGTACAAGAGGCCACAGCTGCGGGCAAAAGGAGCCTGGGGGAGCTGGGGAGGAAGAACGGGGGATGCTGTGAGCTATAATCACTCCCCGTTGCTCTAGTCAAACATAATGATGTCTTCTAAATCCTAATTACCTATGGAAAAGATATGAAAATTTTTACATGAGGGAAATCTCCTGAAAGAGTTTTCTATCACGGGTTTTCTTGAGATGGATCTTGAGATGCGATTGCGTTTGATTTGGGTTCTCCTGTTGTTACTTGAGATGATGAAGGGCTCTCATTATTTCTTAGGAACAATTTAAGTAGTCTCACGATATCAGTTTGCAGGAAGATCAGCTAACAAAATAGACAAAGCACTGTTGAACGGTAAAGTGAGAAAACTTCAAACATAATCAGATAAAATACAATGAAATAAAACAATCTATAACATAAATTTACAACTGCGGTTTTTCCTCTTCCCAGTCATTCACATGCTTGCTCCATTTTAGTGTGCATTATGAAAGATAGAAGTGATGTGCTTTGTAATGCAAAGGCAAAATCAACGAGCTTTACCGCAAAATTGTCTCATTTCATCTGTTATCCATCTGGTGAGTCCGAGATATTAAATGAATTTATTTTCCTTATTTAGAAGGACAGATGTCTGAAACATGCAACTGAAGTTGCACAGTACCTGTGAACCAAGCAATAAACAGTTTTCGTGCCAGATTGATTTTTCATTTGAGATAAATGTTTTTACTTGTGATTTACTTTGCAAGAATTTGGGGATGAATATTTTTCTGAATATTTTCTCTGCCCCTTTACACAATCCAAGGCGCAAAGGAATAGTGTGAAAAAGAAATTCTCTCTAAAAATGAAAGCTAACTCTAAAATTGCTGTCATACACATCTCATCATTTTAACTTCTACTACTAGCATTGTTTCTTTGCATCTTACAACTTTTCAAACTTAACTGCTTCTCTGTAATTTGTCATATCTCATTAACGTTTCTAAGTCATTAAGTGGAATTTACACTATAAGTACTATATTAAAATCTTTTTATTTCAAAGGTAAAACTTAAGGCTATGGAGTTTGTATAATTTAAGAATATGAGGTAACACTGGTCTATTAGACCCTGCTGTGACATGTACACTACTCTGAATTTATTGATGTGGTTATATGGTAGATGTATATATCTATAAATATCCTTTAAAAAATCTGCAAAAGATTATTAGGAGCACGAGCAAAAGGACAGAAGGTAAGTGTAATGCTTACTGTTACACTATCTTTCTTATGTCGGATATCTCTGTGGCATCTGGCTGTTTCTTGATTTACGTATCTTAGGACAAAACCTTAGCACTGTACTTAATCTCATGGAGCTTGAATTCTATTCATAGGGATGCACTATAAAAATAATTTTAGTACGTTCCTTAAGAGCAATATTTCAGCAAATCTTACCAAAGGAAAGGAAGTTGCTACAAGTGAGACGTGCAAGTAAATACTGTAGCTATCAAAAATTGTCTGAACTCTCGGATTTAAGACTGAATAATCTAATGAATCAGTCTTGTATCTGTCTTAGCAGACTCATCGATTTCACGTGGGTTAAGAATGGCATCGAGGAAAAGAAAATCGAAAGATAGTAGCTTAAGTATGCAGCTTCACTCTGCCCATTGCAATGTTGAAATAAATTTAACTTTCTAAGGATAGAGAACCAAAAATGACTTTGTTGAGCAACTGAGCTGCAATAAGCTTGCTTTACAAAGGACTTTTAAAACCTTTTGGATTTCAGCCTGCACACTGAAGTGAAATTGTTCATGTCATTCCATCAAACAAGTATAGCATCGTTTTTTTCCTTTTTTGGTGATGATCGTGTCCGTATATTCAGTCTGTGAACCATAACACCTTTCCCATTACAAAATATAGTACCATGTCCATGTAATTTGGTGGCATATGGTTGACAGTTCTGGCCAGTCTTATATGTTTTTGTCAATATATGAGAGGCACAAACACCAAGCAAAATACTGGGTGGTGATCACTGTCAAAAATACCTCACGTGACCAGTGGCAGTTGCTTAATTCAGGTATCTTGTTGCACGAGTCTGATCGGGTAATTCCAAATTCACCTAGACTGTGTTTCTTTGCATTGCAGTCTGCTGAGTAAACATAATCTGCAAGGGTTTCTGACCTAAACTAGTTCAGCAAAAGAGAACTAACCAAATAAAATGTAACAGTGCAGTTGAGCAAAGGTGAAATTACAGGCATCTTCCTAAAATATTGATTTTTATATCTAAGAATAAAATGTATGTGTGTGTCAGAATAATATCCCGATCATCCAAGGTGTATAAAGTTAGGGTAGGGCCAGCTGGAGTGCGTTCAATAAAACTGTACCTGCCCTATCAGCCCACGTCTTGCAGCACTTTCCCACTGGGACGTTCTTGATCTCACTGCGTGAACTCCCGACTTCATGAGTGACTTCACCAGAGCAGCTCTGTCTGCTTTTATTCTTACTAAATAGACTACACTGAAGAGACTAAATCAGGAATCCGTTTAAACTGCTACTTTTAACCTAGAAAGCTACTCTGAGTAAAAATGCTAGTACTCAGTCCTATGATATAGGCAAAAATTTGTCTGAATTTTGTTATTACTTTGAATGAAACTTCTGTTTCTTCTTCAGCTGTAAAATAATGTAAGCCAAGGGAAGAGGTGTCTCTTGCCAGATTGCTTTTGTACATGGGAGGCATGTACTTTTCAGGTGAAATGTTCTATGCTATCTGAAGGCACTAAGGTTTGGAGTGATCAGCCCTAAGTGATGTAACGAAAAAGCAATCACATCTTAGATTTTGCATCAGAAGAGAAATTGCAAATGTAACGTGGATAGAATTTTTAATTTATTCCAATGCTGATCTTCATTAGTTTACATGTTCAAAGGAGCAGACATGAATTTTTAAAAAGAACTAATTTCTTTAAGATCATAATTGCCTACTAGTTTTTTAGATTTTTTGGAGGAGGAAATGATCGAGGCTTTTCACTTAACCAATTTTAAAAGAATTTCATAATAAGAAACCTGAATTCAGATGCATTGTTCTTCTGTTCTTGTTCCTGATGCATCTGTATATTTTCCTCATTAAATTCAGGGGTTTGACAAAAAAAAAAAAAAA
>VXBL01003407.1:642465-698505 GCA_013400195.1 Aramus guarauna
AAAAAAAAAAAAAAAAAAAAGAAATCAGCATGTGTACAACAGAAAAAAAATGAAGAAAAAGTAAAAAATGGACTTGTATGTACTGTGTATAACTTCGAGAGAACTTCCACTGAAACCAGTGAAGATAATTGACTCGCACAGTAAGGTGTTATTTGAGTAGAGGAGACACCTCAGGGATCCACCTGCCCGGGAACTGTTTTCTGTGTTTCAACGTTAGGAACGTAGTGATGTTCCTCAGCTCCTAGTGCTTAGTTTCAGATAGAGTCCTGTCCCTCCAGTGCAGTACCGATTACATATAGCGTGCACCAATACCTTGGCAATATATAGCAAGAACAAAAATGTGAGAATCTTAAATGTCAGTGCAAATTCTGATCCCACATTTGACTTAGATTTCTGTCTGACAGTGTTAAATAGAGATAGAACGTTTTTTTGCTGATGTCGAGAATAAGAGGTACATTTTCACAAAGGTGCCTTTGCTGCCCGAGAGCAACTTACTGTGTCATCACTTATTACTCTTAATTATGAAATGGGTAGCTCTGCTTCTGCTTAGCACAGTATTCGCCTCAGATAAAAAATTCTGATTACTCCGCTTTATACTTTTTTGTGGATATGAGAGATATATATATATGCTTTATGTGTCATGCATACATATGTGTTCATCAAGTAAGGCCCCAAAAAAATCATTATTTAGGGATTGTTTTTCTAAAAATTAGACTTTTTCTGGATCTCCTATATGCTTAGAGTGTCATAATACAGCACTAGTCTAATATGAGACGTACTCCTTAAATACCTATATTTGATTGCAGTTGAATGTGAAAAAATATAGGTCAGCAAGGAGTGCAAGATAGAAGTAATAAGGAGGTAACTTTTAGCATTTGCTGAGAAATTAACTGCACTGCACTAAATGTTCCCCTGTATAAACCATATAGGGAGGTACTATTTAGGCAAGTTGCCAGTGAAAGAAAGCCCTTTTTGTAACCAGTACATAATCGAATTGAGGATACAAAAATTATGTTCTGTTTGTGGTTTGTATTGTCAATTTTTAGGAAACTGCGTGAAGCCGTACCTAGTTTTTTATCTCAAAGACTGTATAACCATTTCTGTATAACCTATCCGTTTCTTGATTTGATCTATGGGTATACTGTTGTGTAAGACGACATCAGCCCTTGCATTTTGATGAAAATTTTGCAGGGGAGGGCAGAACAGTATAAAAATTTGATACTGAGCAGTCTCGTATTTGCTTTAAATTTTGAGGAATTTTAGTTTCTGAGTTGCCAGGCAAGGGAGGGAGGAGGAGGAGTTACACTAGCCTTGTTCAGTGGGGCTAGAGACAGTAATTAGATGGGTTCTGGAGTAAGGCATAAGCATCCACAATTCTTTATGCCGGTGAACTGCCTTGGGAAATTATTTTCCCCAGCCTCAATACTGCAGTCCCATCTCAAACCATATACCCATTAATTTTAGGATGAGTTGTGCTCGACTAAAGTATGCAAGGTAGATCACAAATAAATACTGTTAATTTTGCTTTTTAACTCCTTATTTTCTTTTAGTTATTTACTGTGGAAATTTCCTACTTTCATTTCATTTCTAGTATGATGTCACTAGATATGTCATGTCAGAGATAGAAATAACAAGCAGACGAGAGCACGTAAATCTGATTTCTTATTGTCTCAGTTTGCAGAGGAATATGAGAGAGCTGAAAAGTTGGCTGCCCAGAAATCCAATGAAGCTTGATAAGGAGGCCCTACCTGATCTGGAAGAAACAGATTGCTACACAGCACCCTTCAGCCGTGCACGCATACACCAGTAAGTGCTGGAACTGGAAAGGCAGCACCGGAGACCACAAGGATTTTTTTATTTTCTCACTTCTTCTAAGCAAGTGCCATAGAGGCAGCCGTTAACAGATGGTCACTGGCAAATACCCAGTCTCATATTGAATATTTCCTATGGGTTTTCTCTTAAAGCCAAATTCTACTCTCTTACTTGCTATTTGATGGTCAGTCAATAGTACAGGCAGAAATTTGACTGAAAAATCAACACTGCCTTTTTGCTTTGAAAGTTTTTCTTTCCATTACATTACAAAATGCAAATGCTTGCTCGAGTTTGTTTTGCGTAATTACATATTTTACTTAGGCAAAACCTGAGGCAGCTGTTGAAATGGGGAACACCCGGAGGCAAGCTAAAACCAGTGATTTTTTTTTTTTTTTGTTCCTCGCTTATCAGATCTGCATTTTGAAAATGCTTTTGTCTCTGAAAGTATAAATATATATACAACAAATAAAAACTGCCTGTGTTCAGATCAGCGTGTTGATGGTGATGTAATTAAACTGTGCTATAAATTTTTTCAGGATCTAAAAAGTTAGGTTTTAAAATTCTGTCTGTTTCTTCATTTTTAAAGTATGTTGTGATAATTCTTTTAGGAGAGAAATGTTCTTTAAAGTAGAAGTATAAATTAGGCTAAACAGAATTTTTTTTTCTTCTCAGTAAAGAAAATATATGCTAGAGGATTCACTTTACCCTGGAAAGACAGAGTAATTGCTTTATAATCTGGGAGTTTTTTCAGTATTAACTATATTGCATTGAATCAATCACCCGTTTTGGTGTTATTTCTCAATCAGCTCAGCTGACGTTATCAACTGTTACAGTGTCACTTTTGGCACAGCTGAATAGGCAAAAGCTCCTAAATTTCATATTTCTGGCGTCCGGAATCCGGAGCCATCTGGGAAAGGATGCTTTATTTGGCTCCATCCTTGGATTCTGTAAGGGAAGGTGGTGGTGGAGCTGCTACTCAAGTGTCCAGTGCATGGAGATATTTCTTTTATTCTTCTAAATAGCCGTTCTGATGGTTCCATGACACAGACATCTGCCAACTCATAAGTAACTTGAATTTGAGAACAACCACTGCTTCTGAAGATCTTTTTTTTAATTAATGATATCCAGAACAGAAATGACCTAGACAGAGGAACGTTACAGAATTCAGTTGTAATTGCTCTGTTTTCCCAACAATAATCTGTGATGATGATAAACTTACTGGACCTGAGAACATGTTCTAGAGATGTAAAATCTTATACCTTGCACAGTACCAGGGAGGGTAAAGATCCAATAAATCACTGTAAGAAGAAAACAGATGAGCAGCTATGTTTGAACACCTGGGCATTGTTTTGAATATTAAAAGACATTCATTATTTTAATAGTTTTACGATAAACAACAAAGACAGCTTCTTCAGCAATTCCACAAGAAGTAGAATTGTGCATCACATGCTACAGAGAACTAAGTATGAAGATGGAAAATCCAAAATGGGTGAGAGTGCTGTACTTTTTTTTTCCTAACCTGAAGCTATAAAAATTTTACATCTTTACCTCCCTGAAAAAGTATCATTTGAGTAAAGTCAATTTTGCCATTCCTTGAAATATTTTTATTTGCTCAGTAACAGAGTTGAAGGAATGTCACATCAATTATTTTCTTTAACCCAGTGAATAGTGGCAATATTTTTCACCTAATTACTCATTCTTTAAAATAAATTGGAGCGATTATGATAACTTTATGTGATCAAGACCCACAGTAAAGATAACCTATACCTCAGAAAACCGTCGAGTGTTTTCTAGCACTGGTCCTAGTAGTTCTGCTACTATCCAGCAATTCCAGTCCAGGAGAATCCATGCGAGCTGCAGTTACTTGAGGTCTTCATGCAGCTCAGAGACAGTTGATCTGAAGACTAGACTCGGTTTATATCAGCTCCCTATTACAGTATTATTTTTTAGAAGGTCTGACTATTTGTTTTCCTTTGCAGTGAACAGGGGATGTGTGCATGTTTTCCTATTTTCTTTGCTGGAATTAAATTAAGAATGAAATAAGGTGATAGAAATTACAGAAAGTTGTTTCCTCAGCTTCTGGAGAAAAGTAGTAATAAGGAAAGCATAGGAAACAAGGGTTCCAATCTAATGCCTTTCAAGCTGAAGACTGCAAATTTCATTGTGAGATTAGTTTACCGTATTTTGTATATTTGAATGGACAAATCTGAAATCCATCACGAGTACTTATTTCTTGGGGAAACTCTTGGCTGTGAGTGTGGTACTGAATCTTTTGGTTATAATTATTAATGATTATTTATTATTTATTTTTTATATTGTGCTCTGGTAGTACAACAAATCTGTTTTTAGGAAGACTAGGAACTGATCCAAAATGCTGTAGCCAGTATGATGCAGAGCAATGCTCTGCTACATAAACTCCTTCAGCTGGCTTATATTCCAAAATACCAACAGGTTAGCTTTTAAAACTGCAGGGGCTTTGCTGCCTCAAGGATTGCCTGTCCATCCCACTCTGTGTGTGCGTCAGATCATCTGGTCACCCATAAAATCTGTATCATATGCTCTGATGAATACAACATGAATGTAACTGTCTTCTCACACTTGATCTGACACAAGCACCCGACCCTGAGAGAGAAGTCGCAGATGCTGGCCCTCAGAAAGATGCCGTAGTTTGACAGAGCCAGAGGTATTGAGGGATCTGCAAGACCCGCAGAAACAATTGGTGGGATTATTGATTATTGTCACAGTTAGCAGCATCCTGGGCAGCTAATATTAAGTTACATTCTCAATATGCAACTTGAAAATTTGCACTGTTTGAAATTCAATGTATATAAAACATTAATATCAGAACTAACGCTTTTTTTACTTTTTAGGTATTAATAGATTACTAAATAACGGAACATACGAAGCAGCATTTCCACCACATGAGGTAACCTGTTTAATTATGCATTTGTCTTTATATTTAGCTTAAAGCTTGCATTAATGTTTTGAGATCCTACTTTATTTTTAATTTTGTCCTGCAGACTTTTCACTGTGTAATCTGTTGGGACATTTTTTCATTTCTAGCTCTTACATTAATACTGGCTTTTAAAATTTTTTTATAGAATGTGCTTTAATAACTTACTGGAGCATTTTTCTACTAAACTAGAACGTTATAATCCTTTTTTTTTTTATTTTTATCAACCGGACATTGCCTGTGGAGTTCTTAATGAGAATATCAGTTATTCCAAATTGTTCCAATTGGTTGTGTTAAATTATTTTTACCTGCCGTCTACGAAACGTTCTGGTTTTCTAAAAACTTGTGCACTTGATCAGAGTTAGGGAGACTGGTTAATTATTTCCTATTTAGTCTTTTCTGAATAGTTCTGGATAACTTCTACTTGACAGTATCTTCTTTAGTAGGTTAAAATCTACTGAAGACTGTGAACCTGTGAAGTAAATGGCAAACTTGACTTCAGAGGGTTTTCAGACAATCTTTGTGTATTGAAAAGAAAGAAGCAAGCCACACATCTTCGGTCCTTTTAAATGCTGATCGGGAGCTTGGTGATTGCAGCTGTGAACTCTGTGGTTGCTTAGGCTGAATATTGTGACTTGATCTCCTGTTTTGAAGGACTGACCTGTGCTTTACAAATTGCTGAGAGTAATTTTTTATATGGTATTAATAATTAAATACTGGGAATATAGAGGAGGAGTATTTTACATAAATAATTGAACATCGTTGTTAACGCTTCCGCTGGGCTTTACTGACTTTAGGGAAAAGCTGGCCATACTACCAGAAAACCCTGTGAAGCTTTCTTTGGCTGTCACAACCATGCTGTCATATCCATTTTATGTATATGTTCCTTTGTTATGTCATAAGCTACTGTTTCAAAGTTTCAGTTAAGGTTAATGAAGTCATATTTTTAAGCCGCTCTTACCTGAATTGCTGCTTGACTGGAGCTAAGGGCTAGTGATTGAACACGCAGTTTTATTTTATTTTTATTAATTTTTTTTCAATCACATGAGCAACTGAGAGTGAAAATTCAGTCCCAGTGCAAATGCTGAGGCTTGGACTCTGTTATGGGTAAACAGTGCAGAAAGAAGCAGGGGGAGGGGGGGAAAAAGGTTTAAAAATCTACAGTCATTGCTAATGCTTCATGCATTGCACTCATTCGTCCAAGTGACTGTGAAAATAAGTTGATGTTCTGTTCCTAGGTGTTTCTATGTGTTGGAAAGGTCACGCTGTGTTGTCATTGTTTGTATGGTTCTTTGCTGACTTTAATGAGGAATTAGTAGAATTGGACTCTTTGCTGTGCTTAGCTTTGTTTTTAACTCATTCTTTAACCAGAGGGTCAGCAGATTGCAACAAGTAAATACTGTTCTTTCAGTTGTGGGGAATGCTCAAGATTTCAAATAAATGATGAAAAGCTAGATGGCCAAATTACTTGGATCTACTAGGGTCAAGAATCTGTCCGATTGCTAACTCTGAAGTACTGCTCTGGGGAACTCTGCTCTCCTCCCAAGAAATTATTTGGCACCCTTGCAGTTCTTTGATGAAAGATTTTCTTTACCATAACTGAGTGGTGGGATCTTTTTGGGGGGAAAAAGTTCAAAGTTTCAGCCTGTCAGGCAGTCTGTAAATGCCAGGCATGGCCTGGGAGGACTCCTTTTGGGTCAGACTGATTCTGTGTTTTGCTTTTAATGCCTCTGAGAGTCCTGTGTAGGCTTCAATATAACACCGGTTCTGTTGTTTCCATCATCTTAGAAAATATGTACCACAGAAAGACTGTGGTTTTCTGTACTTTTTAACAGGAGTTAAATAAAGTCTTAGAAAACATCTAGGAGAGAACCAAGCTGGCATACCATAAATTTCTAAAATTTTGTAGGAGAGGAGAAAAAAGATATTGCAAACCTCTCATGAAAAATTTTGAAAATAGATGAAAGCATACAAATAGATGAAATAGATGAAAGCATACAAATAAGCATATGTTTGTGAAATAGAAGCACTGTACTTGAAGTCATATAAAAAGTTGTGTAGTTGTTTATAGCCTTGTACTAGTATGGTTTTGTCATAAATTCTTAAGAGCAACTGGCCGTTTCAGCAACATACGTAACCATCTTTTCTGTCAGGTCGACCAGTTAGCTCCAGATGATGTGTCCTAGAGGTGGGCATAATATGAGACCTATTTATTTAAAACAGTGAACTCGTCATTTAAAATTATGTTCAAATACCTGAGAAATGTATATCTTTTCCATAGTGCCTTGTAACATACTTTTATTTCTTTGTGGTTTTCAGGGAAGCCACAAAAGCAGACATCCCATCAAAACACATGGAGCTCAGAATCACAGACACCTCTTGTATGAGCGCTGGGCACGGTGGGGAATGTGGTACAAATACCAACCTCTCGATTTAATCAGGTATTAGTACTTTGAAGAGTAGCTTGTTTTTGTGATACAGCCAACCTGGTAACAGTGCATTAACCATACCAGCAAATTCTTTGTCCTTATGCTTCCCTGTAAAATTTAGCCGTGCAGTATTTCAGGTGAGACTTAAATTCTTTAAGTTCCTTCTTTTGGGTGGTCTTTTGTGCAGAGCTGTTAATTTCAAATGAGGCTGCGTAAACGGCACGTAGATCCAGCTGCTTGACATTTTGCAGTGTGAAACTTTGTCCTGGTTTTGGCTGAGATAAAGTTAATTTTCTTCCTAGTAGCTGGTATAGTGCTGTGTTTTGGATTTAAGATGAGAATAACGTTGATAACACACTGATGTTTTACTTGTTGCTAAGTAGTGTTTACACTAAGCCAAGGACTTTTCAGCTTCTTGTGTCCTGCCAGTGAGAAAGCTGGAAGTGCCCAAGAAGCTGGGAGGAGCCACAGCTGGAACAGCTGACCCAAACTGGCCAAAGGGATATTTCATACCATATGACGTCATGCTCAGTATATAAACTGGGGGGGAGTTGGCCAGAGGGGCAGTGACCACTGCTCAGGGACTGGCTGGGCATTGGTCAGTGGGTGGTGAGCAATTGATTTTCATTTGTATTACTTGTTTTTCTTGGGTTTTATTGCTCTCTCTTTTTGTTATTTTCCTTTTCATTACAATAGATAGAGATCACAATAAGATTTAACTTTAAATAATGTGTATGTTTCCTTTTCGTGTAGGCGATATTTTGGTGAAAAAATTGGACTGTATTTTGCCTGGTTGGGGTGGTATACTGGCATGCTTATTCCTGCTGCTCTGGTTGGGCTCTTTGTTTTCCTTTATGGATTGTTTACGATGGATTCCAGCCAAGTAAGGTAAAATCCTATTTAAAAACATAATAGCCGGTTGAAAATTAAGAGCTGAGATCATTATTATACTTATAAATGCTTTTCAGATACGGTAATCATGTAAAAGTAACCAAATAAAACACTGGGTTCTGCAGTCAAGTGTATCCACTTTGTCTATCTGTTTTGCATCCAGCTGGATGCGTACCATTCACAGCAGGTGCTCTTACCACTGCATCTGCAGTGATTCCCATTCTGCCTGTAAGGAAAAACAGCAAGTACCAATTCTAATGTCGTAGGTACTGCAATGGTTTTCATTCTAGTAAAGGCTAACGGGTGAAAAACCAGTCAGACATACTCCCTCTTTTCCTCCATCTTGCCTATAACTTCCAGAGTATAGTACAGTTGCGAAACTTCAACTGACTTTTGTCTATGCTTTTGTTTTCTCTCAGTGTTAATAGTGGCAAACTTTGAATCTAACAAAATTCTGAACTATGTCAGTGATGTATCTCTATATCATCCTGAATATTAAGAAGATTACAACCACATGGAACAAACCTAGTTTTTAAGTTCCCCACTGTCCTGATTTTGCTCTGGGAGGGGTTTATATCAATATAGAAATAATGATGAGTGTGACCAGGTGAAGTGCTGACTGTATTTTTAGGAACTGTTTCGGTGGAGGCACCCTTATTAGAGTTTTCCATAAGGTGTCATCAGACACAAGCGTATCGGTGCTCTTACAATTGCAACTGTTCCTCCAAGCAGGTGGGATGCTTAGACTCCAAGTATACTTGGAGTCAGATTTCATAGGAAGTGTTGTTTCTTGGGCTTTGAGCAGGACTGTTTTATGTTTTCTTTGTGGAATTGTCTTTATCTTCTGTTTCAGAGTGAGTTAGTGTATTCTGCAGTGCTGTAATTAAGGCTTCTTTAGGTGTGCTTTTGTACAGCAAACTCCTGGGGGACTTTCCCACTTCATCTGAGTTAAATGCAATTAAATAAACGTATCAGACAGGAAACTATGCTAATCTTTAAGAAATTGTTCTCTGTATTAGGATTGTTTTGCATGATAAACATCTGTAAAGTGCAATGGATCCAATGTGAAGTAGAGGATCAGCCTGTTAGAGCACAGAGACTAGGACTGTTGAACTGGAAATCTTGTATTCTTCAGATGTACAATGGCACAGTTTCAACAAGCGGGGGAACAAAGGGCCTTAATTTACTATTATCAGGACTTGAATTTTTTCAAACTGTAACCTGTTAAGTGCCATATGCTTCTCCCAAGAAGACTTGGAGATACAACATCCTGCTTAGCTCCTTTAGTAGAGAGACACCATTATCTTGCTTGCTGAAGGTTGCAGGGTGTAAATCACAGGAACACAGAGGTAGGCTAGCTTTCATGTTTTCACTCCCAAAGTTTTTCCCCTTGGCCGCTGTTGAGCAGCTGCAGACAGAACGTGCAGATTTTAGTTGGCTCCCGTGGAGGCTGGTTGTGTTGGGTCCCATCCTGAGGTGCCTCAGCACCGCACAGAGCTCCAGGGTGCCCATCAGGGGCTCGGGACTCTAATTCAGAAGCAAGAGCCTGAAAGTTAGGTGATCCACCATATAAGCCCTAAATGGATCCAGGGAGTAGGGGGGAGTATTTATATATTTATTATAGCTAACATTAACCAGTGTTCATTTCCAAACACTGACAGAGGGTGGGTTAATGCAGAAGCCCCAGCTGTGGCAGCCCCAGAACATCTGAAGTCTGGATGTGTTAATTCTGGGCAGAAGGTTCTCTCTGCCTTTGATGGTGCGAATCTGTGCAGTCCCTCTGGTTAGTCGTGGCACAATCTGGTCGTCTCAGTGCATTGCTTTGACCAAGTTAGTGATACCTGCTGTGAGATGTGGATTCAAGAATAGAGCTTCACTAACTCAACCTGGTTGTGACTGGCCTGCTAAAATGTATGTAGATGTTTTCTGCCTCACCTTGTGTACTTAACTAATTCTAAGGGCCAGTGATAACAGATGCTACTCCTTGCCATGTTTGCTTACTTAGCCTGGAAGGGGTTAGTGAGGGTTAGACAGAAACCTCCTACCTCGAGCAGACAGGAGTCATCCATTGGCAGGCAGGCAGGCTGCACCACCTAAATGTTCTTATTCTTGCCATATTCTGGGGCTGTGAGATTATTTATCTAATGTTTCTGCAGTCATTTAACGAAAACTGCTAGATAAACATCCGTAACAGTTTTAAAATATATCATTTGATTTTGAGCACTGCAGCTACCGCAGTATGCAAATGCAATGTTCAGCAGCTGTCAGGAAGAAACGGAGTCGGGTAGGTTATTCTGACAAAATCTAGACACAGGAGACCCAGTGGCAATTCAGAATTTACGCCTAGTGCCAGGGCATTATGGCAATGTCATAACTGCCACGTTGCCCCAGATTCAGTATTATTCAGTATAATACTACTTCATGTGAAACAGGTTTCACCCTATTAACGCCTGTTACTAGGGGTCAGTGGACGTTAGATCGTGTTAATTTACAGTATGATGATAAATTCTGTCCCAAAAAAGTATTTTTCATCTGTCTTGTGTACCACAAAATTTGGACTTCCTGACTGATCAAATTAGTTTTGCAGAAGCATGGTTCCCTCAGCGATGTCACTTCACCTCTCAGGTGCAAGGAGCTGCCCTGAGCCCGCCTCTAGCAGCTGCAGGCAGAAAATGATTGTTTTCTTCTTTTTTCCCTGACATCCTGCACAGTTCCAGCAGAGAAAGGATAAGCCAATACACAAGCATACGTTGCCGTAGAACCAAACGTTGCTTGCGATGCCAGCCGTAGGTTTTGTGCAGCAATAATTCGAGGGTTATGCAGAATGATGTCACACCTACGAACTAGTTTGTCGTGTTTATGACTTGTACAAGTGCCTGCCTCTGCTCCGTGCTCGGGGTCTGTCCTGATAACGGATGGCTCTTTATATATATACACACATATTAAAAATTATCTAAATATATATATATGTATCTCTATATCTCAGCCTGTGCTGGGACCCCATCTCTGCCTGGCAGGAGGCCATCGGTCCCTGCCCCCGTGTAAAGGAACTCTGTCGAGTTCGCCTGTGGCTGCCACAGGCAAGCAATGGAGCCTGTCCGCTCCCTTGTGGTGGTACCCTTCCTGCTTTCCCAGGGCCAGTGCCCCCTCTCACTCTGCCCTTTACTGCTTGGCAAAGGCTCTCTCTCCTTCCCTCACTTACCGTTTTAGGGAAACAAGAATTATTATTGAATCATTCGATGATTCCAATGTCTTGTACAGGGAGGAGGAAGGTGAAATAAGATGAGAAGACAAAAACGCTGCATACACTCTGTGGTATCAGGGGCTAGACGCTGTTGTAAGCAAATATGCATGTATGTCCCGTCTTCAGAAACAGAAGTTTCTCCATTCTACAGGATTAGGGACGTTTTTCTTTGCTATCACAAAACAGGTGCGTATGACGGGCAGTGTTATTGAAAGCAGGTTGGAAAGGGGAATGTTGTTTTTCCTGTGTGAGTTTAATAATACTATAGTTGCTAGAAGCCAGCACTGAGGTCCTCCAGATACTGAGATTGTAGTGTTGGCAGCTCGTTGCAAGATTCAGTTGTGAAATGAAGGTGACCAAGAGAAAAATCCATGGAGTGTCTGGTGAAGAAACTCCCTAGTAGCTTCCAGAGTGTTTGGATTGTATTTGCAGGGCTCAGACACGCAGAAACAAAAAATGAGGAACATGTATTTGTATTTCTTGTTTCATACACTTTCAAATATATTTTGATCCATTTGTCCCCCCTGAGCTAAACCAGAGCTGCGGAGTGGTTGTCATATGGGAAAGCTTAAATCGTCCTTTAGAAGTGCCTTCATTTGGGTTCTTCCCACAAGTTCTGTGCCCTATCTATTACCTATCTTTATACTCGTTAGATGTCAAGCTGTTACATGTTGATTAGACGATGTAAAAATAAATCTGATGGTTTTAAAGAGTTTGGTTTTGACGGGTTTATACGTATCATTAATTATCACTGCTGTAAGTTGTCCCTTTGTTGTCAGTCAAACAGAAAGGCCAGGCACAAACCCAGCATAGCTTCAGGTGTCTTTGCAGCACGTGCTGTGGTCGGATTTCAGCTATCCCAGTGAGGACAGTACAAAGAAGCTTATTTTTCTCTTTTATACTGAGGTTTGAATTGCAGTAGCAGTTAACATAGCACCTGTCACGAACACGTGTGTAGCAAATGTTACTGCCTTTGCAGAGCGCTGCTAAAGCGTGTGACCTGCCTCTGGCAGTATAATTTTCTGCAACTTCCTATGTTATTAAACACAAACCAAGGTTTTAACTCAAGATATATAACACAAAAAATCTAACACTTACAATGTTGAATTTAAATTCAAAGTGCAGCACAATTTGGCCTTATACTTGACAACAGTTTATATTATTGCCAAACCATTCTATCAAATTGCTGAAACATGGTTTTCTGTGCTTAATCGTTTGAAGGAAAAAGCAAGCAAGAAAATTCTCAGATGTGACACACTGAAAGATTTCTGCAACTCTGAAATGACTGGCTGTGCTCCTTCTGGCTTAAGGGTTACTCAGGACAATTTCTTTGTCAGATCCACATTATGTTGGAGGGTTTCGGTGAATTAGTGATTCTGATTTTTTGTGAAGTGTGACCAAAGATTACAAAAGTGACATCTGGGCAACCAGGATCTTTTATTTCTATTTACAGTTATGTCAGGATTTAATAGATGCATTCCTTTGGAAATAAGCATAATCTTCCATACAGCATTAGAACTGTAAATTCAGCTTTTATGAGGAGGAGACTGAAAGCACAATGTTTATTAAAACAAATCAGTAGAGATTTCCTGGCATATGTTTATACTGCTACTTTCCTGGTGTGTCACAGGATCATTTCAAGCATGTCAACATTGCTAAAGGATAAAGAAAGAGGATTGCTGAGCTTCTTTGGGAAGCTTACTGCAGTTAAAATAGGCCTTCAAATTCATTTTTGCACTTCTGTTAATTCTGGTTTGCCTTTGTCAAGGCACTTAAGTATCGCATTTTGAATACGAGTGGTCCCAATGAAGGCAGTGACTTCATCTTCCTGAATATTAAGATCTTTAAGCAGTAGAATGTGGTTTGAAGATATTTTTCCCCAAACTTAGGATATGAAAGTGTTTTTTATTAGCCCAATACCTAAGTTTTTCTGTAGGAAATAAAAATGCCAAGACTTGAAATTCTCCTGCCAGAAATCTCTGTCAGTGGTTTTTTACCTGTGACCAATCTAAGTGGCTGATCTAAGTGTGCATGGGATCATCCTGTGGAACAGACCTTCAGCTGATGTAAACTGGGAGAAGTGGGTTGAAATCTGTGTAGTTACACCAGCGATGTCCATCCTCTTAACGTTTGGTATCTTCTACATCGCGAAGATAAATAGGCAGTAAATGAGTTGGCGTGTAGTAAATAATGTTTTGTTCTTCTGTTTGTGGTATTTGGGAGAGAATGGGATAGTCATAAGTGTTGAGAATGCCCAAAAATATTGCAGACTACTCTAGGGGCTGTAATTTTAAGATTACTGATTTGGGATGAGGCTTTTCAAGCCAAACATTCACTTTTAATTTATTTTATTGAGCCAGTTTTGTGGTATAGGCATGCTGTTAACAAATAGAGACCGCAAACAGCATAACCTCAGAAAATCATAATGCTAAAAGCCTTTTTATAACCTTTATTTTCTTGTCTCATACTAAAGCAAAGAGATCTGCGAGGCAAATGAAACCATCATGTGCCCTATGTGTGAACGCAATTGCACACTACAAAAACTCAATGAAAGCTGCATATATGCCAAGGTAATTATTGTCTTATTGCTATCAAGATAATTTTTGTCTAAAGATCCACTTTCATTATGTAATGGCTGCTCTTGTTTCAGCAAAGATCCCTGCAAAACACGTTGTTTTTCTGCAGAGGGTTTTTTCTGCCTTTGTAATTCATGTTTCCAATAAGAGAATGCTCTGAAATGATCAGAGATTAATCTAAAATTTGTTTTACTTTCTGTGAGCGTTTCCTTCCTAAATCCTTACTATTTTCATCAATTTATAAAGTCCCCTGAGAAACAAAACTTTTCTTGGAAGATTTTTGCTACTTTCCCCTATAATTGACTTCTTACTTTATTTCCCTTATGTTGTAATTGAATTTCTGCTCCTCCTAAAGGAATTCTCCAGCATAATGTGCCTGTGACGTGCTTTGCTCTGTCAAACTAATGCAAACATTTTACACAACTGAATATTTTCCTACAAGAAGCTATCCTTCAAACTTAAATAATCACAAGCACTTCTGTATACATGCAGTGTTTTCAAGTAAGCAATACATTTTGATCTGTGGTATGTTCATAATGCTGGAAAAGCAACCTTGGCATTCTTCTTGGAATGCTTTAGCCCATAAGATAAATCTGGCTCAGAAGCTTGTCTTTATAAAATGTGATTGTCTCTGGGCCATGGCATTACAAGAACACTGCAGCAGTATGGAAGAGAAAATCCATTTTTGTGTTAGATTTCGAAATTTGGTATAGATACAACCAATGCTGAGTCTTACTCAACATTTCAAGTTTATCTGTGAAGAAAAATTGTAAAAACATTTGACATTTATAAAAACGATTTCTATTTACATGTTACAAATTTAATTTTCTATTTTGTAATGCCAAAATAAAAAAAGGAAAAAGTTGTTTTGCAACAATAGCAACAAATACCATTGAAAATGTCATACTTAAGGTATAAGTAGTTTTCATTTTTAAATACTACTATAACTCTAGAGCAGAAAGTGGCTCCATAAGATATTTTTTGTAACCTTTTTTTTTTACTAATTTCTTTTTTTTTTTAAAGGGTACTGAAGGTAAGAGCTTTCTTAATTGAAATAACATGATGCAAATTATACAACCCATCCCAGAAATGCCTCTTTTTAAAAATGACAAGTAGCTCTTCAGCCATCCACTGCAGTTTAACAGGAAATTAATACATTTAAGTCCTGTTATTTTAATATCCTCAGTTAATAAGAATCAGGTTTTATGTCTGTCTTATATTTACATCATGTGCTTAAGTCATGCAAATTTTACATTTAACATCACATTGTGTATAATTCACAGGAGCGGAAAAAAAGTGGCAGTCCATCCCTGTTTCCACACATTTTTAAACCAGTCCCCTTGAAACAAAATCAGGTGACAACCAGGGAAGACCAGCAGTAACCACTCATATTCCATCTTCCTAGGCACCCTTTTCCCATGTCTGCAAATATTATGGAAATGTGTGTAAGCTCCCAGCTTTTCCTGCCAATGCTTTTGCTGAAAAAAAAAAAACTTACCAACCTTAGACTGGAACACAGAAAACAAACAGAAAATTGTCTCTTCTAAGGATTTGTCTGTTCTGGATCTCCCCCAAGTGGGGGAGAGAGAGATTTCTCTTTGGGAAGGAATAGGAAAAAGCTCAATGAGGCTTTTTATAACTCTGAGGTTGTAACTGTGATGCCTTCACTCGCCGTGTTGTCTCTGAAGAACAGTTCACTGCGGCTTCACTCGTTACCCTCTTGCTAGGAAATGTCTGGTTTCCAGCAGGAGTTGTGATCCTGCTGGGTGCCACCGTGTTGCTCAAGTTGAGCAGCACATACCCAAACATGTGTCAGCACTTCCACTGTGTCTGCACCCAAACTGGTGAATGAAAACCATCTGTAATGTTAGAAAACACTAGATTTAGAAAACAATGTTAGATTCCAAATCAAATGCTCTTTTGTGCTTTCTGAAGCACCGTTAGTAATATAAATAAAAAGAATGTATTTGAAAATAAGGCATCAGATCTGCTCTCTGGGAAACGAAAATGGCATTTCCTGCTTGCTCTGAGAAGGAACTTGTCAGCGTTTCCCTCTGGTTTTGTTGTTGTGGGAACATCACTTGTTTCTACCTTCCTCACACACGACCAAAGAGCTGCTACACCACGGAAGCTATTCCTGACTTATTCCGGGCACCGGCACCCTTATTCTGGAATAAGTGTTTTAATCCTTACTCATTCAGATAACTCATTGTATACGAGAACCTAAGCACTGAGTTAATGAGGAAAAGTGAGTTTCTTTAAGTGAAATTTATCTCCCCAAACCTGCTTATGTCATGGGACCTGCCTCATTTATATAAGGGCTTGTGCTTATATTTCACGTTATTAAAACTGCTGTCGGGGTTTCTTTCTTAAATATCTGCCAAGTTTCCCCTTAGAAGAGCACTTCAGACAGAACAAACTAATGCCGGAAAAATCATATACTTCAAATGTTTTTTCTGCCAAGTTTTTTTGTAAAGCTGGAGACGAAATACAAAAGACACCTTTCTCCTTCTTGTTGCTGCTCTTTTCTTTCATCCCCTCCCTCTTTATTCTATTTCCATTTAAAAATGCCACACTGAAGTGAAGTTTATAATTGAAGGGAAAGGCATGTAATACCTGACTTGTAATCTGACTTGCCCAGTGCCCAGGCTGCCATTCTCATCCGCATTAAATGCGCTCTTTGATCCGTGGGTGATTAGCGTGGTGCACTAGGGCTCTTTGGGCTGGTCCTGCGCCCAGCACACCTTGTCCTCAGGCCCCGTAGCAGGGTGTTGGATTCAGGGTTGGTACTGGGACAAGCACTGTTTAACATCTTTGTCAGCGACATGGCCGGTGGGATCGAGTGCACCCTCAGCGAGCTTGCTGACGACACCGAGCTGTGTGGTGCAGTCAACACACTGGAGGGAAGGGATGCCATCCAGAGGGACCTGGACAGGCTTGAGAGGTGGGCCCAAGCAAAGCTCACAAGGTCAAGAGCAAGGTCCTGCACGTGGGTCGGCACAATCCCAAGCACAACTACAGGCAGCGTGGAGAATGGATTGAGAGCAGCCCTGAGGAGAAGGACTTCAGGGTGTTGGTTGATGAGAAACTCAACGTGACCTGACAATGTGCGCCCGCAGCCCAGAAAGCCAGTTATATGCTAGGCTGCATCAAAAGTGTGAGGGAAGTGATTCTCCCTCTCTACTCCACTTCATGAGACCACGCCTGGAGTACTGCATCCAGCTCTGGGGTCCCAGAGCAAGATAGACATGGAGCTGTTGGAGCGAGTCCAGAGAAGGGCCACAAACATGACCAGAGCAATGGAGCACCTCTCCTATNCCCTCACTGGAAGTGTTCAAGGCCAGGTTGGTTGTGGCTTTGGGCAACCTGGTCTAGTGGAGGGGTTGGAACTAGATGGTCTTTTAAGATCCCTTCCAACCCAAACCATTCTATGATTCTAGGGTGGATTTGAAATGCCTGAAGTCTTTTATGATGATGACCGCATCATTTAGATACGCTGATGGACAAGCACAAAGTCCTACAGTATTTCACCTCTGCTTAGAGGCATCTGATCAACACACAATCTCAGACTGTGCATTTGGATTTATTGATACCAATGCCAAATAGTCAATTCTTGGTTTAGAACCTTAAAAAAAAAAAAAAAAAGAAGAGACGAACAGAACTGACATACAGCTAAAATATATGTGTTTTTAATAAGTTCTCACAATATTATAATAATTTTACTCAATAAGAAATAAAATAGCAACACTATTTCTCTTAATTTTTTCTGCTTTCCTGAGTTAGTTTTCTTAATTTACAAGGCAGAAGCAATAATGGCAGCCCTCTGTGGAAGAATGAAATCTGTCAGCAGGAAATCTGGCAGCAGGCGGGTCTCACGGGAGCAGGTTAGGTAACCTGCCCCAGGCAGGCTGTCAGCCCCAGCATCCCGGCACACCTCGCATGCAGAACATTCCTCCTGGCCAGAGTAACTTCACATGTGAGAGAAGGTGACAGTACAGCAAAACTGAATGTGGTTTCCTGCACCCTTCCGTTGGCGTAAGGACGGGCTTCTTGGCACGATAAAAGCTTAAAAATTGGTCCTTAAGTCATCAACAGAGTCAGTACCAACGAAAGTAAAGTCTTTTCAAGAATATTCTATTTTAAGACATTCTATTCATATTTCAAAGAGTGGGAAATCTAAATTTTCTGGATAGTTTAAGACAGTACATATCAAAGCCATTTATTTGCAGCACTTTTTTTTTCCTCTTTCTTCAGATCCTCTAACATAAGCTAGTTGATGATAAGTTGGTTTATTATCTTATAGTGATTTGTACCTTTTTTTCAAAATACAAATTTGAAGCCTGTGCTTTGCTTACTAATGCTCAGAAACATTTTAAACCACCTTTCATTACAAGAAATGTAGGCCCGTTATCCTTGGATAAATTGCATTGCTGTAAATTGGCAACCTTAAATCTGTTCAAAGTACATTGATCTTAATTTCAGCTTCCTAAATACTGTTTCATTTTATGGCTGGAATGTAAGAAGGTCTGGATTTTTGTAATATAAATTGTGATGTTTTCATAATAAGTGAGACATGAAATTCATCCACTCAAACGCTTACAGTGATGCACAGGCATGCAGAAACTATTTACTACTTATTTTCTATTGATAAATGGAAATGGACTTTGGACTTTGCAGCAGAATATCTCTTCTGCCTGAAAAAATCTTATAACAAACAGATAAGGGATAAATCCAACAAAAAGGAGAGCATTCATGAAGTGAAATTAAGTGCATAATTTAGAATTACGTTTTGGAGGGGTGTGGTATTTAAAATTTATTTAATGTTTGTTTAGAGGCACTAGATTTTAAGAAGGATAATATGTCAACAGTTTGAGAGGCTGAGATGTCTGGATAAAAAGGAATATATGCTATTCTTACCTGCAGAGAAATTGCAATAGAGCTTGGGAGAAGAAGAAAATGGAATTAAAGGAGACCTTAACGAAGTAATATACAGAGGAAGGAAAGCGGAAAGACAGAATTTACTTAAGTTTATAAAAACCTTAAAATAGAGAATGTAGAGGTTAAATTTGACCCAGCATATTCGTAGAACTCTGGAGGAATTTTTAGCCTGTCTGGGCATGGACAGAGCAGCTCTTAGCGTCTGTGAAACAAACGGACCGGAGAGGCGTGAAGTGACAGTCTGGAAATCCAGAGTTCAGGTTACACTGAAAGAGAAACCTTGGGGAAAGACACGTGCGAGTAGGTCGTCGTCTTAGAAGGCTTCGTGTTTAGCTTCTGCCACCAGTTAGGGACTCGGGGACTCTTTGGGGTGGCAGGTAAGGTGCTAATATTATTTTTTCCTGATGTATTTTATTTTCCTTTCAGGTTACACATTTGTTTGATAATGGAGGGACGGTCTTCTTCGCTATTTTCATGGCAATTTGGGGTAAGCACGTTTTTATTTGGTTTGTATTTTTAGATCGCCTGACCCTTTTATATGATTACTGTGTAAAGGGAGATTATAGCTCTTGATGATAAAATTTAAAGAAGGATTACGATTTTGTCACACAAAGGGTTTTTTTCTCTTTTCATCAACTTCAATTTCTATGCTAGTTGTGGGTGAAGATAATACCTTTTTTCATTAATGTAATGACGGTCTTTAGCATCTTAAATGTCTTTAAGCCTGAATTTTATATCATGCAGGCAGAAGTATTCGGAGGCAAAGATGTAGGTTAGTTTACTGATCTGGAGTCAACGTAAAAATCACATCTTGTAGAGAATTCTTATGGAATAAATGAGAATGTTTTTGTGGGAGCTGATTAGACGGAAGTATAGGAAAGATTTGATGTTAAGTGCTTACAGCAATTTAACTATTTATATTCAGATTCCCAGACTGATATTTCATTATGTTCACTCTGACATCACGCACATCATGTCACGGGGCACAAAGCCAAGCAGGGTGATATCCACAGAGCCCACAGCTGAACAGGAGTTACCAGGAACAGTCTTGCCTCTCTTAGAAGGTCAGTGTAACAGTGCCAGACAAGATAGATGTAATGGTTCCAGCAAGAAATGCTTGATGGAATTAGCTTTCACCAAAGCTAATACCATTTTGATGCTGGAAAGTAGGGAAGACTGGTATTAGAACAAGAGATAACTAGTTCTACCAGTGTACGTGTTCATCTGTGTAAACCCTGAGAAAATAACACCAGTTCATATACATACAACTGAATTCAAGCCAGAGTTTTACAATTTTAGAGTCAAATGTCACACAACAGCTTTATTTATGTAATATGTATGAATAAGCATTAATCATTTTAACTTAAAGTGAAGAATGAATAAATGTCACAAATTTTAGAGGCTGCCCTGGGGAAAAAAAAACAAAAAAAAACAAAAAAAAACCAAAAAAAAACCAAAACAAAAAAAAACCAACCCAGCAGCAACAGATCAAAGAGCAAAATGAGCACATACACACAAAAATTGTAATTAAATTGTAAAAATTAACACAATATAAATATATCTGAAAGGTGTACTTTGCTTGCCTCAGTGATATTTCTTCATTGGATCCTAGTCTTGCTGTTACAGCCTTGCAATTACTAATAATTAGTTTCATAAATTCCTAAAATACATTGCATTTGGTTATGTGGTTGCTGATGTAAACAAAGCTGGTAGCTTCTTAGCATCTCTTCACCTCTGTCTTGAAGGTCTCCCTAGAGAGAGCTCTTTGCATTTTCAGCTGAGGCCAAGGTTTAAGTATAAGGAGGAATTTTGCTTATATGATACGGCTTTACCATTGTCAGGAAAGATGGCAAAATATGTACTAAGGAAGAAGAAAGTGGAGCATGACGTTTTTCTTAATTTCAAGCAGCAGGGTGATACTCTCACCTAGTAGAGGTGAACGCCTCTCAGATTTTCAGCCTGCTGTTGAACGTGCTGGGTACAGTGTTAGAAGTCAGGTTCTGGATTTGATGGGAAGAGTGCTGATTTCGTGCCTGACCCCTGTAGGAATGGCAACGCTGCACGTATGCACTCAATTCTTTAATCTTTTAAATACTTTGAATTAAATACCTGTTTTACTCATCTGTAGGGTGACTGCTGTTGTTTCTGTCTCTGGTGTGTGCGTGCATGTAATTTAGTAACCCATCGAATGAACCCTCATTGCAACATTCACAGTCGGTGAGATAACTCCATCGACGTGGTCCACAGTCTCCACACTAAATAAACCATTTTAACAGTCGTAGCAACAAGCATGTATCCCATGGGAGCAGTTATTTTCTTTGCACTTTATTTTGTTTGTTCAATACCTTTACACCTATGTCTTTTTCATGTTCTTGCTTTCTATTTAGACATTTCTGATAATTGCAAATGGATGAACTATGCAATTATTTGCGTTATCCTGCCATAATTTTACTCTAGCTGGACAAAACAGGAGCGTGCTTTTTAGGTTATCTATATATGTGGCAGAGATAATTTCTTTCCTTTCATGTTAAGGTAAGTATTTCTTCTCTCTGACCTGTACCAAAACCTTTGACATCATTGCTACAGATCTAGCCTGCAATGCAAACAACAGATAGAGGAATAGAAGCTTGTCTTCTTTTTGTCCCTCTAATAGTGATTTTAGCTCTGTGTCATCATAGTCAAAGGTTAAATGTCATCCGTGTTACTCAGTAGCTCCGTTCTCCCAGCAAACTTCAACCTCTGAGTAATCCAAGTAAATCTAATTCTTTTTGTCGTATTCACTGAGGAAACTACAAATGCAGAGTGGAGAAAATAACGTCCTGAGTCATTTATCGGATGGGAATTCTGTTTGGACAGAACAGTTTCACCTCAAGGTAGTTAAACTTGGGATTTTTTTATATTGATGCTAAAATATCATTGCAACCCAAGTCAAATTTTGCTCTGTTACAATGTCTGCATTCTTGACCAAAGTTACACATGGCAGAATTTTCCCTGAATGCTATTTGTCTACATTATGCCTAAGAAAGCAAGTATAATATCCTTCCAGGAAAACCATAAGTTGATCATTTCATTACAACATAGATGAGATACTCTGCTCCTGGGCCCTGCCTGTTGCCTATCAGTGATCTTGTGATTTTTCCCTTGCTTTCCGAAACATGATTTGCACAATAATAGCTGTAAGATAACAGCTGCCAGGTCATTTTGGAAAAAGGGAAAGCATGTACACAACACGTGAGAGTAAAGTCTGAAGTAAACATTACGGTGAAGGGTGGGATAGTGTCATGTCAGCCATAGGAATGCCATCGGATGGACACCCTGCATTGTCTTCCTCTCCCTTGTCTTCTGCGCGGCTTTTGTCGTCTGGTGTGCATCTGATACTCGTATCGTATGGTCCAAGTGAGTTGTCTAAGTGGAGAACTGAAAGGATAATGCGATTATCTTTTATATATTGCTGGAAAGATTCTTATCCTTATACACTGGGTACCTTACGGTTTAGTTCAGCAGACCCTCGCAGCTTAATCCAGTGAACCTCTTACACAGCGGGGACCAAAAGATAAAGGCCCTAATTCACCATCTTCTGAAGATAACGTGTTCTCCCAGTAAGATCCGTTCAGTGCTACAGGGGTGGTCAACTTTCAAGGCTAGTTCCTAATCCGATGTTCTGGCAGCTTTCAGTTCTTGCATTTAAGCCAGAAAGGGCATATTGCCAGAGTTTTATTTTGATTTGATTTTATATGAGGAAAAAAGTGTGTTTAGCCTCTCCGTGTTTGTTTAAACATTTGCAAATAAAGTCCAGGAACATGACATAAATGTTTGGAAACACTGTGATTACATTTAAATACAAGTTTATACATATTCATGGAGAAGACAAAAGCAATCTTTTTTTAAAGCTCTTAAAAATATTTTTACTCCTAAAAATAGATATAGCTTCATCACTCATTCTGTAATTGAAGTTGGATGAGTAAGGCATCTAGCTTTTTTCAGTTGATCAGAGTTTGGAAGAGCTTTTGAGCTATAGTTTTGACCTCTCCTGCAGTTCTTTGAACAGGTTCACTGATACTAGACATGATATTTCCTGATATTTCAGAGGTTAAAAAAAAAATAACTTTTAAGGAACAGACGTAGATGTAAGGGGAGAATTGGTTAAGCTAAAATTTAAAAATAATAAAGTACTGTCAGTTGAAAACTAGTTTGACTGGAGTCAATGATACAATTCCAAATAATTCAGTAAGACCAGACTATTTAAACAACTCTGCACAGAAATAAAAAACATTCTTACGCAAAACGCTTATGCTATTCCTTACCTGGGTCATTCCGAGTATCGTCATAAAGCCGTCTGTGGGAAAATGACTCAGACCTTTTCTTGCCACATATAAAATACCCAGTCAGACCAATTAATATAGATCCCAAAATGGCACCTACAATGACAGCAACTATTACTCCTCCTTTGTTGGTTTTGTCTAGGAGAGAAAGAAAGAAAGAAGAGACAGCTGAATGAGAAGAATAAATCTGTAAGATCAGATACTTCACTCTTGCTTTATAGCAGTCGAAGGCTTTGGGGAGTGAGATGTTTCACCAAGGATCTGAAACACTTGGCAGACTATGACTAACCCAGCCTCTCTGCAGAAACTCTCTGCCTTTGTAAAAGAAAATAGACATCTCCATCCTTGACTTTCAAGGCAATAGCTGGGGTTTAAAAAAAAAAAAAAAAGGCTAAATGAGTTTTCAGTGAAATAAAAAGGTTCCAGGTTTAATTACAGAATCAACCACTGTCCTTTTATTCAAAAAAAATAAGCAGTAATCACTCTTTGAATGCAATTATTTATAAGTATTTAAGCCAGACATTAAAATTGCAGGCTCTGACTTTCAAGTGATTAAGTTTTAGAGTACTCATTTTTGAGTATGCTGGGTAAGAAATCCACTAATTCTTTCTGCACCTGTTAAGTTAGCAGAACACCTGCATTCCTCCAAGATTTTCCTCAGATTTCATAAAACTTTTCTTCAAACTTCTTTTTCTTCTTCTTGGAACTGAACTTTCTCTCCCACTCCCCTTCCTTTTCAGTCATGTTATCTAAAAATCGGGTACGTTGTAATTATTAGGACTATGATGGGAAACATGAAAGTCTGATGCTCCTTCAGCTCTTAGTACAAACTGTACTCTACTCGCTATGATGGATAAGCCTTTCAGTCCTGTGTTAAAAGCTTGAAAGCTAATTAATGGCACAAAATTACTGTCTTCTAATCTTTCCTTTTCTTTTCCTGAAGACCTGATTCAGAGCAGCAGGATAGAAAAGTGCCCTGGCAGTTTTATGCTCCATTGTTTTCCCACGCGTACTCAACTTGATAATTAAATGCACAATGAGTAATTCCTTTGAAAGTATTTATAACAAGTCATCTTTGGTCACAAAAGTTTCTGAATTTAAGTAAGTTGACGTGTTACACGTTTTAAATGTTATTTCTATACATCTGCTCTGAAGGTCCACTCCAGTGTGAATGAGCAGTACCTGTCATTAGGTTCCCTCACTCCTGGAAGTGTTAAACAAATAAACAGCAAATAATTGGGGAAAAAAAAAAAATTTGAGTGAGTTTTATTTTTAGTCTGTACTAGGTCACCTATTAATTCACACATGTTACAAAGCCTCATGTTCAAAGAAAAAAGGTTTTATTTCAGCATTATGATTTTATTAAACCAGTTGGACTTTAGCTAGATACTTACCTTCATTGGCATCTTTTGAATTAGATGATGCAGTAGAAGAGTTGCTGAAATTAGGATTCAGCTCTGTTGTCTGCCGAATGCGGTTTAAGTCTGATGTAGAACTGTCCTGCGTCACCGTGGGTGATGTCAGAGTGATACCAGTGGGGAACGCTGTGGTGGGGTTGACTGAAGTGTTATCGCTGGGGAGCACCGCAGCCAAAGGAGTGCTGTGGGTGACCGGGGAGTTACTCGGCGTTGCTGTGGAAGTGTAAGTAGCTGCAGCACTTCTGGTCACTCTGGAAAAGTCACCTGTAGTTGTAAATGTCACTAGAGACATTTGGTTTCTGTTGAAGTTTGTGACAGAGTTATTTACTACATCTTTTGATACCATAGTGACATTTGAAGATAAAGTGGTGCTATCAGTGGACCTCGGAGGTGTGCTGTGTGGCCGACTGCTCACCTCCGTTCTTTTCGTTACCTTTCCTTTGGCATTGACAGTTGGTGCAGCATGGCTGACGGTAGAAGCATTTCTGGCACTAGTCACAGGTAGAACAAATCTCTGTGAAGTTGGTTGCACTGTAGACTGATTGTTATCTGTAACTGAGCTATTTCTGTGATTTGTTTCATTTACTCTTCTGCCCTCAGCATTGCTTGTGTTCCACTGCAGCCTTGCAAGCAGAAGAATGAAAATCATTCCACAGGAGGGTTGCATGATGTTGACTTCAAAGTTTGTTTCGTTCTATAGAGAACCTGCAAGAAATTCACTTTTGTCTATTATTTTATTTCGCAAAACAAAGCTACTCAGTTAGGACCCAAATAAGCTGGTAAAAAAAAGTTAGTGTTATAATATAGAAGTCTGTGTAGTTTACCACATGTTGATGCTGAAAACTTTATGTTTCTAAGTGTTAATGACTTAGAGTGACCTAATACAATACTGATGATCAATAAAAGCTCTTTTGGACAAGAAAATTTCCGTTTCTATAAACAGGCCTCATACTCACAGAGGAATAATTCAAAACCCCTTTGCAATAGAATGAGGTAATGATTCATACTTGGATGGCATGCTCAAGGCAATGTTTTGTGGGCAGGCAGCAACTCCAACAGCATGCTAAAGCGTTATGCTCTGTTGTGAAGAAATATAACGGTTACAATTAGCCCTGAAAGTTGATGGATAACATTTTGTGACCCTGCGCAATGAGTGTCATAGGAATGCTGCCAGGAGCAAATTGAAAACTAAATCAGTCTAGGGATTATGGATGATGCTGAATTTGTGTGGAAGCTTCTTTTCCTATAGGAAACTGGGAGCTGTATACTATGCATTAATTTTTCAAACGTTAGATTGAGAAGGATGAGAAGAACTCATCTTGAAGTCACTTGATTGTAGCAGGTATGCTGTTCAGTATGTCCGTCGGGTTTTGGCAGCAGGTGTGTTTTTCTAAATATGAGACAGGTTGAGATCGTGCAGTTTTTAACTCCCACACATAACCTCTCATGTGGCAGCACAATGAAAAGTACAGGTAAGTTACATCTTCAGCATCATTAATTAATTAGATGTTTGTGTATGTGGGTACTTTACCATCTGAAGAAAGGACATGTACACCTGGAAAAAGTAACTATATTAACATATGTTCCACTTCTCCACAGTGCTTATTTTCCAAGTTAAGGTCAGTTATATGGCAGGAAGGACCTATGCTCAGATAACATTTGTAACTTATTTAGGAAAAAATCAGAGAGAGAAGTTCTGCTTGAGGATTAGTCAACCCAAGGATAACCACTCTGACCCCAAACAAGAAAGCCAAAGAAAACCCCTTCGGAGTTGAATTTTCAGCTCCAATTATGATTATAATTTGAAAGATAGACCTTCAAATGACTATGAAATGCTGTGCAATCTGAGTATTAGATTTTGATTTGTTAGTACTTGTAACTGCAAAACAGTGAGGAAAAAAACCTGCTGTATTTTACAAAGTTTTCCAACACGTTTCATTTTACCAGTACTCTTGTTTTAATTCCATGGCATGGTCTGTCCTTCCTTGTATTAATAGTCGTATTAGCGACCAAAGTGGATTTGGTCATAACACTTATTATCCCTTTGCTGTAACTAAGCTATGTAGGGAAATTACACTTAATTCCTTTTGACTGTAATTTTCATTTGCAGAGCAGTGTACAAAGCGGTCCATATCCTGACTGAACAAATTCTTTGTCATTTTTTCCTGATTGGCGTACTTTTGTAATCTTCTTCCTGGGAGTACCATAGAGAAGAAACCTCATTGCTTTGCAGGTAGTTTTTCTAGTGCAACATTAATGTTCATACAGTTTAGAACAACACTGAAGTTCTTCAAAGATATTTGTTGCCTTTAGAGCTTCATGTGCAAATAATGCTATTGCAGTAAAACAGGAGTGCTGTAGATTAGCCAAAACTTGCAGAAGAGCCCAAACTTTAAATTAGCTGGTTAAGTAACAGTTTAAGGAAGCTACGAACAGATGATGAGTGGGGAAAAAATAAAGTCTTGCTTTTTGATTCACTGGTATTCGTATTACTCAGTACCAGCTCAATGGAGATCAGTGCAGTAGGCGTAGCCTGAAGTGAGTAAGAACATCGGTATGGGATTAGGCTGCGGTTCAGTTACCTAGATTAGCTTTACTTTTTTTTTATCGTGAAGAATGAGGTTTTTACATAGGATGGTTGCCACCATGTTTCTTCAGTGGATTTTGCACTCTCTATTTGTTTCTGTACTGCTAGAATCAAATTTCATCTGAGGCCTATGATAGCTGTATAGGAAAATAAAAAAAAAAATCTAGCTCCACAAAGGGGAAGGCTAACATTTCTTCTTTGGCGTATGGCTTTATGAAGTGACATAGTGGCCCCTACCTGAGGAATTCACCAAGACGTGAATGCAGTTTCCCGTAAAAATGGCCCTCCGGTATGAACCTGAGTATAATACACTGCTTGTGTCTATACTGGAAAATGTATGGCCCAGTTGCAAGAGATCTGTAGAGGTTCTGAGGATTCGCTACCCACTCTTCACGCATTCCTGGAGGGGTTTACTCCGAACTTGCCACAATCTCTTCCCTTTGTTAGGCTCCTCGTGGAGCATGTGGCTTAGTTTACTGGCAGGAGCGCGCTCAGTGGTGCAAGCCAAAGGGCAATAGGTGGAGATGCTCAGGAGCCTTGCCGTGAAAGCGCACTCCTGATGTGGGCTAAAATGCTAACGTAGGCACAGCCATGTTGAGGAGGCTGTGGTTCTATGTCGTACAGGCTTCTCTCTCTTAATGCAAGTAAAAATCCTTGTCATTCTGTTATTAATAAAGATTGGAGTTGCTTTGCAGCAGAAAGCATTCGATATGAAGCTACTAGTGTAGATCACTGTACATCTGCACACCTACGCTCTGGGTAAAGCCCTGGTCCCATTCAAGCCAGCCTCCCCTGGGTCTATGGACTTCACCGTGCAGGTTGCATTGATTCTGCATCTGGCTTTGCGTTTTCTTTAAACTTCTCACATTTGTGCTGCATATTTCTGCAACACAGAAGAAAAAGCCCTAATAAATTCTGATATGGTGATTTTTATATGAATGTATATCCGGTTGTATATTAAGTATGTAAAAATAGATTTTTGGCGTGATAAAGTAATTGCAACGTGTATTTTCCCGAACACAACCCAGCACTAGTGATAGGTGTAATGTCTGCAAAACCTCTGCAGCTGTCCAGAAAATAATCGTTTCAACCTCTTCTTATGGTAGATAATACAATCTTCAGAACTATAAATTCAAAGGACATTCTTTTGCATGTCAATAAATTGAACCTTTCACTGTTTCCTTCCCTTATACTAGTGATTAGAAGGTACTTTGTGTAGTAAACAGTGGCATGATGAGCAAATTATTAATGGCACTTCTTTGTTTCTTGTGGTCTGGAGTAACAAGTTCATATTTGCAGAGCTTTCATACTTACGATGCTTTTTAAGCCTCATAAAGCAGATTCTTTTACCTTTACATCAGTGATCAAAAAATAGGTGGAACAAATATAAAGCACGATCTAGAGAGTTTATCTTCTAGAATCAGAAAGAAATAATAGCAAATGATGGTCCCAGAAAAGTATTGGATTTTTGCTCCTGTGGCTCCTTGCTCTACAGTTCAGATTGCTTTCCAAGGATGAGATACATCTCATTTAAGGAGCAATGAATATTACATTTTCAAGCTTAAAGGTATTTTACTTTTTGTACTGAGAAAATGATCTGTAAGTTTATAGTGAATTATAGAAAGGAATATAAATATGATTTGTATTCTATAATTCATTTAAATTTTTCCCCTCTGTTAATAGCTAGCAACCTGACAAGTGCACTGGCAGAGCTTCCGCAGTAGGTATTTGCTGTTCTATTTCAGTGTAACTAACCTCAGCAGAAGCAATAACAATGCAGCAATAGCTTTCCTTACAGAAATTTGGTATAAAATAGTATACACAGAATACTTCCCTTCCCCACCACCACACACACACACACACCCCAGCATTTAAAACGAGCTCTGAGCTGAGTCTGAGAGAAATTCTGTACTTGTTTGATAAGGAGCGTAAATACCCACTAAAGAAAAGGATGAATTTGAGTGAAATACCGTCACTGCTTATGTTTACTACTTCTCTGCTTTAATGTTGGAATCACAAAAGGGGGGATTTTTCACTTATCTTCTCAGAAATACACACTAAGTAGAATTTGGCTGCAACGGCACCGACTGACTGCCCTAAAACTACGTAAACCAACACCACAACTATTAATCAGACCCACTAATAAGCATTAAAAACACCTCAGACTTACCTTTGAGCTCTACAAAATACGCAAGAACCTGTTGAAATACTGCTCTGGCCCAGGGTGCGATTAGTCTGGTGGGAAGAGGGGACCGCAGGTACAATAAACGTGGCAGCGTGACGCCGGTCAGGAACGCGCCGTACGGGTGAGGTGAGGTGGGGCAGCCCTTCGCTGCGAGCGACGGCACGTCTGGGAACCAGCCTGACCGACTCCGCCACTGTCCTGACCGAGCTCCATCATTACAGAGTCCACAGAAATTGCGGTGTTTACGGTAAAGTGGGTAGGCAGTGCTTATTGCTTAATCCTTTGGAAGTCTTTGAACTGGTGTTTCAGAAGGGTGACTGTTTTCTGTAAACTATAGAAGCTATTGTTCCGTGTACTATGCAACTATTAATTTAACAAAAGATAGCTGCTTATTATCGCAGAGTCTCCTACGGTACGCTTTGTGAGATGAAGACTGGAAAAGGCGTGTCTTTTACAAAATAAAGCAGCAAAATGAGTTCTGTTATGAAAAACATGCTGGTAGAAATAGCTCTGATCCTGTCGCCAAATATGTTTATAGCTGCAATAATTTAAGATAACAATCTAAATCCAATTTTTTTAATTTATCAGATGTCATTAATTTTTACTTTGGAATACATAACCAGCTAGGGATCTGAATGTTACAATTCTTACTCCTCACTTTAGGTTTCATATAAACAATCTGGATTAAAGTAAGGATGAGGAAGTCAGGCATATTACATATAACTTCATATGCTCATCTAGTCAACCTATGATTTATTTTTTTTTTTAATTATTATTATCCTTTAATTCTTTATGTATATTTATTCTAGCCTGGTATGTGGTGAAGAGTGACTCAGAAATGTTTCGGTACTGTGTGATTGGTTGAGTGGAATGCTGTGATGTTGTTATCTGTTTCCACTTCAAATTTTTAAGGAATCAAGTGCAAATACTATTGCATAACTTACCCTTGAGATAAGTGTTGAGGATATGGCATATACGGGAGGTGTTTTTATGAGAGCAACCAGTGGTGTTTCCTTGAAGATACTGCAGTGGACAAGTGGAAGGTTTTCTGTGAAATGGATGAAGTTCTACAGGCTGGCCATGGGCAATTGGGGAAGTCAATTAATTTGTGTGGCGTGAGGTGGGGTGGTCTGTGAGACGAGGGAGGGCAGAGTCTGATACCGTGGGTTTGGGTTTTTTTGGAATCTAGCATTCTCTGCAGTGCGTACCAACGGGCTTCCAACTCGTACTTACATACGCTTGCTGTGTCTGGGTGGACATGCAGCTAACAGGTTGACCATGAGATCCAAAGTTGGATCTTATGCAGCATTACCCAAGTGACAAGTGATACACTAGGGTCAACAGCATACTTCACACCAGGATGTACACGTGGTGCTGAGAAGCTTTTCTGATAGTTTTTTAAAACGCAAGGCTATTTGAATAGATATATAATATTTGAAAATAGCAAGACCTTAAATATAGAGGCTACAATTCTGTCAAAGTGTATCTATGACAGTGGTATGAAAGTCATCCCCTCTAGTGCTGCCCTGGGCCCCAGCATTGGGCGTGGGAAGGTGCACTCGCTTGCTCTCTTTTATTTGTTAGCCGTTGAATTCATCTGTTAGGAAAACGACAAACTGTTTGCCTGAGCGACTTAATGCCTAATGGAAGATGCTTTGTTTGTGGCTCAATTCTTAGCGAAGTTTCGTGCACCTGCAGTGTGGTGCCGGGATGCTGGCACTGGGCGCTGGCCCGCTGTTCCTGGAAGGCAAAACCTCCAGCTGTGAGCCCGAGCGTGAGCAGATTCGGAGCTGTGGCCATATGGAGACAAGGTGGTTCAGAGTACTCCGGGAGAGGGAGATGAGACGAAGCTATCATTCAGCTATAGCCTGTATTTATGAAGTGGCAGTTTGGATTCTGAAGAGTGCGTGTCAGTAGCAGGTGTAGTACCAGATCTGTAGGACCGTTTTATTGCATAGCGTTGCCGTAAGGGAGCCTGACTGAATGCAACTGAAGAAGTAATTGAGCAGAGTGTTCAGAAAGGGCCAGGCTGGCCATGGGCAAACTCTGAAGAGAGGTGGTGGAGACGGTCCCCTAGCTCCTTGCCGAAAATGCTCTTTGCAATGATTTTTTAGGAATAAACACACCGTTCATTTTGACACAGTGACTCTTATAAAACATTCGGAAGAGATGTGCTCACATAATAGTCTTGGGTTCTCTGGGTTCTTGGTTTTGTTTGGGTTTCTTTCTTTTTCTGCTCTCCTCTTCCCTTCCATAGTGTTTAACGGCAGCCATTCATCATTTCTTCTCTTGACAACATCAAACTTTTGTTTTACTTGATTGTATCAACACACAAGCAATCTTTCCTGTCTGTCTGAACCATCAACCATCAGCCTCCCTGTCTTCTGAAAGATTAAGAACTGTGTAAAGCACATGCCTAGAGATTTTAGTTCTTCATCAGTGTGAGTACTGACAGCGTAAGGGCAGGAAATATGAGGTAACTTAACTAAGAATTGAAAGAAACTTTTGGAAGTGTGCAACGGGCAGAACTGCAGACAGACAGTGTTGCACAGCACTGAATATCAAATCCCTAAACTGTGGGTCTGTACCAAAATACTGCACAAAAAAAGGAAGTGCACCATATATTATGGGCTTTAAAATTCAGAACAGCAATTGGAGCTATAAAATGGGAAGCAACGTGCCTGGGGAAAAGCAGGGGAGGCACCAGATAATGTTTTCTGTAGGGCACCGGAGGCTTGCGTGTGATTCTCTCAACTGTGAATTATCCACAACTCTTGAGTGGTAGAATTAGGCAGAAGGAAACTCAGCCAGGTCAAAGCAATGTAAGAACAGGCATGTTCTTATCTTGATGTACAAACGGTTGGATTACGCATCTGTTGTATGTCTTGGTTTTTTACAGAAGTAATTGATAAAAGTCAAGTGTTTTCAGAGCTGGGAGATCAAGGTATGAGATGAGTCAGTAAGAAATGCCTAGCAACTAGGACTGGAGGGGCTCGACTGCATGGAGAGCCATCGGAGATGGGTGGCATTAGCAGGGCGATAGAGTAAAGGCAAGCCAGGAAGGATTCAGGCTTCCTGTAGAACTGGACAAGTATTTGAATTCCAAAATTCTGATGTTTTTTTGCTGACATTTAAGCTAGAAGTTTACACCACAAGAGAAGTTTTGTGATTTTTTTTTCCAACATATATATATATATATATATATATATGCTTCTAGCTTTTGTCACTATTTTCTCAGTAGCCTTGTAGCACAGCAAAATTACCATGAATTCTATTCTACTGTGTGAAAGAGAGCATTGCAGCATTTTTAAAGAGCTCAGGTGAGTCTGGAAAAGGTGCTTTAGTTGGCAGGTATAGTTAGTGATTTGGCCTCCCCTGCTTCATCTAGATGGATGATTTTCTTGATCATTGCATTATCAAATGCTTCATGTATATAAGTAACATAAAAACATTATTATTATTATTATTATTATTATTATTATTATTATTATTATTATTATACTAGAGCCTATTACTCATGCTATACCAGAGCCTAAAAATGCTAAGAGACTTAGAGACAGATCTTGATTTAAAGAATGAGCAAGTCATCCCAAATTGTAGGGGACAGACAGAATGAAATAAATAGCATTATAAGATTAGTGTGTATTCAACTGAGGACACCATTTATCCACAGTCTACTATTACTTCTAGACCACAAATGCCTCATTGTATTTCCAAAACTTCAACAGATATTTACACAAGCTAAAATACTTCCCAGTCCAGAAGAGTTGCATGCACTTCAGTAGTCCACCCTTCCTCATTCTTTTCTTCAGTAATTGCACTGAAGGAAAAAAAAAAAAAAAAGCCACTAATACAATGCCTTGGTTTCAGTTTCTCTGACTCAGGTGTTTTAAGACTAAGGGATTTAAAATTAGTTATTTTATTCCTGATAACTGGGCCACTTCCTTAATTTCTCTTACCTTGGAGTGTCACTAAGTGAGTTATTTGATTTGTGCAATTGCAGGCATGCTACCTTTGGCACAGGGCTGGTGGATATCTCGGGTGTGCTTCCTAGAGCAGCCTGACGTGCAGAGGAAGACCCAGTACCGTGTTTTGCTGAATGTGTTGTATTTCTCCTACCTATTTTGTCGCATAAGAAAAGCATTGTTGTTTTGTGTCTAGCACAGGCTTACGTTGCTCCTGAGTCCTCGCAGAGTGTATGTATGTGGGAAAGGGATTCCTCTTGCAAGGTGGTGTCTTCTGTAACATTGCTGAGCCCCACGCTGCACTGATTGTGATAGCACTTCTAATGACCATGAGAAAAGGTGGTTTCACCCTCAGGTTATTCAACTGCAAACCCCACTGCGGCTTAAATAGGAGAGCTGTGTGTTGTTCCGGTTAGGAGCATCTGAAACTTAAATCTGTGGTGAAGAAAAGATCCACGCTTAGAAGAGTAAAAGAACATGCTACCTAGAAATAATATTCAGGGATAAGTTCCTTTCATTCAGGCATCTGTTATTTATGGGTAGTGGTATGGTGAACTTCTGCTAACTTCCAGTTATTGCACTTTAATATAGTATATGGATAAATTACATATATATATATATATAAAATAATGGTAGCTATATATAAACCCAATAAGATGTTAAACATAATATAGAAAAAGGTAGGAATGTCAGACCATCCTATTCAGTTTGAATTAGAAATACTCCTTCTGAGCAGTTGACTTGCCAGAAGGAAGCAAATTTTCTCGCTCCCTACTTGAAATCGCTGTTTTCCAGGGAACAATTGGACAATCCCACGTTTTGTCAGGAATCCGACCAAAACAAGGTGTCTTGCCCTCAGTGGCAAACTACAGTGTTTGGGAAACTTGGAGTTATTTATTGGTTGTAATTATTTTTATAGGGCCTACCAAAAACACTAAGTACATGCAAGATCTGATTATGATCTCGCACATAGATTAGGAATAATTGTTTCTTCAAGGAAAGATTTTAAACCATGTAAGTTTTGAATAAGGTTAAAAGTAAAATGATGATCTGAGAGAGACGGCAGCGTCTCGTATCGACAGGTACCTACCTCTGTACAGATACAGCAGACAGCAAAAAAATGATTCTTAGATAATCATTGTAAAATAGTGTTCCAATTTTAACAGCGATTATCCTGAAGTTGCTTATAGTTTTCAGATTCTATGGGAAAAACAACCAGAAAGTGGCGAATGACAGTTATCATGTTCGATATTGCTGATTTTCTTGAGATCTGCATGGCCTTTTCCCTTTCTTTTCCATAATTAAAATGCAGTTGATGATTTCCACAGCTACAGTCTTTCTAGAGTTTTGGAAAAGACGGAGAGCTGTATTAACCTATGACTGGGACCTCATAGACTGGGAGGATGAAGAGGTAAGACTAAACAGAGGTAAAATTGTAAATCTTGCTGTCAACATGATTTAAGTGTAAATACCAATTACAGGCATTGTATGCCAGCAATCTGAATTTGTCATCCGGAGGATATTTTTATTTATAACACTGGCTGCAGAATAAACAAGTATATTTGAGGACTATACAAGGATACTTTGCCTTCTGAAACTAGTACTATAATTCCAAATCTAATTGTACATTTATTAAAAGTATCCTTTGAAAAATTGAGTGGAAATACTGCCCATACAATGGACAGGAGCTACTAGTGGTGTCAGCACAAATGCCTTTCAATTCTATGGTTTCTCGTACTGGAAATTCCTTATCCTGCCTAAAACCGGGACGAGCAAAGGGACAGAAACTAGATTTTTATATCTTTCTGAGAGACATAACTTATCCTTGAACATTCTGCTTTAATATCCTTTAACATCAGCAATAATCAAATTATTTTATTACTTCATAAATCACTAGTGAGTACAGCTGTAATTGAACTATACTGGTGATTCAAATGCAGTCTAACTGAATAGAGACTTTTATCATGATTTGTCTTATAACTTTTCATAGATGCATAGATACAAGCTGGTGGCTTTTAATAAATGGTTTCAAAAAGCACCATGATAACTGGCATTAATTTATAGTTTTCTTATCAATTTCTGCAGAGAAATTAGTCTTGTAAGTCAGTGTTATGGCCCATGATCCTTTTTAATACCATGACATAGCGGGGAAGGTTCTTATGGATTCTGTGCTGCTTTGGTCTCTGGCAGTGTTTGCAAGAGCAAATTATTTGGGTATTTGAGTTGGGGCATTATAAAAAAAAGAATTTTTATCAATACAAATCTCCTACTTTATAGCACATATATGTGTGATTTTTTTTTTTTATACTTCAATGAAGATAGTAGTACACCAAATGGAAACTGCCCTGTCGTTCCAGGAAGAGCTGCGCCCCCAGTTTGAAGCTAAATATTCCCAAGTGGAAAGAGTAAATCCCATCACAGGAAAACCTGAACCTTTTCAACCTTTCCCTGATAAGCTCAGTCGGCTGATGGTGTCTGTCTCAGGAATATTCTTCATGGTAATGCCTAATGATACTGGAGTTATTGTAGCCATTAATCTTATTCTGATGTAAACAGCAATGCAAATCATGAGTGCATTCATTAAGATCAGTGCATTTGCATAATATAGGCAAAAGTGATTGTCTCAGTCTTAGTGGTTGTTTATGGATCTCTTTCTTTTAAAAGATGTAATACAGCTCTATTGTAAAAGAACAGTAACGAAATGCTTTAATTCAGCAATCTGGTATTTTTGTTCTCTCGGTCTACTCACCAAAACAAATAGCAATCTTTAAAACACTCGTTAATTTATTAATTGAGTGGAAAGTATTTCAGATACGGTTTATTTTGTTCTAATATCTCTATTCATAAACTCCGATAGATATCACTGGTCCTCACCGCCGTGTTTGCCGTTGTGGTGTACCGTCTGGTAGCCATGGAACAGTTTGCTTCTTTCAAGTGGTATTTCATCAAGAAGTATTGGCAGTTTGCAACATCTGGCACTGGAGTCTGTATCAATTTTATGATCATCATGTCACTCAATGTTGTAAGTCTTCTGTTCTTTTAAAGGAGGGAATAATTTAAAAGAGTAATTTTTACTGTATATCAGATAGATATATATATATGTGTTCTTTCTTATTTGTATAGCAGTGCCCCAAGCTAGTATTTCAGGGGTTTTTCCTCTTCTAACACTATGTTTGTCAATATTTTTCTCTACTGCCTGCTCTGATTTGTCACTACACACCTTTGTTCGTATCACCAAGTCACAATGGTAGAGACTACTGCTTTCTACATTTGCTTTTTTTGTTTGGTTTTTGCATTACCTTTTACAATGCGTCTCTAAATAAAATTTCATTATTTTCTTGGTTGAGAATTTTCTGTTTTTTTTTTTTTAATTGATAACTTTGAAATGTTCCCTTATTTAAAATGCAGCTGTGATATCAGTGTTGCACAATCCTGGAATCACTGTGATACATGATTTTGGTTTAAGCTTGTCCTGTTCATGTAACAGCACAGGTTTAATCATTTGCTGTGGTAGCACAATGTACATTGATATAAACTCTATTCCTTCAACTGCAATATAATTTATCATTTTTCTATTCCCATGCAGGCACAAACAGGTAAAAAGGAATAACGGCACAGCAAACAATTGCTTTTAATTCTGCTAAGGAGATTGTACACTCGTTGCAATAAGAAAGCGTTCTTCAAAACAAACTGTCATGTATTTATTTCTGTTATTATATATGATAATTCTAAGTCATAAAAAGTACATTCAAGTGAACAAGCACAGCAAAGCTATTGAAAATAACTTGCTATTAATAGCAAACACTCAAGGAAATATTTTTCAGAGTTGGTAACTACCTGGGGCTAAGTGTCGTTTAAAATAAAGACCAGAGATAATCAATACACAGACAGATAAGGAAGTCTTCAGCTGGAAAACCCCACCAGTATACACACGCGTGCAAAGGAAAATTGTATTGTGTAAAGTCTTTGGCCTACTTTTAGATCACATAGGTTTGTTCCTGAAGTTAGAGGATAAGCATCTAACAGCTCATTAAGAGAAGAGTTGATATCTGAACATTTCTCTTGATCTCTTGTCTCTTGATGTATCTTTAGTGTATATTTAATGTATATACATACATATATTTACATGGATAAAGACAACAGGTCAATAGTAGTTCAGTGAAGTCTTCATAGGAAATTATAGATCCACATCCCTCCTCTGGCCAGATACCTTGATGCTGTAGGACAACAGAACACCTGTGCTTTTGATGCTTCTCTTCATTCTGGATTTGACATCACAGCAGGCAGGATGTGCTGTACTTATACCATCTCTTGTTTCTGTTTTAGGTGTATGAAAAGGTTGCCTATCTCCTGACAGACCTAGGTATGTAGGTCTTTACAAGTGGTATGGTTCTTGCTAGCTGTGCCATATACCTTCGTATTTCCATAAAATAGGATTTTGAAAACTTCATCTATGTGTAGTCTGATACTGGCATTTCCCTAAGCAAGTGAGAAATATCAGAGAAAGAAATATGATTATTTCACTAAGTAAATAATAGAAAAGAAAGGAATTTATTCTTATAAATCTACTTCTTTTTTTTTCAATGTTTTATAGTATACATTGAAAAAAAAGTTGTGTTATAATGGAACAAAAGTCAAAACATACTTTTCCTTGGAATGCTAAACCAGATTTTTTTCCATTGTTCCCAAATGTTTGGTTATTTTTTGTACAATTTTTTAATTTGAACGTTCATATGGAAAAATAGGATAATTTAAAATTACATTGTGCAAGATAAAAATGTTGCCATAAATTTTGAAGTAGCTCTGATTCTGTCACATTAAAAATTTATACTGAAGCCTGTAGTCATGTTTCAGTCATAGAGGTAAAGCTTTCTAGCTTACAGAAAACAGGAAAACAAAGACAGCATTTAAGATACGCTATGTGAATATATTATCTTTTAGTGTTTCTTCTTACATGCTGTCTTTTAGCCCATGTCAAAATATGCAGTTCATCTTCTCATAGTTTAAAAGCAATCTCGCTGCTTAAATTTAACATCTCCCTCTTCTGGTTAAAGTATTGAAGAGCACGCATTAAACAAGATGCTCAAAACTTGATAGTTTGAGATAACAGGCAAACAGGTTAGAAAGATTCAGAATGTATAGTCAACTTACTCAAATTAATCCAATATTTTAAAATATTTTTTTCAGATCACGCTGATTTGTATTCCTACTTAACTTTTAAATATATTTTTACAGACCAGGGAATGGGAAAGAAAATAATGATTTTATTTAAGTGTACAAGCTGATTTTTCCCAAGATATATGAAAGAATTTAAGTCTTACATTAAGTCTTCTTGAATTAAGCATGATGGAGCATCAGGTGTTTGAGCTAGGTTGCTCACTCCACTTTCTAAAGTGTTTTACATAAAAGAGGACAATCCTAACTTGTGAGCAACATGTCCATACGTAAAGCTACTATCCTGTACATTTTTGTCCTAATTTAGTCATCATTAGACCAAAGTAGTACAAATTTTAACTGAAAAATCCAGGCAGTTTAGACTTCCAACTCATATGTGCTTTAAAACTTTTATCAATGTACTATATTCCAAGTCTGATACTCCATCAAAGAAATTTGGAACTTCTAAAAAAAAAAAAAATTAATTTTAATCATTATTACCAAATTCTAATTCAGACATAAATCCTGCTCTACAGACCGTAAGGAAAAACATCCAAGGCAGTGCAGACCCACACAGAATACTTGTAGCCGTACTACACATTTCTACATTTCTTTAAAAAAAACCAAACAACCCCAAAAACCACAAAGAAGGACCTCCATCCTTTCCTCATTGCGTTATAACACTTCACAAATATTATGATAGGGAAGTCTTGAGGATGAAGTAGTGGTCTTGGAGAAGTATTTAGAAGACGAGATGCCTGGGTGACAAACCAACCGGTCATCTCTTTTTCCCTCTGCTTCCCTTGGCAGCCCCTGTCTATTGCTCTGCTGATGCCAAGTGCTTTTGCTTTTTCTTTGGGGTTTTTTGTTGTGTTTCGTGTTGTGGTTTTTTCTTTGGGGTTTTTTCTTTGGTTGTTTTGGTTTTTTTTAATTTTTAATCAAGAGACTTGTAGCCTTAAAGATTCACACTGAATTCTGAAGGTTTTTCATGGAAATGGAACAGGTATCTTCCCACCGAGTTGTGACCTATTCTACACCGAGGGGCTTGTATCTCCTGTTTCCAGATAAAACCAACGTAGTCTGAGCTGGGGCAAAGGTTTTGTGGCCTGCAGACTGACCGCTCTGAGAAAAAAAAATTGATTGCAACCTGATGGGGCACCATGACTTGAAACCATCGCTTGTTTTGTTAGCGTTGATTCATCTGTGAGCAAAGTTAGGCATAACTCCATTTCGTTTTTGTTTATATGACGTATATTGTGTCTTTCCGCAGAGCACCCTAGAACAGAATCGGAATGGGAAAACAGCTTTGCCTTGAAAATGTTCCTCTTCCAGTTTGTCAACTTGAACAGCTCCATCTTTTACATTGCTTTTTTTCTCGGCAGGTAAGTTATCTTTGCTAACTGCTCTTAAGGGAAAACTTGCACAGAACTCGTAATCCTTGCTAATTTTGTAGGTTTAAAGAAAACACGGTGACAGTTCGAACTGCAAGGTTTAGATGCAAGTCAGTTTCTGAAGGATAATTAATAACACAAAATTAATGTTCTTAACTGGATGTTAGGGTTGGACCCTTGAAATATTTTTTCATGAAACTAGGCAGTAAAGAGTCTACTTTTTAGAGTGGGTCTGTGTGCGTGACTTTCTTACTACGTGGAGAATTCAGAACCTCTGACAATACAGCCACTTCCTCAATGCAGGTCTGTATTTAGCCCTGCACTGATAGGCTTTATTAATTTTTTTCTTGTTTATTCCCCTTTGGTTACATTTCCCAGGCTCCATTTCTGTAAATAGTAAGTATTGTTTGGCAGGTTTTATACAAGAGTAGGAGTCAGAAATTCTGGCTCCAGTTTTTGTGTGTATCTTTAGCTCAGAGCATGAGGTGCTGGCCAGGTCTAATCTCGCTTCATCTTAACTTCAGTTTGGGTATGATCGGACTTATCGTTCCTACAGAATATTTCACAGTACAGTTTTATAATATCATTTCAGTTCAAGATTGTTGAAAAGCAAAAAACCCTGTAGTAAAGACTTAGTAATATCTGCTTGTTCCATCCAGTGGTGCATTTTCCATACAGTTTCTTTGTATCTCGCTGTCTCCTGTGTCTAGTAGAACCAAGCATGGGTTTTTTTTTCTCTCTCATATATAACTTTCACTGGGGCCATTAAGAATTTTGGTTCGGTTTGTTATACAAGAATCTGTTAGATCTGTAAAAAGCACTTAGTTGTGATGGATTTGGAAGCGATTTTATGCTCGTGTGCCCATGTCTGAGGGTGCAAAGCAGAGCACGCAAGCAGACCCCAGTGCTGCAGTAAATTCCTGTGTATTGCAATGGCTTATCTTCTTAGAAGTAGATTAGAGAGTCTGAATATCTAACGTCTAAAACCTCTGAAGCTAGGATTTTTGTTCTGGACATAATAAAAGCTTAGGATTGCTTGCAAAATGATGGGCCTTGTTTGCATTCTGAAACTACCATATCCTACAGATACCAGATTTAAGCCTGTGTGATTTAATCTGTTTAGATTTCATGAGTTTGCTCAGTGGATGTTGTGAAATAACTACTGATACAGGGTGTTCTGGGACTGTCCACTGAGAAGCAGAAACCTTATTTTTCAGATTTGCAGGCCGCCCGGGAAAGTACAACAAGCTCTTTAACAGATGGAGACTGGAAGAGGTAAGCAATCCTGTTTTGTATTCCTGTGAAATTTCCACGAGTAAAGAGGAAATGGCAGAAAGACATGAATTATGTCCAGCTTGAAAGATGTATTATTCCATCTGAATGCAGTGAAGAGTAAACTCTTATTTATAGCAAAGGATAGGAAACAGGAGATGTGCTTTTCCTTCTGCGTTCTCCACTGTGCTGAGTGACTCTGCCTGGGACACGCAGTTCTTTCTGCCTTTCTCGGTGGGAAAAGCAAACAGCGATACTTCCTTACCGCACAGGCACTACAAAGTCCTACGTGATCGGTATCTCCTGGGTCTGTGGAATTTTTGGATGGAGGACATAAATATAATGCCATCAGCTTTTTTTATCAGCTTCTTAAATTTCTACCAGTGTGAAAATCCTGATTTAAAGGAAGAAAAATAGTATTTTCAAAATTTAGCTTGAAAATTAGTTAAAATTTCACCTCCCTTGATATCACTAGCATGCTGAAGTTATCTCTGAATAAGGTTTCTTCTGTTTAACCTTGGTAGCCACAGAGTAAAATACCATAACATTGTATTCCATGGTCTAAAAAAAAGTTTTTGTAATTACTAAACATTTTAATATGGCAATTTGTGTAGTTAAGATACTAGGAGCAGAGATTCAGCTACGAAGTCTCTGTTCAGATTTAGGATATCACAAGTGAAATATTCCTCCGTTCTTTTGAAATGAAGGCATAGGTATTGATCTAAGTATCGTTCATCATGTATCTAGCACACATAACCTTAGCTTAGGTAATACGATCCAGTTGTCCGAGAAATAATGTGTCTAAGGGTGCTTCAACTAAAGTCTGTGTTAATGTTTTTGTTATTACTATTTCTTTTAATATCTCTGTAGCCCCAGGTTAGTGTTTTTCATCAAACATATTTGAGTATTTTCTGTTCACTCTGCGAAGAAATAAAAATAAAAGGAATTCTCTGATTTTAGCTATTTATCTTTTTGCATTTCATTTCAGTGTCATCCTAGTGGGTGCTTGATAGATCTGTGCTTGCAAATGGGAGTTATTATGGTTTTAAAACAAATGTGGAACAACTTCATGGAACTAGGATATCCGTAAGTTCAGATGTTAAAATTTGTTTTACCAACACTGCTTATGTATTAATGTGATTCAGTGACAGAGAAAAATATTTTTTCATTTGAGTGGAGGACAGAATTTCATCATTAATTGAAATTCATTATCATCATCATTAATTCATGAAGGCAATGAACACCTGAGATTCTGATCTCTGGAAGTGTATGCTCATAAGCACGTAAAATGGGATACTTCAGTAGGTTCAAGTTTACATGCTGTATGTTATTACTCCAAACATAATCATCAGTGCTGAAGGGTGAGGAGGACTTGCTACTAGTGCTTACACAGGGCTTGTGTTCAGTACTAGTTCTGAGGCCTAAAAATACAGTTGTTAAATACCTAACTGGGTCTGCGTTCTTCCCCTGTGTGCTGGGAGAAGCAAAGGGTATAAATAGTCCACTTGTGCCAAAATAACTATTTCAAGTACAATACATGTTTGGAGAATGTTTCCACTTTTGCATCTCCCATAGTGTAGCTTTTTTCCCAAGGGAAGCATTAACTGCTGCTCTAAGATAAAGCTTCTCAGGGTATGTTAGCCATCTAAATGGTTTATTGTGATTTTATTTTCCATAATACAAGCAGAGCTGTTCAGCTAGTGAAGAGAGTAATGGGCTAAGAGTCTTACAGTGCTCTTGAAACTGGGAGAATATGTTTTCTGTAAAAGGTTGTTCATCAAATATTAATTTAATCAAAGTCTCAACCTTGAAAATATGTCAGAAAGGGTTATGCTCGCAATGGGCAATCCTTCTGCAAGTGAGGGGCAGTGCCCTGTATCGATGAGAGACGTGGATTTCTGACCAGAAGAAACCCAGGTGAAGTATCAGGCTTCCTGTCTTGGCCTAGCAGCATCTAAAATCTGTCTAGAATTTGTTTTGGAACATGCTTAGAGCCCTTTATGGAAAACAGTGTTTTGTTTTGCCAAAACCATTGTTTGCAACTGAGGCCTTTCAGTAACAAGAGAGACTGAAAGCGAAACACCAAATTAGCTTGAGAAAAACTAGAAGCCTGTTAATAAAAAAAAAAAAAAATTGTAAGAAAATTATTTCTTATAATATCTTACTATATCTTCAATCTCTTTTCAGTGACATCTAGAAACAAATAATAGCCTTAAATAGCCACCTGTGTCAGTACTGGATAATATTTTTCATTTGTATAACACTTTAATTTGTGAGGTTATTACCTACTTAATATGTATAATTACTTTGTGAAAGGACCTCTGCACACCTTTACGAAAAATAGCCTTAAATATTTGCAGCTTCAGCAACACCTCTAGACACTTTTTCCTGCTTCGAGAACAAAATATTCTGTAGAGCACCTAGAGCTGTAGGTTTGTTCAAAGAATCGTAGACATATTCTACTATTCAATATATTATAGTATCATAGTCTTCTTACTGAGCTCCACTTATTTGGTTTGTCTTTTATATGATTAAAAATAAAGCACTATTTACTTTTTTAATACTCTTACTATGCGTGATTTTTTTCCTGTTCTTTTTTCCATTTAGGCATGCAAAAAAAGTCTGTGCAAGCAAATTCCATATTCCAAAAAGCTTGTTTGTACAATGCCTAACATGCCACATTAAAGACGTAATTAAAATCGTAATGCAGAATTGAAAACTTTGGAAGTTCTTTGACTTGTATCTTATATGATATTGTAAATAATTCCAGAAAAAACCTAGATAAACATTCAGGTGCTATTTAAAGTAGGCCTGCCTACTTCTTAACAATACTAGCAAGTACTGTAAATTACTGAGCAAGTACATTCAATAATGCTCTGTTTATCTAATAAAGTTTATTACAGAATTGGTGGTCACGACGCAAAATGAAGAGAGGAGGGCAATTAATGGAACATAAAATTTCTCTACCTCAGTGGGAAAAAGATTGGAATCTGCAGCCTATGAATCTCCATGGTTTAATGGATGAATACTTAGAGATGGGTGAGCAAATTTAGGGAGATGTCAGTTTTCTTAAGAAACTGGAACTAGGTTGCAGGTTAAATGATCTTTTGCATTTCTGATTTCTAACCATTGAAATGCCTGTCTAGTTTTACAGTTTGGCTTTACCACCATCTTCGTTGCTGCCTTCCCACTGGCACCTCTCCTGGCACTGCTTAACAACATCATAGAAATACGGTTAGACGCGTACAAGTTTGTCACCCAGTGGCGAAGACCTATGCCTGCAAGAGCAACAGATATAGGTGAGAGAATCTAACGACTATCGCTGTCAGGTACCATCTCTGCGTGTTTCCTTCTTTAACTTAGCTTAACCCCTGAAATATTTCATGCACCGAGAGTGAAATTGATAACATAACCTACAGATCTCGATGACAACTCTTCTATTAAGCAACAGGAGCATACTCAGTTGCTTAGCTAAGAGGACTCCTCAGATTTGCTTTCCATTTCCAATAAGGGATCATAATAGTTGGAATTTTGAAAACAGGCTCAATATATTGTGGTTTAGGCTTCTGATTTGTGGAACTCCCGGTCTAACATGCTATCCAGAATCGATTTAATTTAAAAATTAAATATAAGGACCAAATTCACTTTTGTTTTAAAACTGAATTAAATAAGAAACCTCTTTACAAAACCTTGCATTGTGCCTTTATAACCAAAGATTATTGCTATACCTTTGCTGCTTAGCTCTTTCTTCTCAGCAGGGTGTGCCCTACTGTAAGATTTCACTCAGGTGGAGCCGGTGGCGGCAGGAGTGTGGGAGCATGGCTTCATCTTGACTAGCTTTTCTGACGGAATAGTTCTTTCTCAATAAGAAAGGAAAACCGTATGGCTAATAATGACTTTAATATCACTCGTATGATTTTATTAATGTAATATGACTGTTTAAAACTAATGACTTTGTTGTCAATTCTCTTGTTTCCAGGTATCTGGTATGGGATTCTGGAAGGAATCGGTGTTCTGGCTGTCATCACCAATGCCTTTGTTATTGCCATTACTTCCGATTACATTCCACGTTTTGTCTATGCATACAAATATGGTCCCTGTACAGATCAAGGATACAGACAAGAAAAGTAATTAAGATATTCTTTATGTATACATGTATATTTTAGTGGAAGCACACTTTTGCTACTGTCTTTCTGTATTAATGTACTTAACACATCAGTCACATTTTACCTTTCACATCTGTGCAAACCTTCACAGATGTTAAGTGCAAGTAACTCAGCCAAAGAGTTTGCAAACTAACTCCACAGTTATAGAAGTGGAAAATCATGTCTTCCCATCTGAATGCAAACAAAGTTCAATGTACGTTGTTTTCAGGCTTTCTCTGGATAAGCTTTTCTTCTTTTCTGCAATAGTTCTGGACTGTCTTCTCCCACCATGCTCCCACACACATATATACGCTTCTGAAGTCTCTTTTTTATCCTAAGCCTTGTACACCCTCAACCTTCTCTGCTTGTTTCTCATCAGAAATGCTTGCAGCCAAGCTCCAGCAAAATTGGCCTTGACGCTATTTAGCCCAGGCCCGTACATAGTGTATCTTAGCTTGAAGATCTTGCCTGTCTTTGCACCACCAGGACGGTTTCCTGCACTTTTCTCCAGACATTTACCAGTGTCTCTGAACTGTGGGTCCACCATGCTCTGTCTGCCTTCCCCACTGTCTATCATGATGTTTTAAATGATCTAAACAGATCACAGTACTCATGGGGATCCTCTCTTTCATTTGGAGACCAGTGCCCTACAGGTGGCTTTGGAGGGGTTTTTTGTTTGATTTTTTTTTTTTTTTAAATAGGGAATCAGGGCTACCTTCTGAAAAGGAAGCATCACTTTCTAATACTATAGCGCATCTCACAAGCAAAACTGACATTCTTTATTGCACAGGAGGAAGGATAAGAGTGAAATCATCGAGACTTGTCCAGCAGGCTAGTAACGCTGCATTCACAGACTGTGCCTCAGCCCAAACTGCAGGGGTCTGCCCTTCCTTCTCTCGTTGCTCCATCTCTAAAGATTTACAGTAGAGATTGACTCTTTCTGTGCTGTCACAGGAAGAGAGAGTTCAAGGGCAAAAAGAATGACATAGCGTAGGATGAAAAGAGACAATAGTAGAAAAACGTTAGTGCTTAATGTGCACTACCCATTTAATAGAGAACTATGTCATTCTATTTCCTCCTTTGCCAGTAGTGATCTGAGGTGTCACAGCAAATCTGAAAGTTCAGTAGGTATAATAGGACTCCTGATGCATCTCTTCTTAAATGTTCTTTGCTTTTCAGAAGTCCCTTTGTTAATTTACAGGATAGATTTCCAAGAAGATGGGATGTCTTATGTGACCGTGGTTTTCCAAGAACAGACAAAAATTTCACTCCTACAGTCATAAGTCAATGTATTTATGTGATTTCTGTTACTCATACAAATCAATTGTTGCCTTTAAGATGGCTGTTTGGTATATATGCACCATTCGTTTTACTGATGGTGAAAATCCTATTTTGATTCAACCCGTAAAAACTGTCATTTTTTTGGTATATGCTGCATGACTGGTGGTGGATTCTGCAAGGATTTTAAAACATGCTCCTCTCTGCCTCTCTAGCCATCTTTCTAATTTCAGTAATTTTAGGAGACAGTGAAGAACACTATAGCAACAGTTTTTGGGTTATATCTGTTGGTAGATGAGAAGCAAACACATGAAAAGTACTGAAAATAGATTTTTAAACAATGTCAGCCCTGAAACATGTTACTTGTTTCTTTCCAATAAAGTTTTGCTTCTCTGCTTGAAATTTTAGAATGGCTTTTGTCGTGATGAGCAAGTAAAATAGTATGCTCACAATGTGTGATAGCACGTAGAATATGTTTACGTACAGGGTCTGTGCTATATAAACACTTTATGAAGGAAGTCCTGACCCTATGTCTTTTCCTTTCAGATGCTTAAAAGGGTATGTCAACAGCAGTTTATCAGTATTCGATTTGAGTGAACTCGGGATGGGATACTCAGGATACTGTCGGTATGTTTCAGTGCTTTCCCTTGTTGTAATACAGGCATAGACTTTAATACAGACATTAAATTGAAAGTCAGTGCTTAAATTACTGCTACATTAGTTTCTTTGTTGCCTGCAAAAGCATTGGAGTTCAAGTTTGTTCAACATGGGAGTCTCAGGTGCAAGCACTGTGTGGTAGGATGCAATACTAACACAATGGAAACAAAGCTTCTCCCAGACTCTTGCAAGCCGTGTGTTTCATGCCTCTATGAATTATTTCATTTTGCAGTTTCCCCAGCTGCCAAGAAGGGTAAAAATTCTCATTTCAGTTTTGTTAAGGATTCTGAAGTCTATTAATTAAAACACACAATTAGCATTTTTGTTGTGGCTCTAACCCAGGTCGAGATCGCAAAGAGTTATGCAAGATGAATACAAGAGATTCAGCACAAAAATTAAATATGACATTGCATGAGTGCACTCCTTCTGGTTTTAGATTTAGTTTTACAGCGAGAGTTAGCTTGAATCGACTAAAAAGTTACAGAATCCTGTTAACATTTGTGCAAACTTTGTCTGGAGAATCTCAAATGCTTATAAGCAAAGACAAGAACCGATTTAGAGTCAACACACTTGAACTTAACACTCCAAGATGTCAGCTTTGTAACAACAAAAGAAATTGTTTGCTCTGGATTTTGGGAAGCAAAAAGTGCTATCTTATAAGCAGCTGTATTTAATTGCCCGTGTTGTGGACTATTCTTCTCCTTTCTTGTTTAATTCCTCTTGAAGTATTCTTTCACTTCAGTTTCTTTCCTTTTACTGAGATCTGGGATAAGCCAGAGAGCTCTTTGCTGTGTTCGGGTTTCTCCACCCAGGCTAACTTACTGGGTTTTTGCTTTACAGGTATAGAGATTACAGAGCCCCACCATGGAGTTCAACTCCGTATGAATTCACTTTGCAGTTCTGGCATGTCCTGGCAGCACGGCTGGCCTTCATCATAGTATTTGAGGTTAGTCATGGAAAGGAACAATTCCTTTCTACCTCTTTAAAGTCCGAGTCCCATAAATATATTGTTGGTATCATCAACTGCTTGTTCATTACAGTCAAGAAAAAAAATCATCACCCTTCCCAAACTGTCGTCAATCAGTCGCTTCAAACTGAATCGATGGAGCATACACAGATTTTAGAGTCCCTACAAAATCATTTCCTTAACAGTTGTCTTTTAAATCATGTTGGTTCACAACCGGATCTTTCATGTTTTATTGAAAAAGAAGAAATGCAACTTATGTGTACATTAAGCACAGTTATTGCAAGTTAAAATGTGTGTCAGGAAAAAGATACATGATAGTAACCTAATGTAAAAGTAGAGATGTGTGTACAGACCTTGAAGAACATATTACATACTCTCCAGGAATCTGGTTACTCACTTCAATTACATGCTCTGAAAAAAGACTGCTTGTAGGTAGTATTTGCTACCGTTAGTCAAACTAGCCTGTCCTGCAGTCACAGCCTAATTTAGGTCACTAGCTATACCCTTAGTTTTACTTTTCAGAAGACTTCAGCATTTTCAGGTTTCTGATAGACCGCTCATTTGCTCCTATATGTGTGTGTGTGTAGATTAAAATACAAAGGAGTTGCCTTTCAGTCATGAATAGAATCTCAGTTCCAGTTTTGCCACAGACTTTTCGACTTTAAGATGTGGTCCTAGAAATGAATATTTATGCATCTTTGAAGCAATTATGTTTGTTCTTCCTTGCAGCACCTTGTTTTTGGAATAAAGTCTTTCATTGCCTACCTGATTCCAGACATGCCCAAAGACTTGTGCGACAGAATGAGGAGAGAGAAATACTTAGTCCAGGAAATGATGTATGAGGCTGAACTGGAGCATTTGCAGAGAGAAAGGAAAAAGAACGGGAAACAGTATCACCATGAATGGCCTTAGTCACTACCACGCTGCAACAAAAACACTGTTTGGAAAGTGAAGAGTGCAGTTACAAATGAAGTCTGTCTGGCATGAGTATGTGAGATTTGTGGTGTATATATGTTCTTGCTGGGCAGTACACTTGCAGGCTTTGGTGGGAACTGGAAGATAGATGCTTCTGATGAAGAAAATGAAGAGCCTGACCTGGTACTGGTCTGTGGTGAGCACCAAGGAAAATTGGCACTCAGGAACGTGCAGACAGATTAAAAATTTGGACATTCTGGTTTAAAAAAGGCAGTGAATTTTCATGCTGTTCATGAAGATACTAACAGCACAATGAAAATAAAAAATTACCTGTGAACTTATACAGTAAGGGCATGACTAAAACCAACTTACATGATATCCACTACTTCTACAGCTTCTGATTGCTCAGCTCCATCTGTAATGCCTCTGAAGAAAAGAGCAATTGTTGCCTTTGTGGCCGTAACTTGATGTAAATGATCTTTCAGGCTTACTGTTTTGTCAGGTTTTTCCTAGTCTCTTGTTGAGATTGTGGATGTGGTCCTACCCTAAAAAAGGGGTCTATGGCTGCTTCATATATACTATGCAGTTTAAGATTTGCACATCAGTGTCATTAATTTATCCTTCTAGTTGAAAACCAAAAATTCTAAATTCAGAGAGAAAACAGCAACACTAAGAGAACGTATCGCATTGCCCACATTGCAGCTGTATTTGAAAATGACATGGCTGTTGAGTTGTCTTTCCGCTTACGTGTGCAGAAAGGCCACCTCCACACGCTTCCAGGATGGAAGAACTGTCATTTTCATGCTCTGATGTAGCATGCAGATGTCTGTGTTACTGTTCCCTTTGACCTGTCTGGGCAATGATTCCATGACTTCACAGAATGCTAACTTGAAATATTCTCATACAGTGCGAATGACTTCGTCCTGAATATACAATTAACTCTTTATAGTATGCAAGCTTATGCAGATATATAGCAGACATACAGTATAACATTGTGACTTGCTTGTTCAGGGAAGGAGAAGCAGAGCACTTTATAACAATGCTCTTCTTATTGTAATAGTAAATGTTCCAGTAATGTGCACTTCTTTTATTGGCCTAAATAAGTCAAAGCATGGGAATTAGATACAGGCAGATATGTATACAGATTGTATATAAATGCACACACATACAGTGGTTACTTTTAGATTTTTTTATTATTATTTGTACGCCTTCTTACAGTTTTGGGGGGCTTTTTGGATAAAAGCACTATAAAAGGTAGATGTTCATGTAAAGCATCAAATTTCAGTTCTTACGTGCATACAACATATGTCAGTGTTGCTTAGGGTTATAGTCACATTTTGGTGATGAAATTGTCTATTACTAACATTTGTTACTGTGGGAAAAGATAAACTCTTAATTTAAACAATTTTAACAATTGTGCAGGGTTCACTTGCAGAGAAGGGAGTGGAGAAACAGAGTTACAATCATTCTGTTTCTCTTGTATAATTTTAAATAATGCTCCTCTATATGGGATGAGAAAGATTTAAAAACCGAAGAGTCAACAAAACACAGTAATTGTAAAGGCTGCAAATTTTAACATTATTTTTAGGGATAAAGCTGCAGCAAAATCACTGCTGATAAATTTGAAAAGACCTGAATTTTTACTACTTACAGTACCCTGTTGAACCAAAAAGTGTGATTCCAGTATTCACTTGCATGTACTAGCACAATCATTTGATTTTATTGTGCCATATGAAATTCATGTTAAAAGTCAAGAGCCACATTATCTATTGTATCCAGGGGCCTAGCATCAGACCTTAATTCTGTAGTTGTTTCACCATATTCATGAGATTTCTTGGTTAATTCCAGCTCTCTGTGACCAGACAAGGCAACTATAGGAATATCTACAGAATCATACAAAGGAGGAAAGAAGTTGGAAGGTATGGTCTAATCAGATATGTTACCTGTTAGTTCTGTGATAAAGGGCTGGTGGAACTCTGCCTCCCACATTTTGGAAAGGCTGTGTTGTTCCTTCATATTCTGGGTTGTGCGTTAAGTTCCTCAGGAGTCCTGATCAGAAATAATTAATGCACTCTCCTCAGTGCTTCTAGAATCACACCGTTTGATTTAATTTATTGCCTCTCATTCTGTGGATTATGGAGCACTGTTTAACAGCATTAACTGTGTGTCACGGCTGCTGTTTCTGTGCCACATAGTGACAGTACTTCAGTTCTTCAGAAGGTCACAGATAAGCTCTCTCTTTAATGTTTTCTCTAAAAACAAAATGCCTTGGCTGGCCCAAGGTGTAAAGATACAGGATAAAATCAGGCAAAAATCAGAAATACTGATTGATGGTTTTATGCTTTCCTGTTTCTGCTGTGGATATTAGCACACGTTGATACCTACTTAGGCAAATTCCAATTGGACTTCAGAAACACGTATGAAAGAAAGCCTTTTTGTATTTGAGATTTAAATATATATATATATTATTAAAGATTTTCAACACTGATGTATAGGAGTATATCAAAAGCAAGTATGTAGATCTGACATTGTGCATTTTACTCACTGGAAAAGCACAAGAAGTTTTGGAGAAACGCTGTATGCGTTCTTTTATTTTTGGAGGACATGAACAATGTCTAAAGGTTTTCCCATTATCTAGCCATTTGCTTAAGCTGAGAAAACTTTTTGCTTGACTTCCTTTAGTATGCTGTTTGCATTTGACTGCACGTTATTTTACTGAAGTATAAGGCACACACTGTCCTCAGGAATAATGTATTTTATGAATGGTGAATGATCTTTTCATATTCTAAATATTGTCTTTCCAAACAAATGACCAGTATGAATAGACTGTGCATGCAAGCTGCGTTTGTGAAATCTGACAAAGCTTTAGAATTTCAATTTGTGCAAAAATGCTTTAGATCATTGCTGATCTAATCTATGACAATTTTGCTCTATGCATGCGCCCTTAGAGAGACTGCATGAGCAAGTAGGTATTTTTAAATACAAAGGATTAGTCCAAAATGTCTTAATTATTCCTAACCAAATTCCATGTCTTGATCCAGATAAAAGAAATTTCCATTTCAGAAACAGCAAAAAGTGCACATACAATATACACATCTCATTTCTAATGACTTTTCGTTCTAAATTTGTGCCTCATGTGTGAGATCTGAATTCTGGTGAATAAAAAAGGAAAAAAGAGTTCTGCTTCATTAGCGATCCTAATGAGAGGTTCCTTCTTGGAGCTCAGAGTCTATCTCCATGTAGAGGGGTGCATTAAGAGCTCAGCATTCACAACTGAGAGCTCACGGTTGCCTGAAGATTGAAGCTCTCTGTTACGCTGTAATTCACTTTCCTTCCCAGAAAGACAGCACAGTGATTGAGCATCCCCGTACAGAGTACCCGTATTTGGAAACAAGGCAAACCACGCGATGGCTAATTTTTTTTTTTCCTACGCCTTTTTGTTAAAGGATTTATAGAGGAAATGTAGATGAACATTGAAGTTAATATTGATGATGACAAGGCTAAAATTTCCATAGTGATGATGGACAATAAGTGGGGTTTTTTAGATATTTCTTTAAAAGTACATATCTCCATTACTACAAAACGCGCATTAGCTGTTGCTGTGCCCTTTTCCGACAGCACTTTGTCTTAAATTGTGTTCTGAGGATCAGAGTTGGGCTCAATTGTGTCCTGTTGAACGCTCAGAAGAAAAAAACCTGGAGGGCCTAGTGAAAATAGCTTAATGGGTCCATACTTTAATGCATAAATTCATAAATCTCCTGAGGTTTCCTTCATGAAAAGCTCTGCAGAAGGAAAAGTATCTTGGGAAACACAGCTTTAGGGTGAGCGTTAATATGGGGAAAGGCAAAAACTTTGGCGATATTTTATTCTTAATGTGCCATTCAGATGATCAATCTAATGTAAGTAGTGCACATCTGCTGTTTCCTTGCTGCAGTTTCTTCCACTGCAGACTCCAAGGGGCCGTTAACTGAATACGATCCTTGTCCGTAAAATGAAAAGTAAATGGTTCTTGCATTGTTAACTTACGAGTGTCACAAATTTTCATTAAAACTATTATAAACTAGATTTTTTACATACACTGGGCAATGGCCATATCAATAAAATCATTTTATACAAACAGCTAAATATCAAGGCAATAAATTTGATGGAAAATCAATCACATTTTCTATTAAGTGCTACATAGGAGAAAAGGGACAGAGATAAAAATAGCAGTATCAACAATCACAGTGCAGGAGTACTTCCAGAAGCATTATATTTTTTGTAATCCTCATAAACTACTGATGTTGCTTATTTGGGGGTAAAGGTTGAAAAAAATAACAGCCAGCCTTTCATAATAATGTTTATTTGGTGTTAAGGCTGACACTAGAATCCAAACAGAATTCCACATTTAGACAGACTTGTTATTTTGTTAGTTCCAGTGCATACTTTGTCTGACTAAAATGCGTGCAGTGATACTTTTTGAAAGTGTTTAAGTGACTTGCAAACCTAAACTCCTGTGGTGGAAAGGTGAGCAGCTTTAAAAGATCCCTAAGTCTTCTCGTACTCAACTTCATGCTCACAAAGCCCACGTTTTACTGGGGTAAAATGTAACAAGGCAGCCCTTTGAGGCTGGGGATGAGCAGAGGAAGCAAAGGGCTCCTCTTCAGCGAGTTTTGCTCCAGAACCCCGATCGGTTCTGCAAAACAAGGGTTTGAAGCTGGAGCACGGTGACAGCCCTCCTGATCCTTTTCCTTTTCTCCTCTGGCTCATTCTTTACTCACCCTCAGTGTTTGATTAAATAATGCCTTCTTGCTGACAGTCCAATTTCCAGGGCAATTCTGGAACTGCAGAATTTTTTGCAGGCTCTTTTCAGATATCCCTAACTGCGAAGCCAAAGCAAAAAGTGCACAAATAGTAGTTTGTCTGGTGCTTTTTACAAGTTGGGATGTGTTGGACGGAGCGTTGCGAGGAAGCACAGGGTGCACCTATGTGTGCCGTTAGGCGATCCGTTTCTGGATCTGTCCCTCCAGCCACTTTTCCAAGCACCACCTTTTGCACTCCTTATGTCCCTCCTTACACGCACACAGGCGTCCTAAATACCTTACACCACCCTAGCATTTTTAAATTTATATAATAGACTCATATTGACAATTTTTTGTCTTGTATTGAAATTGCAACCACATTTACCAGAAATTGGTATTGGTATGACTTTGGTGTAGCCATGATAGCACAATGTAACCACAACAGCACAAAGTTCTAACACTACAACAAGGAACTGTCGAGAAGTTACTTTGCAATTCCATGTTATACAGGAACTTTTTTAATTCAGGACTGTGATTTAGGCTTGAAATGTTAATGGTGTGTTCCCTCCTCACTGCACTGGAAATTACCTTGTGTTAGTTCTGTTGGCTTGTTATAGTTTTTTGCCATAACCTCGATAATGTTCTATGTTCTCTGTAGTTTGCATTCTTATTGCTGTAAACTAATTGTTCGGATGCTACTGGGTGAGAAATTAGGATTAAACCCAATGCAGTCTAAAGCTAATGAGATTCTAAACACTGAGAACACGACAATTTTTCTGTTAATACTGAAAAACAATTCAGATCATCTTTTTATTTTCTGTTCTATTTAGATGACTCAGAGTTTTGTATTGAAAAAATCTTCCAAACTGTTGGCTCCAATTTTTACCTAGAGTAGTATCACTGAAATTTCAGTTCTTTGAAATAATCTCATGTGAAATCTAACTGAATAACACAGTTCGGTCATTTTTTACTCTGATAGTCCTGGCTAACTTGCAATATCATGATCGTAAGAGATTTCTTAAAATGTGTATATATTTGAAATTTATGTAATATTTAAATACAACTTGGTTTCTAAGTAAGGAATAAGAATAAAATTTCAGCTATTTTTTCTATTCATAAATCCACACTTTGTAAGTAATATTTAAAATAAGATTACAGTACCACAGAGCATTTCAGAGAAATTGACTTTTATGCACTACAAGCTAGAAGTTCCTCTGGCATCTCAGCCTTCGGTTTCTTTTCTGTTTTAAGATTCCTTTTACAAGCCGGTATGTACCCCAGAACTAAAAGAATTCACTGAGGAAAAAGTTGTTGATCTGAATAACTATTGTAAGACACTTTTGGCATAAATTTGTCTTTGAGATGCTGTTTACTTTATCAAGGTTTACATGTACAAATGCAACTACTTACTGTATCATACACATTTGAATATTGCATTTTTTCAGTAATAAACTGGGATACCTTTGAAACGGGATTTGAGCTTCATTATTCCAAGTATTCAAAGTTAATTGTAAAAAAATAAATGTACACTTGAAAAGTGAGTGCTGATGTGCCTTCAAGCCCTAGAAGTAATTTAAGGGTTAAACTTGGCTTGGACACTTGTTTGACTTTTACCAATTAAATATTGACTTTCTGTGGTCTTAAGGTGCATATAGACACACTTTTCAAATTTTCAGTCATTTACGGTCTATGCTTTCACTTGTAACTAACTAGTTCTTAAATTTAAGCTCTTGTTTTAGAATTTACAAGTTCCTAGTTTCTTAATCTTATTTTTTCAACACAAGTGCACAGGCTAGCTCTTCTCTGGAAGGAGCAATGGCTCAGGATATAAAGCAAGCAAGAAGATAAGAAGATGATAGCTGTCAACAACGCTGACCTCAATATTTTATCAGAGGGGTAATTTTTTCTGAATTCCAGTTTTGCTAGGCCACGCCTTTATATCTTGGTAGAAGACTCAATAGTGAACTACTGATTAACAATTTTAGCCATCATACGTAAGTTGGACTTAGTAAAACCTTGTGGAATGCCTGGCTCCTTTACAAATACAGAAAACACTTGGGCTCCATGAGCAGCTTTAGTTGAAACAAAACTAATCCAGAAATATGAAGTTAAAGAGAAATTCTTATGCAATTCTAGTCAACCTAACTCACTTTTTTTTTT
>VXBL01003408.1:0-84289 GCA_013400195.1 Aramus guarauna
GAAAGGTGGCTGGGGGAGTTCGCTAGCACCTACCCCATTAAAGGACCGTGCAAATTACACCCCTCATGCCCTGAAGGAGCATGCCTGCTAATTTAAAGATGCTTGACCAATAGTAGATGATGTGGCACTTAATAACCACCTAGCATCAATTTAGGTGGGTTTTTCTAATCCTGTAACAAGATAAATACGTGATAGATTCAGTGTATAGCGTGCTAGCCTAGCAAAACCCACGTGGCAGCCGAGTGCCATAAGACTATGCTTCCCGGCATGCTGTGAAATGAAAGAAAATGCTATACCACCACCCTTCATTTCTGTTGGGCCAGACATGCTACCAAAGCTACACCAGGAGCGCATTCTGTGTAGTGCTGAATAAAAAAAAAAAACCAGAAATACGTGTCGGAAGCAGGCTTCATTTACAAGACCTCCATCTCCTGAGGTATTTGCTTTCTGTATAGCACTTACAATTCCAGATCACCAAGACTCCTAGAATGTCTCTCTGACCTAGTCACTGAAGAGAACTAGAAGAGTCCTGAAAGGTACAAAAAAATCAAAATGAGGTGAGCCTCGGCTGAGAATTCAAGTGTTCAGAGTGCAGAAAAAGCCAAGACTGCAAGTCTGTAACACAGAAATGTATTGCAGTCTCTCATCCAATTCCATTTTCAACCCAGCAACCTATCCCAGACACACAAGGTTATGCACATATGCAGAAACCAACAACAAAGCCTGCACCTACTTCCTTTACTAGAGGTCCCAAGACTTTTATATTGCACCAGTTGTACCACGTAGCTATCAAGCACACACACAGTGGCCCACAGGGACACACGCTCACCCCCACACCTCCTTCATTTTCAAAACAAGAAGCACACAGAATTCCACAACATAACCAGCCTGACTCTAGAATGGAAGAGTTCAGTTGGAAGGGACCTACAACAATCACCCAGTCCAACGGCCTGAAACACAGATACAATAGCTAGAATTAAACCCTCTACCCTTCCAACTCCACTGCTGCCTTACTACATGCTAGATGACCCAGACCTCCAGGCTTTTCTCTTCTTCTGAGCTTATTAAGCTCACTGAAAGCTAAGACTGCTCATCCTTTGCTGTTCCAGCATCTTTCTAGATCTCCTGTGTAAGACACCTGTCCAGAGGTAGTGGTATCAATCCTGAAGTCACTTCGTCATAATGAAAGAGTAGCAGAAGAGCCAGAACCATGGCCAGGTTTGGGAGGAGCCTAACAATGCACAAGATGAAGGACATTTGAGACAATACAGCTCAGTGCAGTGCAAGCAACCTGGAAGATGAGGTTGGCACACAACAGAATAGTACACACACGGTAGCAAAAGTCACAATTGTGACATGGAAAAACACGCAATCCCCCTCACCCCCAACACAGAAGCAGCTGTAGAACCCCAGGGTGGATGCTTGCAAGGATCTCCATCTGAAGGTGCCCAGGACATCTGAGGGAGCCGCAGCCCTAAGGATTCACATTGGCACTGAGCAACACCTTTGGGCCCTACCAACCCTGCAGCTACCAGGATGAGATGAGGCACTCAACCCTGCAGCTTATTCCCATCAGCACGATGCCATCCACAGCTGGATCTGTCATCACTGGCCTCAATCGGGGAGATCTGGGCCCACCACCGAGGATCAGGTACACCTAGGAACAGCTAGAACCAGCAACATGCTGTGGCCATTCCCTAGGTGTCCAAACCCAGGCACAGAACATGGCGCAGCCACGAAACAGCATCAGCAGACAAGGCAAACGCATGAACGCATACCTGCTTTGTGCTGACACGAATATACTTGCATGGACCCACAAGGGCCTGCACAGACAGATGCTCCCATGGACAGAGATCTCACAGCACAAGTGCATGAAAGACAACAAATCCTGGCTGCTCCCAGCCTCCACGCTTCTATAGCTAGGGGGGGTCTGGGTTGCAAGGCAAAACCCTCCTCAGGGCAGGCAGCTGGGGCTGGCAGCAGCATTCTTCCCAACTGGTGCATTCAGACTCTCCGCTCTTCCCTGATTCCACCACGATATTCCCCCATGTCACTCCATTTGCACTGGAACTGAACAAGGCTGCAGGACAGCCAAGTGACAATGCACTTGAACTGAATTTGTACATGGAACTGCAGCTACTGAAACTGCTCACCTGCATGGAATGCTGTTTGTTAAAAGGACAGAAAAAAATTTGAAAATATCCTTCAAGTCATCAATTTATTAGACTATCAGAGCTTGTAACTCTACATGTATTGAGTGCGTATGAAATACTGTCCGATTCACTGTATGATGTTTTATTAAACTATACCAACTAACTCAGAAAAGATTAAACATTTAGATTTTATTATAAGCCTGAATTCACTTTCTTTAGAAATGAGTTAGGAATATTTTCATGTATGTCTGGACCTTCGCTTTTCAAATGAATGTCCGAAAGAGAGCTGTATTTCAACTAACAGCTAGAATGAAAGTTCTGAGTGTTGGTACCGAATACCCAATGCCTCAGGTTACCAGAATGAGCATTGAAACGTGCCATTTCCTTAGCATTCCACATCCTTTCAAAGTCTTACAGATGACAGGCCATCACATGTAATGCTAGCAAAGTTAACGCTTTAAATCACATGAGTCCATTTCAGCTGTTAAGGCACATCCTTTCTTCTGCACATTAGTTTTACACATTGTAACTATAAACTAAACCCAAGGTATTTCAACATACTGCACTCTTTGCAAATACATTTTACTGTAGGAATTAAAAAAGCTAACATAAATATTTATAGCAAATACAATTCCAATACACGTATGACAATTTATTGTACCACCATTCATATAAAGCATTTCAATCCAAAATGGTCAGAAACAGTCTTAAATATTTGCATAAGAATTTACAAACATTAGTAAAGATAGACCACAGACTATAGCTTTCTAAGTTTTCAAGTGTAAGTTCTGGTAGATATCCATGTTTAAATAAAATGGACTATACCGGCAGAGATGCATACCTCTATCATCTTTATTTATAAAGTAGTGACAACACTAGAAAACACATTGATAACCAGTGCTTTGAACAGTGAAGGTGGGATCTAAAAAAGTCTGATTAAACTAAACAAAATTAGATCTTTATCGAGTTGCATATCTGCCAGGAATGCTGAAATGCAAGAGTTTACACCTGCAATATTCCATAATGGAACAGCCACATAATATCAAATATAATCTCCAATTTCCAAACCGGTACATAAAAAAAAAAAGCCATCACTAAGTATTAGAAGACCACTGCAAGTTCTTATTGCTTTTTGAGTTAAATAATAATCTTCAAATAAACCAAAACCCGAACAATCTCTACAGTACCTTGCTCAACCTCCTGTTCATTCATTAACACTGGAAGCAATCAACTATTACATGATGCAGCAACAGAGGCATTTAAAAAACCCAAACAAAACCTATTTAAGTACATGGACATCCCCACCCTCCCTGCCCACCCTCACCCTGAAACCCACTATAACCACTTAGTGCCAGTAGAGGAGCAAAACTGGATAGCAAAACCAGAAATCTGACTATATTAAGAAGGAAACATAAAGGGAGATATAGCTTCCTTGAATACTCAAAAACTGATATCTTCCAAAACAAAGCACATCATCCTCATCATTTAAAAAGGGAAGTTGCTTTATATGTATCTAATCCTTGCACATGCCGAGTAGTTCTCAAGTCCACTGAGTTCCACTGTGCAGCAGTTGATTTTTAATTCAACAATGCTTCAAAAACTACAGTAATATTCAATGCGCTTTTTACTAAGGAGAGGAAAAAAACCAAATGCACGTTGATGTTGTTCTTGCCAGTTCAGCATTTCTGCAGCAATTCCATTTGTCTCTTGCAGTGTGAAAGTTCTAACAGCATCAGTCTTCAGAATCATCCTCAGAAGCTGCTGGAACAACACAGTATAATCAGAAGCTTTGACAAAGGTCTGTGAAATTCAAGCACTTTAAGATAAGTAGTGGAAATAAAGGTAATTTTATAACATTAAATAGCAGATTGTAACACACACCCAAACCTTGTGTTATTACATAGCTTAATTTTTAAATGCATCTCATGTCTGAAAAATATAGTATTTTCAAATCAAAATTCAACATTACAAAATGCAGTGTCCTCCTGCTGTTCTTCCTCAAAATAAAAGGAAGAAAACTTAATTACGCCAGAGATTCAACTTTTATGTAGTGTTTACAGTGGCTAATTCCAACAGTAGTCAGAGGAGAATATAGTCAATCCATGACAGCGGCACCCCACACAAGGGAAAGAAATGACTCCCAAAGTTAACAATTTGGATACTAAAATACCTAGAAAGTTTCAGCAGTCTAAACAAACAAAATTGAATTTTTTTCCGTATATGTACGTTGCTTAATGCAGTTAGCATTAGGCCTACTTGGAAGCAGCTCCTCTCTGCACCTCCATCCTTTCAGCATATGCAAAATGAACATAAAGCCCACATATGCATAGGATTTTGTCGTTGCAAGGTGAATTAAAAGACAACACACTTGTCAACTATCATCAAAAAAGTCAGTACGCCCATCTACAACAGGTTTGTAAAGTGTTAGCTTGTCCATAACCGGAATTTAATCTGTCCTCTTAAGTAAACTCCGCAGTTAAGAGAGTATCTACACTCGAGTAACTTGTTCCATCTCTCAACACAAAAAGAAGCAAGGTCTGTCTCCTCACTTCTCCAGTTCTCAGCAACTTAACTGAAGTAGCATCAATAGTAAGTATAAAACTCAGTATTCCTCACCTGCAAGTTAGATAAAGCCTGAATCAAATATAGATTAAATTACCGTGTAAAATGGCACTCATTATTTTTTACTTTAATAAGGAAGCACATAACTTAAGAATAAATTCCACCTTTGTCTGCTCTGAATGCACAAATAATCATCTGCTCCTTGAACTAAAACTTACACACACGCACGTAACGTTCCTTATCACACTCCAAATACATCCTATGCACTGCGAATTCCTATACAAACTTTGAATGTTGACAGACATTCACATGCGTGCTGGGGGGGGGGGGAACGGGAAAAAAAAAAAAAAAAAGGCAGATCAACTACGCTTCTACTGCCTACTCATCATGTCCAGAAAATATAGTTAGATTCAGGATACATGTACCAGAAGTCAGCATATAGTTTCAAATTTAATCACACTGAAGAAGCCATTAGGTAAAAAGTACGCTAGTCCTTTGCCAACATTGACAACTGTTAAATTTCATTCCCAAAATGGATAGGTCTAATCAAGGAATACACACAGTCAAAAAGTGTGTATGGATAGCTAAAAGGAAAGGGGAGAAGGCAGCAAAAAAAGAAAGGGGAGAAGAGGAAATGGCAAAAGAAATATGGTAATTTAAGTGCAGTGAAATTCAACTTTTCTACCAGGACTCTCGTAAAAGCTACAACCTGAAGGTCACCACCAATTCCATAACTACGTACTACTAGAATTACAACAACCAAACTGCAACTAGTAAGGAATCTTGTTATCACTTGCAGAAAACACCTCTGTGGTCTAAATAATTCTATGCTGTTGGGAAATTAATCATGGAGAATTAAAACCAGTTCCCCGCTTGGAATAGTTCTACTGATAATGGAAAAAGCACTGCTGGGTAAAGTCAAATTTTCAGTAAATAAGTTCAATACTATGAATCTTGGCAAGGAGGATTGTACTCATTTAACTTTGAGTTGATCTAATGGCAGGGGAGGGGAAGAGTGCAATCACCTACTTTCAATATCTTCCATATGTGCCTGAAGAGTTCTTGCAAGGTTAATAAACTAGAAACAAGGCAGAGAGAAAGTAGTTTAAAAGTTGCAAAGTTATCTGCAGAAATTTGCAACAAGTTAGCAAAGTTTTCTTCACTTTTTCTTCACTTTTTCTACCCAAAAGCTTCATCCTAGATGTCAGTTATCCTAATGCATTTGCCCGACTTAAAAAAATCAACACAAAATTTAATATAAATCCCCACACATTAGGCTTCAAATTGCTATTGCACAGTTATTTCAGCTTCCACTCTATGTCAAACGTTTCTGGTAGCAGTTAGTGGCATCATCTTCATGTTCTACAGTCTGTAAAACACATCAATTTTTAAAGTTGCATACATAAACAAGTGCCAGTTTTATGAAAACCGTTTCTAGAAATTGTAATGCAGAAAAACATAATCTGTAAGGACTGCATTAGTTGGATCCATTTCATTTACTTCACTATTAATATGGCAAATACAAAACTTAAGAGCAGGATTGCTATTACACAATGGTGGCAGTTTACTGTTAGAAATACGTGGTATCAAAACCCAAAGTGAAAAACCCTAGGAATACAAGCTCCTTGGGCAACTTTGAAAGTCTCAGCCAAGTGGGTTCTTTTGTCAGAGGCAATCTACGTCACTGTTTCAATGACAGTCCAGATGTTGAGACACAGCAAATAAAATGAAACAAGAATATAATGCTACAGTTTCCTTAGCTCAGTTTTATGCTCAGTATCAAACACACATCCGTGCTCTTACTGGTTTAAAATGCAGTGTCACGCAACTGTGTAATGCCGCCTCTGACACGAAAACAGTAAAAACATCTTACTTCTGTAACATGCTCAAGCTAATAACCTGTACCGGATCCTGGCTACTATAAGATTACATGTCTTTTATGTCTCTACACTTGTAGCAGAGAAAACTGGGCATTTAATTTGTGGATCATGGAATACAAGCTCTACACTAGATGTGTACAGAAAAGAGGACCACTCTTCTAATACAGTAAGAGATTAGAGCACAGTCCTGCCTCTACCCCAAAGGCCTAGTACCTGCTAGCAACCATTCCAATAAGCACTGGACAAGCTTAATATTGTCAATTCTTTGTACGTAATTAAAAAACAAAACAAAACAGCTTTACAGGATCTGAGTTGACGAAAAGCACTGATTCATTATCTAGTATAAAATAAACATGTAGAATACAAGATTTCTGAACGAGTCACTATGCACAAATACCTTTGTATGATGATCTCTTACTGGTAAAACGTAATTGCTGCATTTCTAGGCCAAGCCATTTAAGTGACAAGAATCCAGCTGAACACAACTAATAAGAGTTTTGACTAATGCCAGAAAATCATACTGTAGTCAGTTTCAGAATGTAATATTCAAGTACATATTTAGGCACAATCCAGCGGACAAACATCACAAGGTCTAGACCTCTGCAATGTAGACTGGTGTAACGAGAAAAATTAATCAAATAAGATAGTCCAACATTCTCAACTGCATGTTTTGTACAGAGGGAGGTTAACCTTCCAGTTTGTCATAAATTCACAATAATCGTGACAACATATGTACAAAGCAATGAATAACCAACAACTTTGACAAAAATGATTTCGCAACACGGTGACTGCAATAAGGTAGTACCTTCAGTTTCAAATCAAGCGTGGTGTTACTGCAGTGATCATTTTAGACCTAAATTTGTTAAACAAACATGCTTCTTGGATATATAGCTCCTAGGTAGCTCAAGGTTACAGTGCAGTTCCAAGTTCTCTGTATGAGCAATTTCTGCCATAAAATCACTGCATACTTACTCTGACACGTGTGCTGGCCTCACTTGCAGTTCCTAGCATATCAGAAAAGCGCTGCTCGCATAAGTGTAACAATACTACAAGGTAGAGACCAGAGCTGATAAATTCAAAGTCTGCCTTAAAGGAGATCAAAAGAAATATTCAGAATGTCAGTGATGTATCTGCATATACAATTCAAGAAATACAACAAAAATTAAATTTTACTGGAAACATTAAGTTGTTCCAAGAGAATTAGGGAAATGTAATACTAAAAAAAATTGAAAATTACTCAAAAGCTATTCATACTTCTGGTTCTCCTCACCCACCCCAGATCTAACACATTATCCTTGACAACAAATAGAAAGAGTTCTACAAATACAATCTCAGTCAGCGTGACCCGTTCACAGGACGGAATCTGAGAATCAGAGTATTATACCACTGGGGAGCATAAAAAACAACAAGCTTTGCTGGTTTCTTTTAAGTGGTCCCAATACTTTACAGAAAGCCAAAATAAAGGGATATAAGAACTTCATGAGGATATAAATTTTTGGAGAAATTATTTTCCCTGCTAAGATAAACTTTAAAAATGCTACTGCTGAACTGATCATTTAGAGTCAATTCTTTAGGAAAAAGTTTCAAAGCTCTTACTTCTATCAAAGTACAGTGATAGTAACCAACAATCGGTAGTGCTAAAACATAAGATGACAGCACTCTCGAGAAAGATGAGTGTGGCTCAAGTGACAGGAACGAGAGTACTAGAGTAAGAGCTTACTCTAAATGACAAGAAAATTAGAGGGTGATGTTTGACCCATAAACTTTGTATTTCCTTTCAACTTCTGAGAGAGGCAAATTTCATTAGTCCTTTGATATTCACAGATTACAACCCAGAGAATAAGGAAAACCCTACGAATAAAGTTCATTAAATTGTCAGCTTTTTGTTATTTATTAATTTTTAAATACTACACAATCCAGTAATTCTAAGATAATGTATTTTATATAATGAGAGTAACACTAATTGGCCTTTAATTATTTTTATTTTAGAAAAGGACTTGAAGGAGCAGCAGGAAGCCGTTCGAAAAGAGGTTAGTTTCTACCACTCTAATGAAATAAAAAAGTTTTTAATGGTATGTTTAAAACAACTGCTTAAGTGTTGTTAAAAAAACAGATAAAACCAAAGACAGGTTGTGACTTTCACTTTGTGAAATTCAGTCTAATCATACTAGTACTCCCATTGCATCTACGTGGCAGAGACACTGGACTACAAAGCTAGATGACAGATCTGCAACCGAGAGGAGTATAAGAGATATATTACACTTACTGAAAGCTCAGCTATAGGAAGCACATCAGGAAGACAGAATTTGTCTGAATATTGAGGAGAAAAATCTGTTCCATGTTGATATTACTTTATGTGCATAACAGTCCTTCTGAAAAGGAGATGCATTTTCCTTCTCTAAAGGAGAGCACCTTCTCAGCACTAAACCAACACTTACCAAATTGGGCAAAATATACTAACTTGTTCATTTGCGTGTGCCCTATAGAGTTCATGAATGTCAAAGTCTTCCAGATTCAGATGCAACTTCTCCTTGCACAGTTCACAAGTTGTTACTGCTTCCAAAGAAGAACCTGTTGGGGAGGGGCAGGGGGAAAGTCAGTGTCAAGCTGCAACAATCTGTAACATAGGACACAATTATACAAACATTACAAACTGTAACTAATTCTTGACTTGCAGAGCAAGGTGAGAAGAAAAACAGCCTCTAATATGAATGCAGTGACTATGTGCTACTGTCAGAATTTAAATGCTATAGATTGTTTATTCTCTATCCAGCTCCACATATCTTGCCTCACGTTCATTCTGGACACCATATGCCTCTTACTCAAAGTCTGGCATAAAATCACTGCTTGGGCTGTTTTGAGTTCTACAATATAATCCAAATATACACAAAAGTAATAATAAATATACTGGAATAGGTTAAAGATATTGCCAGAGGAACGTTTTGTCTTAAAGTACCAGGTTTAAAACAAGTTGCTCCATAAGCAACAAGACATACAAAGCAAGTTTATGGTGGATTTACGTCTTTCTTAGTTAACTACTTCAAATTAATTTCCCCTACAGGCTGAGGCTTCTAATACATCCCTACTCTGATGCAGGTCCTCTGATACTGAATAAAAAAGTAAACAGATGCTAGCACCGTCCTTTGGTAAAAAGTATTCCATAATCTTCATGTCTTCTACCAAGCCATCTATTTTTAGGTGTTAAAAATACTACAGATAACTTAGTTATAAACTGGTGGATCGATCTATTATAAAAACATTTGTACAACGTGCGATTTCTTAAGTGTTTATTGAAAAAATTCTATATGCACTTTGAAGTAATTTTTTTTAAACAAGCAGTTTTAACTGCCTTGGATAGGAGTTAGTATCTTAAAAAAAATAAAAATTAAAGTATTTAAGTAGAGTTACAACTGAAAAACATTTTTACATTTTCAAATTCCTATCGCTCTGCTACAGTCAGCCTTGCTATAAAAGTCTTAAAAACTAGAACCGCATGCAGGAGGCAGGGTGGGAAACAAACTCACCCAAAGCGGTAGAGTAGCTCTAAAGCTACACTTCTACACTGTTATATTTTGTCTAATATCTTAGTAGACAATCCCAAAAACGTAGTTCTCTGAATGACAAATACAGTTCTTGGAACTACTCACATGAGAAGCTGCAGAGACGCGCAATAAGCCTGGAAATGCCACACTGCCGTTTGTCCCCAAATGCTCATTTTTCAAATAAATACCTTAATATTAGTAAGAGCAATCCTCCTGATAAGCCTCCCAACGTAACTGGAAGTCTGCCTTGGTCTAGAGTCTCCTTTACCTGAATTAATCTTGGACTGGAGCCATTTTTTCATGCACTCCTGGTGAACATACTGCAGACTTCCAGTGCATTTGCATGGCTCTATTAAAAGGTTGTCAGAACTTGCAGAGGGCATCTGACAGATTCTGCATAAGTCACCCTCTTCATCTTCAGAATCTTCTAAAAGCAGGCTGAATAGGAACAGACATCAACAAATGCTGTGACACATTTCATGCAAGACTTTTTACAATGACAATTCTATTTATCCCACTGTGAGGATTAAGATGAGTTTCTCTAAAGACAAAAGTAAGAACATAGGTGACAGAGAACTGAGTTGTCACCTTCTCTGAAGGAAAGCTTCCTTTTAACATCATGGTTACAGAAAACCCTCTCATGTTAAATCAGGTACAATTTATCATCTCAAAAGAACACACTCATTTACCTCTCTTTAATTTTCTGGAGTCTTTCTGGATCTCTTGAAGGTGATACTTTAGACTTGCCAATTTCTTGTCCATCAGACTGATTCCAGCCAGAGGGAATAATATCTACAGTTATCATAAGATTGTCAGACAGACTGCTTCCTAGTGTTGGAGGCACTGCAAAGCGAAAGAGAGAACCAGGCAGAATTCCAGAACTTCTCCTACTGTGGGCTGAATCTGGTGGGGAGGCAGTAGCTGTAGGAATACCAGATACTGCAGGTGTTGGTGGTCTGCTAACAGAAGCCCGAGAAGGGCTATCTGATGCTTCAAGAGAGGTCTCCTCACCTGACTCTCTTCTTCTGAAGATATGTTGTGATCTAGCAGTTGTATCAGAGGTAGAGATCCTTGCGGATTCATCTCTTCCTTCTCTTCTTCTTCTGGAAAAGAGAGGTGTACATCTGTTCCTCAAAGATGATGATAACCAGGAACCTGTGCTCCTACTTTCAGAGTCTTGTCTGTAACTTTCCCCATCTGAATCAGAGTGATGATTTTGTGAAACTCCTGATAAACCCCATCTTCGTCTAAGAAAACTAAATCCCTGAGAAGCTTCAGATGTCTGAAGTCCTGGAACTTCTGGAGTTGCAGCTCCACTACTGCTTGACAGAGTAGAAGCTTGGACTCTTGGGACTACCGTTGACTCTTCAGAGGCTAATGATCTTGTATGCAACGAGTCTTGGCTAGACCTTCGAGAAAAAAACGTAGATGACATACTAGATGCTAAACGAGACAGCAGCTGTCTGGTTGTGCGCCTGCCTTCGCTGTCAGCTGCAGGCTCATTCAATGACCGCTGAGAAGATAAAACCCTTTCAGAACCACTTGAGGACGGAGTTTCATCTCTAATGGCAGTAAGAGAAAATGCTGGCTGCACGCTCCTTTGGGGAGATTCCAATTCGTTTCTCCTTTGTCTTGAAGAATAGCTGGATCCTGAAGAGCTCATGTTAGAGTCTCTATTGAAAAAAGATGGCTGATGATCAGAAGGCAACTGGCGGTTCATGGATGCATTCAGCCTCAAAGTGCTTATCGAGTTCTCTTTTGGTCGTGCTCCCTCTGCATATGAAGAGGCAGGCCTGTCTTGGAGATCTGTTGCAGACAAGCAGAGGTGCTCTTAATTGTTACATTCCAGACAGATAACTCTGAAGTGTAAATGCAGAAGTTCAGGATATCAAGATCCTTACTCAAAATTGTTTCAAATTTGGCAGGTAGATCCCAGAGCATTATTAATTTTAAATTTACTTATCAGAATTCTAAAGTTAAACTGAAACCTAGACTGGTTTCAGTCTGGTAAATCCATCTGGAATCTAATACCCCCAAAATCTTCAGATTATCAAGGTATGGCTTGCTTTCTTATATGCAAATACGAAAATTCTGACCATCTCAGAAGTTACGAGCAGCATCTGAATTAAAAACAGCAAACTATATACAATACTGTTTATAACTTAAAGGTCCATTCTACCTGTAGACTGAGAAAGACAGGTTAATCAAAATTTCAGAAATGCAGCAGACACCAGAGCACCCGAAACAAATGCATGGATAAAGCCAAGTATATTCCCCATCTATTACAACAAGCTACCCTTATTCTTCTTATTGTAAGAACATCGAGGGTTGCAATTACAAACACTACTTAAAGGTAGCATACAATTACTGACTTTGGATAACAGAAATTGAATAGTATTTGTTTTAAATCGAGAACTCAAAAATAGAAAGAATACCCTAGAAATACCGTAATCCCACTGCTTCAGCCCAAAAGGGTTATCTAGCTATTGCTTTTATCAAAGAAATGCAACAGCTAAGTTAGTTCACATGTTCAGCAATGCAACCACCTTAAACATGATCAAACTTAACCGTTCCGGACTAGTAATCTCAAATGCTCTCCCAATTACCTTGATTACCTACACTCAATTAGATAACTATCACCACATTGTTGTGTACTCCTCTGCTTCTGTGTACATTTGATCACCCAATGCTTCCCAGTGGCCTGCAGGTTGAGGGAGGTGATTCTGCCCCTTTATTCTGCTCTGTTGAGACCCCACCTGGAGCACTGCATCCACCTCTGGAGTCCTCAGTACAACACAGACATGGACCTGTTAGTGCAGGTCCAGAGTAAGGCCATGAAAATGATCAGAGGGATGGAACACCTCTTCTATGAGGAAAGGCTGAGAGAGTTGGGGTTGTTTGGCCTGGAGAAGGCTCCAGGGAGACATTATTGAAGTCTTTCAATATATAAAGAGGGATTATAAGAAAGATAGGGACAGACTTTTTAACAGGGCTTGTAGCGATAGGATAAGGGGTAATGGTTTTAAACTAAAAGAGGATAGATTCAGACTACATATAACAAAGAAATTTTTTACTATGAGGGCAGTGAACACTGGAACAGGTTGCCCTGAGGTGGCAGATGCCCCATCCCTGGAAACATTTAAAGTCAGGCTGGACAGGGCTCTGAGCACCCTGACAGAGTTGAAGACCTCCCTGCTCATTGCAGGGGGGTAGGACTAGATGATCTTTAACGGTCCCCTCCAACCCAAACCATTCCATGATTCTTATAAGCATATTTTCTGTAAATATTGTGTAAGTACCTCAACACACTGAGAAGAATTCTACTGTAGCTGAACTGTAGTTAACATTACATAAAGCAGCTGAGGAGGCTCACATCAGCTAGTCTCCTTCCTCAAATGGCTAGATTTGGAGAGTGTGAGGAGGAAGCAGACAAAGCCCACCAGCCCTGTAAGGGTTGAATCTTCTTCAATATTTTAACTACTTAACAAGCATAGGTAGATTAAGTTAGGAGGCAGATGCTTTCTCTACATATTCTGGAATTGAAACCTCTCACGTTTGTAGTTTCGGTTTGGAGGGGTTTTGTGGGGTTTTGTCCGTTTGGTTTTTTAAATGGGTTCTGTATTACAATCACCATTTACTGTTGAAGCTGAGGATTATGCATCTGGCAGATTCTAACTAAAAAAACATCTGCACAGATGCCAAGCATCTGCCATATGGTTTTTGATTACACAGCAGGGAACACAGTTGGGAGTTATTTTTATAGCAGATAACAGTGGTGCTACTACTAGAAATGCAGCATGGACAGTACAAAGCAAGGCTGCCCACTCATCTATTTCTCCAATTAGGCTCTACCGGGTAAATTCCAACTGTCCACTTATTAAAGAAATGTAGAGTATGATGACATTAAAACCTACTCTTCTGGTAAGACAAGACTGCAGGATGAAATCAAGAACTAGGTTTTACATTTTCTGTGTATCTTCTATACTTTTAAAAAATGGTGGGTTTTTTTAAAAAAACAAAAAACCAAACAAACTTCCACATAATAAAACACCACTAACATAACTGCAAAAGGTGGTAGACCAAGACTGATGATGAGCTTCCCCCAAGACAGCTCTGAAAGACCACAACATTCTGAATAGAAAGTGAAAATGGTGGTGCAGAAGTCTACATAGTTCTAGCAGTTACCACGGAACAAACCTCTCACCTCATGTAAAGTATAACTTTATCCATTTTAATTTTCAGTGGTCTACCAGTTTTCCCTAATACTCACTCAAGAACCCAAATAGAAAGAGATAATATGATGCAGGCACCTTCATGAAAAGCCTTTCCCAATTCAAATTATGGCCAACCAACTTTATTTAAAAAGATACCTTAAATTTAAATAGATCTTTTGGCTTTGTGTTTTGAAGAAAATATTAAAAGAGCATGTAAAGAAACTAAGAGGCATGCAACCTATGGATTTACAAGCTTTCAGTTGTACAAAACATACATGTTGAAGACGAAAAGTCACTGTTTCTGTAGCTGTGATCCACCAGGTTATTAATGGACATATCTGTTCTTCTTTCTAACTCTCTGCGTTCTCTCACCAGCTCAGTTCCAAGGGAGCCAAGCATCACTGATGAAGATCTAGGAATCCTACTGTACCTCCAAGAGGAATCTAGAAGAAAAAAAAAAAAAAAAAGTAAATAAATCCCCTGGTTTTGTAATGATTTAGAAATCCATTAAAGCTGGTACTTATGCATGCATTCCAGTTATACTGTATCAAGGGTGAGTTCAACCATACCGCTAAGCTGATCAAGTGGCCAGCTGCCAACATAAAGCCAAGAGTAAGCAGCACTCTGCTGATGCTGGCGCTTATTTAATCTTGCCGTTAGTTCTGAAAGCTAAACTGGAAAAAAGGAGTAATACTTTTCTGAAGAGTCAGGCCCATTAACACTCAATACAGGACAGGCAGAGGAAAAGAAATAGCATCTTGCTTTCTAATTGTAGCTTGTTAGTAAGTAGGCTTCACAATATGGCAAAACAGCAGCTTGAGACTTAGTAAAAGCTGCTGTTCTAATGCTGCTGCTTAAATGCTCAGAAAATTTGTTTTCCAGAAAGACAGCTGAAGCCTAAATGCAGCTTAGACACAACTTTAAGAACAATGACTAATACTGTTCTTGCTCATATTGCAGAGTAAAATACTTCACTTTAAAAGGTGATCTTTTTTGCTAACAGCTGCAACAACTAAATAGGGAACTGTACATACTTCAGCTGTGAACAAAACTTTTGTTCCAAAAAAGCATTCTTCAATGACTCTGAAAAATCCACCTTGATTTTGTTTTATTGCTAACTCAGAAATCCAAATTTAAGCATTCACTGGTCAGCAGTATGATGACCAACCAATCTAGAAATGGAAAGACAGATAGACCTATACCATAACGAGAAATGTTAATAGTAGTCATTTTATTAACAAAGAGGAAGAAAGCATCACAAATACTGGGTTTTGAGCAAGAATTTATTAACTTTTATTTCGATGGCTGTGTGGTTCCATAAGAGGACATAAAAGGAACACTGATCCATACTCACAAGAGTAACGTGAATGGATCTAATGGTCTGTTTCTACAAATACTTTCAATAAAAGTTTTTGACCGTTATTTCCTGACCTTTAGACTTTCGTTAGCGTATTGCTTAACTTACATCTACCCAGGTATGACATACTTACAGCTTTAATGAAAATCTCAGTTTTTCCTGAAAGAGCTCATAGTGTAGAATGTTTATCGTTACCTAGCCTATAGAGTGAGTTTAGGCCCTGCTAAAAAAAGAACTCTTTCTTCCCTGAACCCTAACAACAGTGCTCTGACCAGCCATGACACTTGGAATACCGTGCTAAGTAAGGTAAAGATTTCCTTTCTGCTGTGCCTGGCACACATAGGTTTACCAACACAATTTGCCTCACGAAATAACAGCAGCTGCACTCATTCTGTCCTTGAAATCATAACCCATTAAGACATATTTGAGCCATGAAGTTCAGCTTTACTGCAAATGGAATAGGAGCAGGCAATAATTTTGAAATTACATGAGTACAACTGGGGTTTCAAAAGACCATGTTAAGAGCGTTCTCAGTACTTTGGATACTGCTATCAGTGTGAACATACTCTTCTATTAGGCATAGGTTTTTATTACTGAAGAATAATAAAAGCATAATATTTCAAAGCAAGTCTTTTAAAACTTGATAAAACCGATCTTACTACTCAGACAATGTTCACGTAAATCAGCTCTAGTAATCAACCTCTCACCTGAAAAGGCAGTCAAGCCATTACTTCTCACAGAAGAGGTAGATGTACACGATAGCTTAGGCCTCTTTGAATCACTATCTCGCTGCTGGCTATGCAGTCTTGAATACGCTCCCTGAGTTCTCTCAGACTCACCATAACACCCAGATGTAAAATGAGAGGAAGAAGATGTAGACTGAAATAACATTAAAAAAAAAAGTAAAATTTACAGACACAGTATTTCAGATGTGCTTACACAGAACAAAAGTATACCTAATGCAAGACTCACAAAAATAGCAATGAATAACTGTAAGATGCAAAGCCTTTTCATTTAAAAATAACATAGGATTTATGCTTGTGCTCTTAATCGGTATTCCCAGGTTTACTCAACAACCTACCAATAAAAGCTGGTTTCTATTACAATCATCATTTTTCTTTCTAGATTGATGTGGTTTACAGGGGGAAAAGATATTCCTGACTTGTAAGATGCTATAAACATGATCAAATAGCTTTATAGCTTTATAGGTCTCCAAGGAAACATAATTTTGCTGTCCAGAAATGGCCAAAACTCATCAGCTTCATTATTTTATTTAATAGTTTAACTAATCCAGCTTATTTTTTCCTACCTTAAAATATACTTAGCTAAGCAGTCAGCTCTAGCTTCTAGTAAGCTGTTTAGACCAGATATATTTTGATTACATTAAGGTCAAGTGCAACTGAAACTGTTCAGAGTAAAGAATGGGCACAAAACAAGTTTAGCAGTGTATATACAGCACTGAAATAAAAGTTTGCAGAAACTGGTACTATGGGAGAGCCTATAAAGCTCTTAGTCTGCTCACTTCCTGCTAAGGCATTCATTTTCTATTTGAAATGTTTTTATTTTATTTTTTGATATAAAAAAACTTGAGGTCAATCAAAAAGCTCAATTGAGCTGTGTGTCCTCCCAGAAAGTATCTACAACTGAGATCCTTTAAGAAACAACCAAACTAGAGTAGACAGTTTTATTTTTATTTTATTATGTTTTATACTAAGCTTATGCCCCTACTTTTTTACCCTTTAAAACTAAGAATTATCTAAGTATTTCTCTTATCCCATCCTAAAAAGAAGTATGGGGTGACACAGAAACTAACATCACAAACCAAGTACAAAGCCAGGTTAACTTCCCTCATGAGGAAGTCATCTGCTTAACATACAACTTATCTTTTAATAATAATAATAATAACAACTTATCTTTTAATCATTTGCTATTTGATAAGTGGAAACTTTAGAATGTCTTCTGCAATGTTCACTTACATTAAAACTTAATTTAAGAGAAAAAATTAACCTTAACGGGAAAAAAACCACATATTCTGAAAACTCTACAGCACCAACTTAACTAGGTATGTAGGACACTTACAACCACTGACTCCCTTTGCATTTCAATGATATGTAGAGACCCCTATCATGACTTCCCCTGAAGGCCAGCATCTCCACACTAGTTTGCTCCTCCCTCCCCGTCACTTATCTTAAAGTGTCTTCACCTTTAAGTCACCCCTTCTTTTTAAATGGATACTTGCAGAGCCACTCCCACTTCAAATTTATTTCTTTACTATTAGTAAAACTAAAATACACTATTATTTTCATCCTCTGAATAATTTCTTAACACCACTATCTTCTTGCTTTCCCTCCATCTTGACTTACTAAGATCTACTTATCTAGAAGCATTACAGTGAGTCCCTGCTAGCAGCTTTTCAGATAGGGAAGGCTAAGCTAAAACGCTGATTTATTTATTTTTAAGAAGTATTACACATTAACATTTCTCACCAATCTGTTTCTGCTTCCCAAAAATCTTCCAGAATGTGGATGATCAAGTGTCCCTGAGTAGCGAGTTGGAGAGGAGGCTGTAAGCTTCCAAGGAGTTTCATAAGTGTCTCTTTCTCCAATTCCCCAGTCTCTACTGGAACTATTCAATACACTGGATTCCTGAAGAACAACACACTTATATGCACCTCGTAACTCTAAGCAAACTCAGTATGTGATCTGAATATTGAAAATACTGGAAAGTGGAGGTACAAACAAATCTGGAAACTTTTCATGAGAAACCTCAAGGGATACCCAAAAAGAAATGAAACAGGCTTAAGAGAGAACTACTGGCAAAAGGGAAGATTTTCTAAATTACTTTCTAGCAATTATCAGCTCCTTTATCTGTCCTCTCATTTGACTGTAGACAATAAAAAGCTGAAGTTTAAGGCTTTTGAGGCATTACCCCAACTGAAGATACTCCAGCAACAGGGCAGAATTAAGGACCTCGCTTTCAAGTGTTAAGTAAAAACCCACACACACATAAGAAAAGTCTCCATGACAGCAAAAGTGGCTTTTTGGCCACTGAAGCAACCCATCTGTCTTGTCCTGGTCATCGGTTTTAACACAGGAAAGAGAGAGTGCGGCGTGGGGGAAGGGAAATCATGGTTTAGGCCTACTAACAGATAATCATTTTTACATAAGGCACATGATCTGCCCTAGTAAAACAGATGGGACCACAAACGTAAACTATGTCATCAAGTTGTTATTCCTTTAAAATACGACCACACTATTGCAAATTACACAGTATCTTCTCAGGGTCTTAAACAATTCCCTTTGATCACTGCTTAAGTTTTTTATCTCTCTGCAGCCTATTCTAATAATCCATCATTGTGCTATTGGCAGAAAAGGCTGGCAAATTGGTCATTATTAACTCCAATTACATTTCATGCAAGCAGCAAAAAAGTATTTCGATTTTTCATTACAAAATTGAAACTTTTGTGTTTCTAAGTTTCCTCTAAATCACTAACACCGAAGACCACCATAAAACAGTAAACAGCGCTGGTACAAAACCACTTTGGGCTTCAGAAATAAGGTAAATAGTTTTAGTAGCTCAGACTCAGTGCAAAGATACTGAATCCACAGTTTGATAGGTGTTAACAAACTAAGACTGTTTGACAAAATGGTCCTGCAAATAAACAGTTTGCTGCATTACCTCAGAACAAAGTGCTTAAATTATTTGAAGTCTGATATCTGCAGGGCAATCACTGTAACTGTTCTTTTTGTGTTTTCTCTTCCAAGACACTCAGGAGCTCTAATCTTTACCTTGGCCACACAGGCAAGCTTCTAGTAATGAAACTGGCAACCATTTAACAGACAAATCTGTCCATCTTTAGAAGAACCTAAGGGATGAGGTTCTACACTACTAATTTCACTGAATAGATGACAATTAAGGAAAGGCATTGCCATTTGATTTGCTCCACAGAATAATCACTGAAATTAGTAAAATTAATAGAAATAACAGAAATCCTACCATTTTAGTACAGCTACGCAGAATTTCTAAGTTATTATTTGTCCATCCTCTTTCTATGAACTATTAATACTACCACTACAGTAGTTTCTGTCACTATTTCTTAAAAGTTGTAGTATTAGGATTTAAAAAGCTGAAGTTTTCATGCTCATCATTCTGACAAGCAAAATTAAACCTGAAAATAAACTATCAGCCAGTAAGTTTGCTCATATTTCAAAGTCTCAGTAGGATTCATCAGGTTTCTAAATTATTTCATTCATGGAAAATCTGCCCATGGGCACAAGACTACACAACTTTCAGATGAAAGTAAAGTTCTCTCAAAAAGTTGTTAATATGAGACTTACCTGAACTTGAAATACTTGCCTTTCTTTTTCTCCAGCTGTTAGATTTTGAAGATCTGAGAATTTCATCCTATTTTAAGTGTCGGATCACTGCAGTAAAGACCTTAATCCAAGAACACCACACTCACACTAGCACAGCACTGAAAGCCAGTTCATGGAACTACACCATTTACTGTTCTAATGCCAACACAGCTTTTGGTAGCTGTGACATCTCTGCACTGTGGTCATTTCTTTAAAAGATATCTCAAGGCCAAAACAGAAACAAAAGTAGTAACCTATTAGGTATCAAAAAAGTGGCTTTAAGAGAAAGTAGATGATCAGGCATGATTGGGAAAGCTCAACCTAATTGCTATGTCTGACGCCAAAAAAAAAAAAAAAAAAAAAAAAATCTCAGTTTGCTTTCTTCCTTCAATTCAGCTTAAGACTATTCAACATCCCTTGTCAGAACTTAATAATTAAAGCATTACACAAGGTAGTCTATTTTTGGTGTCTATTTTCAGTAGCAGAAAAATGTGATTGGGAAAATATTCAAGTGAGGAAGCTTCCCTATGCTCTCATCACTAAACACTAATCTTGCGTCACAAGCTCTCAGACTACCTTCTATGAACTGGAGTAGAAAGAAGGGATACAACAGCCTTCTATACAATTATTTTCCCCTCTGTTTTAACTGGAAAGTGTTATAAAGATCATTCCTCAGATTAGAAGCACTTTCTTCAACAGGAAATAGTCAAAAGATAATATGCAGTGCAGTGAACACACTGCAGTTCATGTAATTAAAGAAATAAAGTACATAACTCTCGTGTTATAATTTCGTAACAACGGTAACACATCTAACTTGACAGCACCAGTTCAGCTCAAAACTCATCTTCTGATAACAGCTTTCAGTGTGATGTGCAGACTGTGTGGGTCCATAAATCCCTACAAAAGTAAGGCTGTCTGATTTGATTTTGCTGAGCAGACAGCCAATGAAAAATATGTAGGAATCCAAAAAGCAAAACCGACTGAAGATTACCCTTGGACACTCCCTAGAGCCTATATACTAATGAACACATGCATGCTATATGTGGCAAAACGTAACACACATACATGTACTTGTGCTAAAAGTAATTAATGCTTTATGACTTTTAAAACTGTTCTGGCAAAGGCATTATATAATACAGCGTCCCAGATAGCATGTCAGCAGGGATCAAACTCAGAACCATTTTATCAAAAGATACGAACATTTAATCACAGAGCTAAGTTTCTGCAATTTCAAAACCAAGATGGGCTTACATTTCTGGGCCCAATATTGAGGTGAGAACTGCTGACAGGAGCAGAAACAGAATAAGAGAATCAAGCCAAACAGCCATCTGTGGTTTCCAAGTGCCCAAAATAATTTCTGAAGTAGTTTAATCTCTACTTCCCATCATACTCTTTCAAAGCGAAAGTACCTGCAGAGCATGACTTCTTATTCTTGAGCATGGCTCCTCTCCACCGCAAAAGCAATTTGGTGAATGGAAAATGTTGCATGTGCAACAGCAAACGCCTTTACCCAAATCCTGACTCTTGCATGCACACCCCAGCTGTATTAACATACTGACATGACAGTATAATGTAAGCCTAAAGGTTCTCTTCTTACCTTCACAAAATGCAAAGAAAGTAGGTGCTGCAGAGCAGTTAAGCCTACTGTCAACTCTCAGAACCACAACATATTCCAGTACTTTTTGCATCATGCACACGAGAAGCGTAACATCCTGTCCACATCAAAATTCAAACATCTCTCCTCAACAGAAATCCCCATTTACCCAGGTTTAAGACTGCAGTGACTAGTGCCAAAACAGACCGATACAATCAGGATGTTCTTCATTCATCAATCAGCTGATTTTGAAAGGTGCAGCCACAAACACAAGCAGCACACTGTCACTGGCATGTATGCATCCTTGCATTTTAGAATTAATCTTGGGTTTTATTCACAAATGCAAGGCCCTGGGTGAGACCCTTCCTTTTATTTCCTTTGTGTGTATGTGTGCGCGTGTGTGTCTCTGGGTTTTAGGGGTTTTCTTGGTGAAAACTAGACCTTAGTTTATACTTTACAGAAAGAGACAAAACGCATTACCTGGTATCCAGATTCTAATCTCCGTGAAGTTTCTCTTGCACTATATGCACCAGCTAAACTGCTTCCAGTCAATGTTCTAGATCCTAGCGAAGAGCTGGAGGCCTGAACAGATATCCTTCGAGGAATTCTTGAGGGTTTGGACTCCATTCTTTGTATCCTGTATAAGGACACATTGATTATTTATACTTTTAGAAGCGCAGACCTACATGCAAAACATGCACAAGTCATTCTAAGCGTACCAAAAATATGACTCACATACAAATATTTACACAGCATTTTGGTCTGACTGTGCATCAGTAAGATGGAGAACTGAGTTCTTATCCTTGTTTTTGTAACCTCTTCTTTATGCCTCCTCCCGTTCCATGTTAGAAAACTAGAAACATAGCCCCTTTTGCTATTCTTGTTATATGACAATATATTCTTGCTATTATAAGTAGGACTCTCTTAGGAACTCTGCAGCACTAGTATTAACACAAAATGAGCCAGGAGTCAGGGAAAGAGGCCTCAGATTTCCTAAATTCACATATTTCTTTTCTGTTAATGAACTGCATCTCAACACTTTCAGAAACTATGCTCAGACTTATTTTTCAGGGTCAAAACTATGAAACTTCACCCTCCTGTGAAAGAATACATATGCAACCTACCTGCCTCAAAGAAATATTTAACTTCTCCAAAGACAACTCCCATCAAAATGTATACAAAAAAGTACATGCTACCTTACAGGTATATGTAAATTTACCTTTGAGTCACTGAGTGACTTCCCCCCCCCTTTTGGTATTTCTAGGCCTTTCAAAAGACATGCTAGGGCCTTTTGCATGCGAGAAGTGATCCTGTAGTCATTCCTGTCCTTGAAAGGGTACCTTGACTTCACGTTGCTCAAAGTCCAGATAGATAGCTAACCGGTTTGCTAACATTCCCAGATTCTTCCTCCTTGGGATGGTACAGGCAGACCCAGACCACAAAAGGTAGCTCTTAAATAAAAAAAATTTAAGAGAACTGCATTATCCCCAGTGGTGTGGTGCAGGAAGAGTAGGATGATAACTAAAAACTCTAAAACAGATGGTCACAAACTCCATTGGTGCAAGGTGATTTGCAGAAGTGGCACAAACTGTTTTATTTAACCACTTTGAATTCCGGCCTAACCTTCTGAGAATGGGAATAAGCTATATCGGAAAACAAAAAAAAACCCAAAACATCAGTAAAGCACATTAAAATAGACTAGGGTGTATGCTGGACAGGACAGCTATAGGTCTTGATGAGATCTGACATCCAAAGCACTGTTCATCTACCTTCTACCCTGACAGAAAATGAGACAGACACCCAGAATAACGGGTCCCATTCTATACTATTAAGTATTTGACAAAGACTGCCAGCATTATCACTTTCATAGAATCATAGAATGGTTTGGGTTGGAAGGGACCTTAAAGCCCATCCAGTCCCAACCCCCCTGCCATGGGCAGGGACACCCTCCACTAGCCCAGGTTGCCCAAAGCCCCATCCAACCTGGCCTTCAACACTGCCAGGCAGCCACAACCTCTCTGGGCAACCTGTGCCAGGGCCTCACCACCATCACAGCAAAGAATTTCTTTCTAACATCTAATCTAAATTGACCCTCCTTCAGCTTAAACCCATTACCCCTTGTCCTGTCACCACACTCCCTGATGAACAGTCCCTCCCTCACCATCTTTCCTGCAGGCCCCTTCAGGTAACGGAAGGCTGCAATTAGATCTCCCCAGAGCCTTCTCTTCTCCAGGCTGAACAACACCAACTCTCTCAGCCTGTCCTCATAGCAGAGGTGCTCCAGCCCTCTGATCAGCTTCATGGCCCTCCTCCAAACTCTCTCCAACAGCTCCATGTCTCTCTTGTACTGCGGACCCCAGAGCTGGACACAGTACTCCAGGTGGGGTCTCACCAGGGTGGAGTAGAGGGGCAGAATCCCCTCCCTCGACCTGCTGGTCACGCTTCTTTTGATGCAGCCCAGGACACGGTTGGCTTTCTGGGCTGCGAGCGCACACCGCCGGCTCATGTTGAGCTTCTCATCAATCGACAGCCCTAAGTCCTTCTCCTCAGGGCTGCTCTCAATCCATTCCCCACCCAGCCTATAGTTGTGCTTGGGATTGCGCCAACCCACATGCAGAACCTTGCCCTTGTTGAGCTTCATGTGGTTCACATGGGCCCATCTCTCAAGCCTGTCAAGGTCCCTCTGGATGGCACCCCTTTCCTCCAGCGTGTCGACCGTACCACACAGCTTGGTTACCGATCATTCTGCTTCTGGATCACTTTGCTTCAGATAGGCGTGGAATCAGATGACTTAGATAACATAGATAAAAGTCAGACACAAACATATGTAGAATACGCAATGGTTCTAGAAGGGATGGAAGCTCCTACCAGTAGAAATTAATGTCCAGATGAACAGGGGGAAGAGACAGAAGTGTAGGAAGCTATAAGAACTTCAAAACTAAATTAGAGATCTAATAAAATTGCTTACGCACCATCCACAGAACAGACAAAATAATAACATTCAGATAGGAAAAGAAAAGGGTGGAAGACTGTGGACACCAGAGCCAACTATCTCTAGAAGTAGAAATGGAGTACAAGATAAGCAAACTGCTTCTACGAACGTACATAAAAAGGCACAAAACTAGTTTTTTCCTCCAGTAGTAAACCCAAGAGGACAATGTTATCAGCCAGCTTGAACTCGTACATTAGCACAGGTTGTGATTTAAACCTGAGTATGTCAGTATGATACTATCTAAATAATTTCTTTTTTTTTTTAAAGTAAAGAAATCTTGCAGAAACTATACAAAGTGCTAAAACAAGATAAAGACAACACATTGGAAAATGCAAAATTTAATATCAGTTTATGCATACACATTAATTTCTTTAATACAACTGCATTTTTTCTGCAGTCTTGGCCTCTGCCATCAAACGAGAAGGATCTGCGATAAAGATGAATCAGAGTTGTGTAAGAACAGACATTTGACAAGAGGTGGAAAGGTACTGAAGAAGAAAAAAAAAGGCCTTACGGTCTATAGGCAAAGAACTTCTGCTTGAGGAAACTGGATTTTATCTTGGCCTTTCAACAAAGATTCAGTGACATGAAGCACGTCGTTCAGGCTAATCATTTTTTTAAAAATCATTATACAAGAGCTCTTCAATTTCTGGGCATCTATCATAAAATTTACTTGGAATCTAACTAACAGAAATCATGAAATCATACACCTGCAACTGAAGTCAATGGAGCCATGACTTGAAAATATTAGATAGATAAAATTAGATATTAGGCATCTCAACCTCAGTAATCAACAGTAGTAATAAGTCTTCTGGTTTGCTCTACTGATTTTACCCAGAGTTCTTTGAAAAACATTTTAAGCACTGTACCTCGGAAGCTTGAGAAGAAACCATCTTCGTAGTTGGCTTGAATACACACAATACACATATAAAGCTTATGCTGATCCTGTGCTCAATGTGGTGGTCAAGGTAAACATGCTAAGCTATCACAGGACAAAGTGAGACAGTGGTCTCACATTAAAAAAATAAATTATTAAAGCCACAATAATAATTGTCTGCAAGGGGAATACTGTGTTTTTAAAGGATACTTCGGAATGGGAATGGTTTCCTTTCATAGTATCAGCATCTCAAGGGTTTCTTTTTTTTAATAACCACAAAGACACTCAAATTAAAACCTCAAACATTTTGTTTACCCGCACAGGAATTCAACAAATCCCAAGTGGTAATTAACATGCTGTAATGTTCTAAAATGACAAAGTAGTCACCTCAATTTACACATAAGGCAGTGAGGCCAAGAACTACTCAAATTACTTCTCCGAAGAACAAATGAAAAAGAATCTTAAGTCATGTTGCACTGTCTGAACAGTTTTGAAAGCCTATGGTTGCCACAAAGGAACACTTTACTCAAATATGATACCCGCCATGTCTTTCATTGAGCAACCTCAAGACACTATCCTGCCAAAACACATTTCTGACTTCTCCATCCTTTTCACACTACTCACTTTAGTATCCAACAACAGAGAAATGAGAAAGGGAACAACAGGGTGAAAAGAACTCTTCTCATCAAGGCAACATATTTGATCAGCTCATGCTGTGTTACACAATTTAGCAATCCAAATCTCATGGAAAAATCTGGAAACAACTCTTGTGTCTCCTAGAATAAGGGATACATGTGATGTGTCTCAAGACTTTGTAAGAAACCAAGTTCTGAAATGAAACTTTAAATTGAAAGTTGTACCTGGAAAATAGGTGACCTACACGCAATGCGAGGTGGAGTTGAACAGCCTATTTTGAGTACACAGCTAAAACATCCTGCCCTTTTTGATCTGTGATCTCTCCAACTACATCGTAAAAAGACCAACTAGACCTGACATAGCCACAAACAGAGATAACAAGAGATAAAAGATCCAAGAGGTCTTTGCAGGAAAGCAGTGTAATCTCAAAAGGTAAAAATAACACAAATAGCAAATACTTGAAATAAAAACCTCCCAGGCCTCTCTTCTGCCCTGACACCCTCTACTGAGAAATGGTGGACAATTTGAGGTAGTCATGTCTACCAGTAAAGGAAGTCTTTACTAGCTTCCATCCTTTCTAACAGCTTAAAGCATTCTTGCACCTTTAAGTAGAGAAGCACACACTTCACTCCCAGCTCCTAAATTCAAGTTTTCTACCTTGGAGCTATGCAGTGACACTTCCATCCAAGACTTGAGCTTTTATGTCTACATATTTTTGTAAGGTTACATATACAACTGTTCATAAGATTCTTTCCGGAGCAACCTGTGATCACGTGTCTTCCTCAGTGTTTACTCACAATCATGTTTTTATTACAAACAAGATGGAGTTCAGGATCAATTCTCTCAGTCTGCGCAATTCTTCGTTCGGGGTACTTTCTCGACCTTCAATCGAGGAAGGCTGACCAAAAAACCTCAGCAGTCCCATGAGCAAAATATATTTACTAACGTCGATCGCCTGCCTACGCCACAGCAGCTGGTGCCATGACGCTGGGCTGTTCCCCTAGACGCGAGCCAGCAGGGCCTAGACAGCGGGTGCTCCGCAGAGCAGCTGAAGAAGGCACCAAACCCTCCTCCCCAGGTCTGAAGCAAGAGGCCCAGTCAGAAAGGCTCAAGGCCCCGACCAGGACCTCACAGCCGCGCCCGTGCTGCGCCCGCGCACCAGGCCAACGCCAAACTGGGGCTCACGCCAGGGTGAAGGGCGGCACCGACCGCTCTGCCCCGACCCTGCTGCATGGCGGAGACTCCTCGGAGGGAGGAAACGAACGGAGAGACAGAGGTTGTCGCACAGGTCCGCTGCCAAAGAAGGCACGGAAACGTGCGGCCGTCAGAGGTGCTTCGCAGAGATAACGGCGGAGGAGCCAGGCGCCAGCCCCGAGACAAAATGGTTTCCCCCCGGCCACGGCGCGGAGCCGCCGGCCCCGCACCCAGACGCGAGCCGGGCCGTCCGGGGACACCTTCCCCTCCTCGAAACCGTAAGCAGTCCGTACTCACTCTCAAGGCACAACCCTCACGACACAGACATCCAGGAACTGAGGATCCACCGGAGGGGCCAAGTCGGGCCGGGCCCACAGACTGCCACGCCAAAGCCTGCCGCCTCTCCCTGCAACACAATGGCGACAGCGCGGAGACCGCACGACTGTCAATCACCACCCGCGCCCCGCCCATGCCCAGCTCTCGCGAGAACTGCGGCGGGTCCGGGAGGGGGTGGTCGCTCGGCGACTCCACTCGCCTGACCAGGCNCCTCAGCTGTTATAGCGGTCCGCAAAATGAAGGTAATCTGAAAAAGCCTCGTATTAAAGACAGAAGTTCTTTTCTTCTTGTGGACAAACATCCCAAAAGCCACAGTTTGAATCGACTTTAAAGTTCAGTGTTCAGCCTTAAACCGCCAGGCAGAGGTTTTGACTTTTCTTCCTGTGCTACATACTCTTCCTAGTTTCAGTGTGGTTTTATAAGTAAATCCACTGTATCTCATGAACACCCACACTTAGCCTGGTTTTCATTTCAGTTCCCTGAAGGACGTGGTGGTGATATTGGAGAAAGCCTCTTCAACTGCAAAGCAATGGAAATGCCATTTATCGTAATTGTATTCAGACTTCAGTTTAGTCCTCTTGAAAGTAATAGGTGTTGGCAGACATTTTTACCTGAGGGGAAGATTTTGTGCGGTTTATGAAATAAGGAGATCATCTGACCAAATTCTGAAAATGCCAAGCCTTTCGCAAAACCTGTCAATCCTAAACAAATGATGGTTTCCAATGTCCCCACTACAGAACACAGCAGAGATCGCACACTATTGTCTTTTCTGAACCAGGCTCTGAAGAAGACATGCTGTGTTACAACTACGAAGCCTAGGCTTCTATCCCTGCAGTCACATATCTCAGTATTTTACTGAGCCAATATGCGTCTTTTGTCAGTCGGCAGCAGGGCTGTCCGGAATTCCAGCGTCGCAGTGAGTGCCCCAGATCGCATTGTTGCAAGTCAGATAAAGGGGTGTGGTGCACAATAGTAGCAGGCTGGCTGTTCTTTAAGGGAGGTAAAAAGAAAAAAAAAAAAAAACCAAACAAACAAAAAAGCAAACCTAAGCCCCAGAAAACATGACCAGCCACCCTGGCACAGGGCTACAACACATACAAATTGAATGTGTGCGTGCCTAATAGCTCTGACAGATCTGGGACACGTGTAAGACCAGCCAGGCTGGTTAGAAACTAGCCAGGTGGCATCTCTAAATTGTAGGACAGTCCTATGTTTAGCAATATCCTTGATTCTGTTTCCCATTCATACTTTTAAGTGTGTTTTTCCACATGTTTGGATTGTGACAGGTTTTGTTCACTGATTCTCTTCCATAGAGAAATGGTGGACAAAATACTAGTGAATGGGAGATGGGGACAAACGGCTGGGAAGAGCTGTAAACAGAGAGAGAAGCAATTGAACAAAAACTGATAGGAAAGAAAGGCTGCTGGTTTTTTGCTGACAGGCACATTGCCTTTCACCAGCATGCCCAAAGCAATCCTTATTGGACTTGGAAAAATCTTGTCTCTAGCAGCCAGAAGCAGGCTGCTGCCTCTGCCAATACCATTTACTTGGCATATCCATCTCCAGGGAAAGAGGACAGCTGGGAATGGACTTCATGAATCATTGCAGCAGTAGCGGCTGCCCTTTTTCCTGGTTAGCAAACAAGAACACTTATAGAAAGAGTTAGATCTACATTCAATTCAATCCTTAAAGGAGACATTCTGTCTTTTAGTCACGCACATATCAAGTGTAATTCACAGATCAAGTAAAATGACTGTATCAATGTAGAGTACAGGGCATACAGCCCTCCTGCAGCCAGAACAGATCATGGCAACCGCTAGGCAAGTCCATTATGCTTTTCTTTTTAAAGGCAAGTTAAAAGGAAAGTAGGGTATCTAATACAAAAATTCAGATCTCTTCGACTCAGTCTCACTATCATAAGAGGATTTACTGGGGGTGCTAAGAAAGATGTTATACCATTCACTGCCACATTAGCCCTGTCGAATGCAATGCACAATGTGTATTACTTGAGGTTGATACCCTTTGATTAATAATCTATGAGCCATTTGTTGGCCATACTCTTGTCACAACTTTGTTCCTCTTCTTAGAATAAAAAAAAAATTATCACCTGAGTTCATAGGCTTGCATTTTTTTTAATCTGCATAATGGATCAAAGATCTATCCTGCAACATTGCAACACTGCATAAGTAAATTAATTTAATTACAAATATACACAGTTGGAAAAGATAAAGGTAGAATGATCAATATCACTACATTGCACAAAGACATCTGTACATTGTGAATCCTTGCTAAAATGGCACCATCTAGTAAGCCTGGAATACAGCTTGGGATTTGTCTTAAGGAAAATATCAAACTGTTGGGTGATAGTGGCTGAAGTCACAAAAGCCCGTGTAATAATGTGCTTGTAAATGGCAAAGCAGCAGGTTTAGAGTACATCTGCTTCATCACGTCCTTTAACCGTATCAGGAATATGGAAATAGGCAGATTCAAGACAGATAATTGTTAACAGAGTTACCGTCCCTAACTGTCCATTCTTACATCCTCTCACAAAAGCTGCTTTTTCCACAAATGACTGAACTGTCATAGAGTCCATCCTTAACTTCAGTAGATCATACTCTGAAATTTTAAGATGATCTGAAATTGGTGTTGTCTAGTTGTCCAGTTTTAATCTACCCATGGTAGTAAGTCATTCTTAAGTAAAATTCACTTCTAATAACCATCTAGAGATAGACATTTTCCAAAGAGTTTTCATTACATTTCTGACCAGACTGCAAGAATTTTATTAGAGAGCCTGAATCTTTTTTATTTGTTTATGCAATTTAGATTGTATCTTGAATATTCATTTGTTATGAAGGACTTCAGGCAATATCCTAACAATTTTGACCCTCTCCTTTCAGTGAGAAATGATAGCAAAAAGATCCCAAATGAAGAAAAGTTTTTTGGATGTGGCATGTCTTCGCATAGATGGTCCCAAATATTACAGTAACCATTCACATCTGTAAAACTGGGCACATGCAGGAGGAAGACCTCCACGGATAGCAGACCTTGTGTCCTAGAAAAAGGAAAATGGATCCTCCAGTCAAAAGTCAGTCTATTCGACACTTACTATGAAATACAATTTTTGCAATACACCACCTGCTGTGTATGTGTAGCTTAGACTGCAGAAAAGGAATAGGTTGAAGAACTTGCAGACAGACAAAACCAGGGCAATCTCAAATCATCCTTTTACTGTGGGTTTGGTTCTTTTTTCTTCTGCATTGAAGAGTTACTTTAGGTTATATGTAGACTTGTGCTTTTTATTGTATCGGCTAAAACAAGTACTATGGAGATAGCCTCTGTAGTTGACTCAATACAGATTCCAAGGGCTACCTTCAATTAGTAACCCTTGCCTTTTCGTCCTTCTTTTGTACTTCCCCAGCAGGCTGTCATGTGCACTACAGTTATGAGCGTGATGCTAAAAGTTCCCTGGCTTCTAGCCTGCCAGGGGCAGTTGTGAGGTTGCTCCTGGTTGACTTGCTAAACAATAAGGCGGCACCATGTAAGTTTAGAACATGTTTCAAAGGAGGGAAAACTGGGATGTCGGGAAAAGCAGAGTTCACGTTAGACTGTCTATTGTAAACATGACACAGGAATGATTTCTGAAAGTGGACAGTGAACTAGAAAGTTGTCCTCAGAGGACAAATCCAAATCATGGTCCACAGCTTGAACAAACCTTGTAAGTATAATGACTGTGAAAGGCTCATTCCAACCATCCAAAATGCAAAGTTTGCAGTAGTAATATGAAAAAAGAAAAAAAAAAAATCTATTGCAAGAATTTAGAACAGATAAAGCCTTAAAGAAACTACTGTAATACTGCCAGTGAGAAAGATTGCATAATTCTATAAATAAATAATTTATCAAAATAGATATCTAGCCTTTACAATGCAGGCATTTTGAACATAGTGATCTTTTTAAGGCAAAGTCAAAATCACTGCTTTTAAAATTTTTGATACGGGAAACTAATTTAAATGAAACCTAATTTTGATATGGAAAGCTTTGAAACTAAAAGACTTTTCACTTTATTGAAATCAAACTGAAATAATTCTGGCCCATACAGATCCCAGTTTTGTGAGATAAAACACTGTGGTACACACCCATTTCAAAAAGGTTTTCTTCTGGTTACCTTACCTTATAAATCTATGCTTCCTTTTCAGTATCCAGGAAACAAAAATCATTGTCCAGTGTTCCTGATAATGAGTAATTTTTTTAGGCATAAAAAGATTTAACTTCATTCTGTCACCAATTTATTTTAGTCAAGAAGGTTTTATGTGCTTTCTGAATTACATCTGTTCTTGCTTTAAAAGAGTGTAAAGTTGAAGGCAAACCATATTAATAGATTAAATTTGTCAGGTAATAATATTTTGGGTAGAGGGACAAAGTGTACCCATATCTTCTTTTAAAATATTTCTTTTAGGCTACAGATATATTTTGCAAGCTAAAAGAATGCATCTTAAAAATTACAGAAATATTTTAGAATTATTAAAAATTATTTGGTTTTCTTTTCAAAAGGTGGTTAGTTCTTTTTTTTACTGTAGTTATTATTTCTGGAATTCTAATTTTACAGAAAGTGTCAACGTTTTAAAATCTTTGTTTACGGTCTACTTCCTTCAACTGCATACTCCAAGCCAGAAAGAAGTCTAAAGCTCTGTGAGGCACAGAATTCAACTTCTGTTAATGTTTTATTCACCAAGGAGCTCTTACAGCTGATTTGAATTAAAATCATTGATCAAAATGCTTCTGCTGGTTTGTCTTCCCAGAATACCTATATTCTCTTCCATTAATTTCTGTGGAGTAGCTAGTCTTCTTTACGAAGCCAAGGCAAATATTAAACAGAGATACACAAACTTAAAACCAAAAAATAATTCAGAATTAACATATTCTTCAGCAGACAACAGGAACCACAACTACCTTTCCCCTTTCCAGTAGCTTTTATTATGTGCTTAAAAAAAGAAAAAAAACCCTGTACTTGTATACCTTTTATACAGATATCCTCATCAATAGGAGGAATTCTTCACCTGAAATCACACACATGGATTGATTTGCATTTTTTAATATATGAAGCTAATAGTGAAAAGTCACAAAACATTTTAGAGAAAATGGAACATTTAGACATCAATATTCTCTTCCATCTTCCTATCCAGGATGATGTCTTTGGTTAGGGACAGTGCTTGCAGATTTAAGAGTACCTGATCTCTGCAGATACAGAAAACCCCGAGTGGCAGTTAATTTCTATTGCTTAACCCAGGACAGAGCAGCAGGAATTTCTGCTTTGAAGATGAAAATGTCCTTGCTCATTGTCCTTGAGGAAGAAACTTTTGCTACTGAAAACTTAAGAAAACTTGGATAGCCTTAAGATATCTTTCTATGTGCCTAAGTTATAAGAATCAAATAGTTGCACAAAACATACATATATACATAAACAGATGGGGTTAAAAAAGTTTTTGAACAAGAATAATAGCAATGCAGGATTTTACTGAAATCTATCTGAGCTCTGTTACTGAGGATAGTATGTAAGTAGGGTGGGGAGTACAATGTGTTTTACTACTGTGTTGATGAGAATGGCCCGGAATCCAGGAACAATGTAATTATTGTTATTGTGTTATTGTGACTAATATAGTGTTAAAGCAGAGAAGGAAGTGGGAGGAGCAAAGCATCAAGAATTATTAGTTGCATGAACACAGAGCAAGGAGATCATTGTGCTTTTCCTGTCATTGAAACACGGGCAGTAGAGTCGTCTCCCCCCCTCCCCCCCCAAAGAAATAATTACTTGAATATATTTGTTTGTTTGTTTGTTTATTCTCCTTAATTTGTATTATTTCCTTCATTTTTATGGGTGGGAACAAATGGCTATGATTAAAACAGAAGACATTTTCACTATCTCTTGATGAAACTACATCTCTCTGTTGCTCTTGCTATATAGCTGAAAAGATTAATATCCCTTTCTTGGAGTTCAGCTAAGAAAAAGTCAAAATGAACAACTGTGTTTTTCTGTGCACTTAATAAGACTGGAGTAAATTTCTTCTTGTGCCTAACACAAATGAGAAAATAAATATCAAGAAGATTTCACTTAATAAATCAAGTGTAGGATTAGGAACATAGTCCTGGCTTCTACTGTTACATGTACCGGGAGTGTATTTCACCTGTGGAAAAGCTGTCCAACTACTCCCTGGCTGTCTGATTTTCTTCTGCTTTACAGTGCAGATGTGGTAGATAAAGTAATGTAATATTTAAAAAAAAAATTAAAAAAATTTAAAAATATTAAAAATATTATAATATTATTATAATATAATATTAATTATTATAATATAATATTAATTATTATTATATAATATTATTATTATTTAAAAATATTTTAAAAATATAAAATTATTGATTTAAAACAAAAGGACATGTACATACATACAACAAAGGCGTAGTTAGAGTTTACCTGATAAGAAGTGATCTTCTCTAAAAAAAACCCCAAACCGTATTTGCTATTGTATACATTTTATACCAGCTTAGAGAAATAAATTGGAGGAGAAAAGAAAAGGATTTTGTTCTGACCAAGGCTGGGGAGCCCCCAGTCAGCAGAGAGGGGAAGGGGGAAGAGATGAGGTCACACTTCTGCTTTTGGTGTAAGGTATTCTTGGAGGTTTTCATCAGGGAGGCCCATGCCGGCCTGAGATAGCATATCTTCACCTTTGCCTGTCAGAGAGAGGATTGCGAATAAAAAGAGGACAACATAGCCAATGCTAGAAAGAGATTGACTCCATCAGATATTGGACAACCAAGGTGGTTTTGTTGCCTTTTTTGGAGTTTGTCACTGATGTGATGAGAAGCAGTGTTTCACCGCCTGTGACACTGGACACTCACAGTGCTCGTGGGGAGAGACACCAAATACCAGACTTGCAGCCCGAAGCTGCACATCGAAAACAGGCGGAGGCGCACATCGCCAGTCTTCATTTTTATGATGACTGATTATTTTATCTTCACAGACACCCACTGATGCTACAAGATATCTTTACTTTCTCAGGTGCCATTAAGGATCAAGCAAGAACATAACTGGTTTTAATGCTTTATGTCTTTTTTTCTTCCGAGAATGTGCTACAGGCAAGTTACCTGAAGCAGGCTTCTGCGTTCATCCAGTTTGAATGAGCTCAGAGGAATCTCAGACAGCACGCGATGCTTCCAGCCGTAGACTCCTGAGTGTGGTGTGCAGTAGGCAGGTCCAGCCTTTCCTTCTGCACTCTCCTACTCTTTGTGTACCAAATCGCACTAAGTTGTTCCGACCTCCATGTAAACGTTCTCAATTATTATTATGTCTCCCAATGGAAGGGGCTGCCCATAGCATACTGCTGTTACATGCTGACTATCAGGATCTGGGGTTTGCCGGTATTTTATGTGAGGCAATATAATGTGATTGTATTTGGCACCAGGAAAAAAAATGGTTTCACGCTAGACAACCCAAAAAATTTTCATACTTTATAACGTGCCTGTTTTCTGCACTCATCACTCTTTGGGAGAGTGCTCAGCTTTGCTGTTCCTTTCCACAATCCCACGCTCTCCCTCATCAGAGCCAAAGGTGCGGGCTGTTGGATGACTGTTAAAAGAAATGTCAGGAAGAGGGAGCTAGATGGGGTGTGCGTGTGTGTGCGCGTGTAGAAAAGGACATTTATAAATGAGACACAGGTGTTAATACTTAGGGTGACTAATGAACAGGAAATACTAAGGGGCAGCATACCTGTGCGGTTGCATTCCACATTGCCTGTCATGACTGGTAAACCCCAGTATGCTTTGCATTCATGCATTTCTAAAAATGACTATGACTGAAATAAGAATGCGTGTGCTAGCCCTGGCACAATTAAGCATACCATGCTGCAGGGCTGACCTGATGGATTTGAACAGAACCAGCATCCAGTATATGTCCCCACATACATACTGTAACAATGGACTTAGTGCCACAGTCCGTCAGAGCCCATCATGGACACTACCTTCTAGATAAGAACGCGGTCTTACGAAGAGGAGTGCTGCTAGTCTGTATTACCATTATGTCTGGATCTGATGTTACACAAGGATAGTTAGACAGCTCTGTCCCACCTCTTGCAAGCTTTTGATCCTTTCTGTTTAAGTGGAGTTCTAAGGATAGAAAGGTAGGAGTTGGCTCCACATCTACTATCATTCCTTTATAGTAATGGTGTTCCAACTGTACTGTTCTTAATAGTTCATTGCTCTTTTAATCTCCTAAGTATGTGAAGGAAGCAGAGGTGGTTATTGTCTCTATCTTTACCTAAAAATCAGCGTGACTACGAAGCAAAAAAAGTTAGCTTGATGATCTCGCAGTTCTTCCAGCTTTACCCCAATATAGAGCGCATGCAAGGAATTTCTTCACTAATTCCAGCAGAGAAACACTTGTAAATAGTACAGTTGTGTTTCCAATGCTGTTGTCCATTTATGTTCTACACCTCTTTTTTGAGAGAAAGCAAAATGCATGTAAGTGCAAATGATGGAAAAGGAGAATTCCTACAAATTAAATATTAGGTTGCTGACACATTGTATTCTATTACTTTTTAAAATATGCTAAACACAAGCCTTCAAGGGCATATGCAGGACTAAATAATTTACCAAATAATTTTCTTATTGATTTCATGTTAATAAAATGTTAGCTGTCAGCTCTATAATATGACTCCACACATATTCTCTCCTCATTTGAAAAAAAAAAAAAGACAATATAGCTTTGCTGTTTACTCCAAAGATCATTTGGAGTGTTGCAAATAAAATGGAAAAATCTCTTCTGAAATAACAAGTACAGCAAAATCACGGGAGGAAAAAAGATCACTCCAATCTTAGCTGGAATCACTTTTTTTAAAGACTCTGTAAGTTAGAACCAAAAATTTAAAAGTCATCTTGAAATGTGTGGAAAACTCCTGATACACATGCATATAAGTGTATATCCACACACATATTTATAAGTATACATATACAGACATTACAAGCAATGTTTTCTCACTTTCCATTTTATACAGTGAGGGGATGTTCTGGGAGATTTGTCCTTGAAGTAAGTATGGATCCTGCTAAGAAGTGAGTAGGCTCAATCTGAAATAAGGAGGATCTAGTGCTGCATGAGTAGTCATGAGGAAGGAATTGGAGGGTAGTGAAGTCAAGGGGTCAAGGCTGAACTGAACTGCACTGCCTTGTTAGAACACAAGATTAGCCATATTAGGCTGATGAAAGGTCCAGTCAGTGTGGTGTCTTATCTCAAATAATGGCTGGTAGACACATCTAGGAAAGAGTATAAGAACAGAGAAAGCACACTCTGAAACTTTTCTGTTTCACCAATCCCAGATTTCAGCAAGTTGGACATAATACCCATGTTTTCAACAGCATTTGATGGATCAGAATTTCATTTAATTGTTTTTTAGAACTTTTTTGATATTTTTATACATCCAGTAGTAGTAATTCCAGAATTTAGCTTTGTGCTGTGCAGAAAAGCTCCATGGCAGAGAAAGACCTGGGAATACTGGTTGACAGCCGGCTGAATATGAGCCAGCAGTGTGCCCAGGTGGCCAAGAAGGCCAATGGCATCCTGGCTTGTATCAGGAATAGTGTGGCCAGCAGGAGTAGGGAAGTGATTGTGCCCCTGTACTCGGCGCTGGTGAGGCCGCACCTCGAATACTGTGTTCAGTTTTGGGCCCCTCACTACAGGAAGGATGTTGTGCTGCTGGAACATGTCCAGAGGAGAGCAACAAAGCTGGTGAGGGGTCTGGAGCACGAGTCTTACGAGGAGCGTCTGAGGGAACTGGGGTTGTTTAGCCTGGAGAAGAGGAGGCTGAGGGGAGACCTTATTGCCCTCTACAACTACCTGAAAGGAGGTTGTAGTGAGGTGGGGGTCGGCCTCTTCTCCCTGGTAACAAGCAATAGGACCAGGGGGAATGGTCTAAAGTTGCGCCAGGGCCGGTTTAGGTTAGACATTAGGAAAAATTTCTTCACAGAAAGGGTTGTCAGGCACTGGAATGGGCTGCCCAGGGAGGTGGTTGAGTCCCCGTCCCTGGAGGTATTTAAAAGAAGGATAGATGAGGTACTTGAGGACATGGTTTAGTGGTGGGATGGCAAGGTTAGGTTAGTGGTTGGACTTGATGATCTTAAAGGTCTTTTCCAACCGAGATGATTCTATGATTCTATGATTCTATGAAAAATGCATCCTCCTGTTGTTTGTTTAGAATTTGCTATCTGGTAATTTAATTTGATACTTCCTAATTCTTTGAATAAGAGAAACAGCAAATAACTGTTTCCTTTTCTAGTTCTGACTACATAGATTGCTATGATCTTGACTTTAATTATGGCCTTTTCTAAGTTACAAGATTCTAGTACATTTTTCAGTCCGTAAGTTCTTCTGTAACTTTGAACATCCTTTCTTTTCATTTCTTGGTCCTACTTTATCTTTTCTGACAGGAGCGGCTTGAGCAGAACATACCATGGATTAATAGTGGTTTAGTGGTGCTTTCACTTTTGTACCGTGTTCCCTTTCTAAGCATTTGTAACATTATACTTGGGTTTTAAATCACTACGGAGCATGAAGAAGTACGGGTGCCTAAGGATTCAGTCTGGAATGAATGTCATACCGCTTGCCAGAAGGAGGGTTGAACGGTGCCTCTGTATGCCAGATTCCAAAGCAAATCAGAGAGGCTGCCTGTCACTGTATCTTCTGTTATTCCTGCACGCTCACTAGACATCTGCTATTAGCTTATACTGGGTTTGCGTAGCAAGGGTTTCATAGGGGAAGGGCTGCAGGGGTGGTTTCTGTGAGGAGACACCAGGAGCTGCCCCCATAGAGCCATTTCCAGCCAGCTCCAAGACAGGCTCACCGCTGGCCGAAGCTGAGCCCATCAGCGATGTCGGTGGTGCCTCTGTGAGAACGTGTTTAAGAAGGGGTAAAAATGCTGTGCAGCAGCTGTGTGAGAGAGGAATGAGAAAAATGTGAAACCACCCTGCAGCCACCAAGGTCAGTGAAGAAGGGGCAGGCGGTGCTCCAGGCAGGAGAGATTCCCCTGCAGCCCGTGGGGAAGACCATGGTGATGCAGGCTGAAGACCACGGCGGAGCATACATCCACACTGCAGCCCACAGAGGACCCCATGCCAGAGCAGGCTCCCGGTAGAAACTGTGGCCCATGGAGGGGAGTCCACACAGGAGCAGGTTTGCTGGCAGGACCCGTGGCCCGTGAGGGACCCACACTCGAGCAGTCTCTTCCTGAAGGACTGTACCCCATGGGAAGGACCCATGCTGGAGCAGTTCATGAAGAACTGCAGCCTGTGGGAAGGACCCATGCTGGAGCAGTTTGTGAAGGACTGTACCCGGTGGGAGGGACGCCATGCTGGAGCAGGGGAGCAGTGTGAAGAGGAAGGAGCAGTAGAAAAGTGTGTACTGGTTTTGGCTGAAATAGAGGTAACCTTCTTCATTGTAGCTTGTATGGTCCTACGTTTTGGATTTGTGATGAAAATAGTGTTGATAACAGGAATGCTTTATTGCTGAATAGTGCAATCCCCATTCCCCTCCTCTGCTGTGCTGCTCATGAGGGAGGAGGTAGAAGAGGAAGAACAAAGGAGTAAAGTTGAGCCTGGGAAGAAGGGGAGGCGGAGGGAAGGTGATTGTCTATTTGTCTTTGTTTCTCACCATCCTGTTCAATTTTAAATTGGCAATAAATTAAATTAATTTTCCCCCAGTCAGTTCTGCCCCTGACGGTAATTAATGAGTGATCTCCCTGTCTTTATCTTGAGCCACGAGCTTTTTCATTCTGTTTTCTCCCCGAGCTGTTGAGGAGGGGGAGTGGGAGAGTGACTTGGTGGGTGTCTGGCAGCCAGCCAAGGTTAACCCACCACATAGACACTGTTGGAAACACGATACTGGCCTGGATGTGCTCATTTTCTGACTCTGTAGGCAGACTTGTGCACTTATTCACATTCTTTTAATGTCCTATACATAGGACAGGTGTCAAACTAAATCTCTGCCAATTACTGAGTTATTCCTTTCTTACAGTGTGAGTTTGATGGCTCTACTGGCAAGATGGCTCTACATCAACCTAAGGACAGGTCTCTTAATTAGACTGGATAGTTGCTTGACAAAAGGAGAGTTAGAGATGAATGACACATAGCTGTCATGTAGCAAATACCTTTACTGTTGTCACTATGTCTGAGGTTATAGGGCTGTTGGAGGTTTCAGTACAGCAAGTTGAAAACACCAAGCTATGGAACAATCTCATGACATGGTGAACTCAGAATTCCAACTAATTTTGTTCAGGTCCGTGTCTAGAAACGTTTAGGTGCTGAAGTGGAATTCAGTTTTGTACATCTGGGAGCAGTACTCAGAAAAGCCAAAACAGAACAAAAAAAGCAGCTAACCTCCTTTGTGTCTGTCAGTAGGTGACTCTTTTTTTTACACTGGCGTTTTGTAGGCACTTACTGTTCTGCCACTGTAAGTAGCTAAAGACATTGGCACAGATCTCCAGAGTCTCTTTGCATGCACAAAATAGGCATCTTTAAGTCATCTAACGATGGAGATTTGATAGGGTAACTAGCACACAGACAGTACATTCAGCATAGAGCACATTAGCAATTTAATTCAGCTGGAGGGAGAGGTAGAGACCTCTATTGCTTACAAAATATACAAATGATTAGCTAACTTTGTTAGTGCTATGCATGTGCCTCTAAATAAATCTGAATCTTCCTGCCTGGAAGGACTGAACCTGAAATCAGAATCTATAGTTACTGATATATGGCTTTTTCACTTAAGGCAACCTTGTGCGAAATTTGTTGAGTCTGAAAAAAATTAATTAGATTATTTCCATACTAATACTATATCTAAAAACAACGGATGTCTCATATGCAGTGCCTTACATAAAAAGGGATTCATTTTTGATCATACTGCCTTGATCCAGAAAAGGTCTTAGGAGAAATACACAGTCCTTACTGAATACAGGGCCCATTGCTCTTACTGTGTTCCATTTAGTGGTCACATGCCAGTGACTCAGAGGGCTACGTTCTTCATTCTGGAGATCAGGACCTAATATTCAGGAATAATTGAATGCAGGCTTCTCCTTTTTCACATACTTTTTAACTGTATAACTTGCTTTTCAGGAAAATAAGAATGTCTTTGTCTCCTCTAGCTTCATGTAATTTATTTCTTTTTTTTTTTTTTTCTTTTTAAATGTCAAATACAATATAAAAGGCTGCCATTTAGATGTTTTGTACATTTTTTGGTTTTGTAAATAAAAATTGTTTTTATCCAAACTCTATAGCCTGAATAACAAATATATAACATCACATTCATAAGAGAGAATAAGAACAATTAGATCTTACATTTTTAATCCTATTGTTAATATAGTTATTTAGCACTTCTTAACCTTTTCATTATTAGAGCTTAAGACTACTAACAAATCTATTGCTTCCTAAAGTTGTCAGGGGAGGGTTTGGCCACAAGCTGTGAAAACAAGAAATTATCACAGCTAGAAGTATCTGCTTTCTTTGTAAGTTTGTTGGGTAGATGGGAACTAAAATGTTACTGAAACAATAACATTTTTCAAACCACTATTGAAATTACTCTTACTGTTAACATAAAAACCGTTAGTGTTTTGACTGTTGATTTAGCTGTACTTGGCAGAAAGTCACAGAAAGAAAATGCATGACAGACTATTAGCGTTTTCACTTCTCATTAAAGATGTAAAGAATAAAAAAATAAAAATACAACCAGTGATATTTTACTCCTAAAACAACAAAATGTGGGGGAAAAGGCTTTTACAATCAGAGCAGCTCATACATACTGAATAGCAGCTGGTAGAGGCGTATTTAGAAGACTTTTGTGTGAATACTGTGCTGAACAAAATGTGGAATTTAAGCTCTTGTTAAATGCAGATAAAGGTCAAAGATCGTGATCTCCAGAAACGATCATTTGCAGTATTTCTAACTTCCTTTATGTGCAGGAGGGACATGCAATGCAAAGAACTAGACAAATCATTGCAAAATAAGGTTTTCTTGGCAACCGGGAGGAATTTACTGCTCCTAACAAAGACCAGCATACAAATGGGTTTGAAATTCAGACACAGACAACTGTTGGAAAAAACCTGCAGAATAGTATTTGTCCTGCATCAGCTGGCTGTTAGGGAAAGGATATAATCTGTCTTTTTTTCTAGGAAGTTTCCCCTTTGTTGCTGATGCTCTTTCATATGAGTTGATACTTAGAATTTGTAAACTTGATTTTTAGTTATAATAATTTACAAGTGTAAAGTTACAGAAATTGTAGTTCATACATATTAACAGACCTATGAAATTTTCTTTTATTATAAAAATGTATGTAAACATTCCTATCCACACTGTTGTAGAAATAGAATAGCACTTACCACAGTATATTTATCATTTTATTTATTAAAAAATTAACATATGTATTCAGTTTTGAATGAAATTTTTTATTTTTTTTTTTAGTTTAGTATTCATACATTCTTCAGTGAATCACAGATATGTGTTTTGGTTTTGACCTGCACAGGTATTGACATCTTATCATGCTCTTCACTTTCTAGTAAAAACTAATACTTCATCTAGTATCTGCTAGTGGAGTGATTACTGATATATGGGAATTGGTCCTGGAGACTTCACTCAAATAAATAAGCTTTGTATATGCAACTGACAGTTTAATATTAAAGTTATATTTACAGATATTACTGACATCCTCTATAAGACAGCCTGTGACATTCATACCTAGACCTCTAGCCTGATCATCAAGCAGCTGCCCTTACATGCTATATGGATTATGTAACTTCTCACAAACCATAAATGTTAGCATACTCATAAATCTTTGTAATGCTAGGGGTTAAGAGTAGCAAAATATAAAATTGTATTGATACAGAGATACTGTCTGTACCAGCAGTGTGTTCATAAGTTTGCAATAGGAACTTGGGTTTGGACACCATTGCCACATATTAAAAAGTATGTTTTATAATTTATTGAAAAACATACTAGTTCTGGTAATAATTCTGGGACAGCTGTTTTAACGGGTTTGGAAATGTAGCCTTGTTCTTACTTACTGATTACCTTGACATCTTGCCACTCTACTGGACTGATTAAAGTAATTTTTTTATCTTGCAAAGACTGAGAAATCTACAGTCACGTTACTTGTATACTGTATACTGCATTTCTCTTTTCCTGTGAGACCTGTGAAAACTAGAAAGCAGTTTAACTTCCTTTTTTTCAAGTGTACGCAGTCTTAATGTTTTTGTATAAATGCACCAAAGCTTAGTTCTAATTAATGCCCATCTAATATATTTATGATCAACAAAAATATAGCCAATTATTCCAAGCCAGCTTAAATGTTTTCAAAGAAGCATTTATCCAAAGAAAGTCAAACTGCATAGGATTAAGTTATGATTGTGATGGTAATTTAAATAAATTTTCAGATGAAAAATGTACCTAAGAAGAACTTTATGTATGGGCATGCACGGCAATGCTTGCAAACATCTCTGCTTAGATTGCTTGCCTGTAGACCACCCAGTAAATGTATTATTTAGCACATAAGACTCATTACGTCTACTCATAGCAAAATTGACATAGCTTATTTTGGGTTTCAGGGAAGACAGAATTCCTCGTGTAAGCTGTGCAGAATAGATATGGTTTAGTACAGGGCTTTTCTACCCTTTTTTCATCTGTTATAGCAAATTAGAATTCTGTTTGTTTCCTTTCAGATGAAGCTCCCTGCACCTGCAACTTAATGGGCTTCGACATGAATCAAAATTGGCAGAAGGAAAGATAATTTTTATTACCTAAAAGTCCTTTTTTATGCCAGTGGAGCTCTTCTGGTTTTAAGGCATCTATAGAATAAAAGAATTACAGAATGTAAACTTGTTTTAGCACACTCGAAATTCACAGCCCTCTGCTGAGTTTTCCTTTGGGGTGATTTTCAAGACTGGGTGGGGAAGCAATGGATGATGCTAACATACTTTTGCTCTAGAACAAATAGGAAGACCAGTTCATGGCAACTGATGCAATTTTGCTGATCTACCAACTTCCACTTTTACCTGACATGACACTCCTGCAATTCACAGAAGCTTTCTCCTAGATATTAAATCTCACTATTCGGTCATACCGTTTCTGGAATCTTTCAAACATTTTCCCCACATCAAGATCCTTGCAACCTCTTTGACTGATATGTGTTTTAGTATACTGAGATTCAGTGTGTTCAGAACTGATATTCAGGCAGATAAGGTTTTTGTTCTGGATTTAACTTTGGCAAATCTTTTGGCAACCAAACTTGAATTTCATTACTAATACACACTAAAAGTGTTCACTTGTTGCATAAAATCTCACAATCTGTTTCCTGCGATCACATCTCCATTCAGTGGTCATTTGCTTGCATGGTTTTAGTATTCTTCCCTTCAACTTTGTCTACATACATAACTGCTCTCCAGCCAACAAATTGCAGTTTGTTTTATTGTTTTATAATTTAGAGGAATTCAGCCTGCTGCTTTTAATAGGTTTGAGACTGAATATCAAAGTGATCTTGGATAAAGTGAGGATTGCTTGCTACTGAAATTTCTTTCAGAGTTAGATGTGAATTTGCAATGAGATAATTTCAACAGCTATTTTACTTCAGTAAATATTTATGTATCGGATGGGAGGCAAACAAGACTTAAGTATGAAATTGTGAACCAAGTATCATTGTAATCAGGTCAGAGTCCACATCCTTCTCAAACACTCACTACACTCATAATGTCTTTTGTAGCTTGTACTGTTATTTCTAAATGAAGTTACAGAATTCTCAAACCATACAAAATCTGGAAATGTAACATAACTCAATGTTTTACGTCCTTCTCTGTATCCACCTAAGAACAAATCTAAAATGCAATAAAAATGTTATTGCAAAATGTTGCTTAATTTCTCTTTTTCTCCAGAGGCTCAATTTCAAACCAGAGAAGCCATAAAAAATTTATTTGCCAAGCTATTGGCTACTACTATCTCACTTCTTCCCCACAATCATAGCACATTCAAAATATCACTTGGAATGCATTTGATTGTGGTGGTGTGATTGACCTGTACCACTAAACTTCATCCATGTGATTTTTCTTCTATTCTTCACCTTGATTAAATACAGCATCTCGAAATACTTTTGGAAACAAATTTATACAAGCTAGTATTTGCTTAATGCAGTGTCAAAAGCTTGAAATGTGATTAAACTGACACCATCCTGTAGCTATGGATGTGTTGAACTGCATTCACCAAACAGGAATGGAGTTTTGTTTGGCAGAAACCTCATGACTTGACTATAAAAGTGGATTAGATGCTATGGTGTATATCTATTTTTTTATATAGATATGCATATTTCTGCTGAGCTTTTGAAGTAGCATATGCTAATACAAGGTACGAGGTCCTATGCAAACCTGCAGAATAATTTACTGACTCATCAAACCAGCTGAATCACTTTTAAACAAGAATTTAAATGGTTTTCACCTTTTCGGAGCCAAGACTTGAAGGAAAAAAAAAGGGCTGCAAAGGAGAAAACACTCTGAATGGGGTAAAAGCAGACACTTTAAAGCACATCTGAATCAAAACAACAGACCATTAGCACAGTTGTTATCATTAAAAACTGATCAGTTTACAATACTGGTGCAACATGTTGCTTGTTACATGTAAGCATTGGTATAGATATACAAAAGCAAGAGCTGTAGTAGCTGGGAATAAAATTAAGTTCTGTGGCTACATGAAGTTACAGCAACAATCACTTTAACGTTGCAACCTACATCCTATTTTAATGTTTCTCAAGACTACACCTGTGCTTGTGGTCTGGATGCTAGGAGTGGGAGATGTGCAATGTATTGAGTTAGGACTCATCCACAGGAACAAGTTCTTGGCGCTAAACGGGATCCTGCTTGTTTGCCAAGCTACGTGCAGCCTGGCAGAGGGCCCAGTCTTGGACCATGGTAAATATTAGGTGATGCACCCTAATTTAAGCCTCTTCCTTTTCAATTTAAGCCAAGTTAACCTCAGGTTTGCTATGGGTAAGGAGCACTCATGAATAATTAGGATTGCTCAGTTCCAGTAATTTGAGCTTCCGTCTTCTTCCAGGTGTCCTTAGGGTGTAGCTCAATGGTCCCACAAACTAATCTGCACTAGCATTGGCAGGGTCCTTTCCTCCTGCCTAGCCACAGGCCTGTTCAAAGGCACTAGTACTTCCGCAACCTAGTGATGTTCCAGTTCAAGGACCAGATCTGGCCAGAAGCTTTTTACTATTTACTGTGTTAACTGTCTATCCTTAGGCTGGTTCCATGGGCAGCTGAGCTCATCTAGTGTCTCATGACTAGCAAAAGGTAATCTCATTGCATTTTCCATCTGCCCATCATTGCTCATACCCTTTCCTGTTTCTCCTTAGCTCCTGATTCTCCACTGGTGGATATTCACAGATCTTACCCTTCCTTTATACTGATGCTCCTCTGTGATTCTTGTGTGTGAATTTATATAAGTAAACTGCTGAAAAGAACCTGTGTTGGCAGGGAGGGGGGATTGTTTTGTATCACTTTAACTGAAGTCAAAATAAAGTCACTGTACAAGCTAAGGGCAAGAGTAAATAGTTGGAAGATGTGAACTGAATGGTATGTCCCTTTTTTCTCTGTAGTTACCTATTATATCAGCTTAAGTGTCTAACAGAAATACAACCTTAAACTTATTTCTGCATTTCAGGTATTAATTCAAAGGGATCAGTGATCAAGTAGTATAGGACTTAATGACAAATGAGATAAAATGTCAGCCAGGTTATAATGAAATGGATGGATATCTTAAACCAAAGATACTGTACAACTAACTCAGCCAAAAGGTTTAGAATAGAATATAGACTATTTCAGTTGGAAGGCACCTACAATGGCAATCTAGTCCAACTGCCTGACCAATTCAGGGCTGATCAAATTAAAGCACGTTATTAAGGGCATTGTCCAAATGCCTCTTAAACTCTGACAGGCTTGGGGTATCGACCACCTCTCTAGGAAGCCTGTTCCATTGTTTGACCGCCCTCTTGATAAAGAAGTGCTTCCTCATGTCCAGTCTAAACCTCCTCTGGCACAGCTTTGAACCATTCCCGCGTGTCCTATCGCTGGATACCAGGGAGAAGAGCTCAGCACCTCCATCTCCACTTCCCCTTCTCAAGAAGCTCTAGAGAGCAAGGAGGTCACCTCTCAGCCTCCTTTTCTCCAAACTAGACAAGCCCAAAGTCCTCAGCCACTCCTCATAGGCCATTTCTTCCAGCTTTGCCGCCAGGACGCATTCAAGGACCTTCTTAAATTGTGGAGCCCAGAACTGCACACAGTATTCAAGGTGAGGCTGTACCAACGCTGAATACAGTGGGATACTCACCTCTTTTGGCTGGCTGGTTTTGGACATCATTTGCCTTCTTGGCTGCCAGGGCACAGTGCTGACTCCTATTGAGCCTGCTGCCGACCGGCACCCCCACCCAGTTTGCGGAAGGCCTTTGTGAATTGCTTTGAAAGTATAACATAGCCATTCATGCTGGAACACAAAAAAGGAAATAAAGAGAACAAATGGAAATACTTAGAATCAGAAACTCAGGAAATATACACTTTCGGCTAAACAGAGGAATGCCAGATCATTCTTAAATAATGTCAAGTCATCAAAAACGCAAACTGTGACTTGACTTGGTTCTGTAAAAAGAGTTAGGTATATAATACAAGAACTGCCTCTTTTTGTGGTCAACTGACCCCTTGCTTAGGAGAGGTAAGAAGTTTAGTCTCCTTCTGGGGAAATTCTCTCTTTTACGAAATGTCTTTACACTACACTCTTGGCTAGGCTGTATACATGAGAAAGTGAGGAGGGTGGGCCCTGTCATTGGAAGTTGTTATGCAGAAAAAGGTTGAAAGTTATTCAATATCCACGAAACCAGGAAATAAGATCATCTTTTTTAAAACATTATTGCCTTTACCACTAATAATCATATTCACATATGCGTAATTGGTTTGTTTTCACAGATATTATTCTTCTGGATGAAAAGATAACTTTTACATATATATTTTCATATCCAAGGCATTATTTGAAAATTAAGGGTCTATGTTGAACGTTATTGAGGGTAAATGCATTTATGAAGGCCTCATCCAAAATCCAACTAGAAAAAATGTTTCTTGCAAAGACATGTTTTTCTTTTGCTGATTTATTATATTTTCTTCCCTAAGAATTATAATTTGGTATTGCATACATTTCTCATGCCTTATTGACACTTCATATGTGGTCCATGAGGCTTTAGTCAATGCCTTAGTGATATTTTCTTATATATTATCTGTAACATGAAGCACACATAACCTGTAATGACCCACTGCATCTTTTTGAAATAGTTCTAATACAGAAAGAAAAAAAAAAAAAGATAGTCTTAACCCCAATAGCATGTAAATAGACAGGAAACAGGACACTAGACAATGAGAGAATATTTGTCACTAGATAGGCAGCAGTCTCAGGAAAAGGTCATAATGTATTTAAAGACTGAATCCTAATCTGTATGTACAGGAGACCAAAGTAAAGATGGTTAAGATGCAAGTGATTAAAAATTTCTAAATGTAAGATTCTCTTAACCACATTATCCTGGGAAATAAACTGCTTATGTACATTGGCAATTCAGCAGATGGCACCCTTTCCTCTGAGTAACTTAAATACAATGAGGGACAATGTTCTACAGGTGAAGACTATTTGTTTCTCAGTTTGGATATAAAATCAAGATCCTCAGCGTTTGTAATTACGTATTCTAGGTCATTATTTGCAAGAGCTAAAATACTGATACTTGTGTACTCCTTATAGCCTCATTTAGGGAGTATGAGTCTGTCTTTCTGCAGTTTCAGATTTAACACTATTCCTTTTTGTTTTAGATGGTCTGTAGTGTTGCCATATATTTTAAAATAGATGTTGAGTTCCACTTCAAGGATGGATTCGGTTAGCACTGAGTGACATGATCCCTATATACAGTTTGCATCTTGGCTTGTTATGTTGCAGTTATAAAATATTTTGACTCTTCAGGTTGAAAATTGCTAAATATCTGTAAAATAATTACTGCTGTAATAGAGATACTGCAAACCCTGGGTAAGTAAGAGGCATTTAGTTTTTAATTGAATTTTCAGGTATAAAAGTAAGAAGAATATAGCCAGAAACAAATAAAGAGAGAGTTCTAAATGTACAGGTTGTCAACTACATAAGTCAATTGGAAATTTTTAAGTTTAAGACCGCTAGATGGAGTTGTAAACAATATTGTACTGGTACTATTTGTTAGATTTGTTAAATTTCACTGAAACTATACACTATTACAAAAATGTAATCTCCAGGAAATAAAGAAAGCAGAAGTAAAGCTTTCACAATAATTTATTTAGCCTGAAATACCAAATCCCACATGTTGGTAGAAATAGGTTTCTAAAACATACTCCAGGCTCAATGACTCTATTGTGTAATCACACAATATCATGTTGCACGGTTGGTGTTTTTTTTTTTCCTCCTTTTTGTATCTCAGTATCCATTTCCCTCACTGATGCAGCATGTTTTTTCCCCTTTGTTGTAACAGTTTATTAGCACCAGTTGACTCAGTAACACTGGTGAAATCAGAAACCTCGTGCTGCAGTAAAAACTGATTTTGAGGTACTCTTCCTATTTCTTCTTCCTCTTGTGAGGAAAACCATTCAGATGAGTAGACCTTGCTCTGGAAAGCTACACATTGAAGCAATCTTGTAACTGAATTCTTATTGATTAACTGTATCCCAGAGATGTACAAAGAGGGGCAAGACCAAACAGCAAGACAAACTGTACCACCCCAATCCTAATACTCTCAAACTGCTTTTAAATACCATGTCAGAAATTGCTTTGTTGCAAGACATCACGCTGCTTTGTTGTGTAATTTATGCATACTTTTTGAATGTAATGTGAGAAGGACAAGGTCAGTTATTACATCACTGAAATGGCTGAGTGTATATTCTGGGGCTAAGTTATCCTCTTTAATTTTTGAGCATATCCATTGCACCTTCTAATAAATTTATTTCTTTTCTTTGTCTCCCTTGCAAATAAGGCTTGCATCCATGTAGCTGCATGCAAAAACACCGGTCTTGTTTGGTTACACGTCATCATCAATGTTAAAGATTCTTTTTATAATATTAGACACTTTCTATTCTGTTACAGTCAGAAAGGTTGATATTTGTTTTCTTTTTGCCTTCTGAGTCTCAATCAATTAAGCATTGCTCAGCTTTGAAATCAGTCATGGATTTTTTAACTCTCTTGCTTCATCTTCATCTGTCATCTTAGCTCAGCTGTAATAAGAGTTTAGCATATTGCTGAACAAGTAATATTATCTGGAATTTAAATAATGTAGATCCAGTAAGAAAAATATTTGCATTTGAGGAAGAGTGGATTGACTTATGGATTATTGCTCATCTGCGAACTTAAAAACCCTGGATTTGAATCTAGCTCCAGTGAACAGAATAAGGGGGTCTGACAAAAAGAAAGCTTGTATCTTAAATTTTGTATAACACAACTTGGTCTACTTCTATTTACTGTGCAGAATTATAGTATTCTTATGCTAATATATTTAGATTCCTGGGATTACACTTGACATAATTAACTTCAGAATGTGTTTTGTTTGGAAGGTATCGTTTAGCCTCTGCATTATCGTCACTTAATAAGATAAAGAACAAATATGGCAAGAAATACTCATAATTTCTCATATCTTAAGGCACATTCATGAAATTAGTTAAATCACTTAATATCTTTTGTTATCAAAACCATAAGTTCTTTTGTTTGCCTTAATAAATAAGCATGACTGGCAGTTTCACATGAAGCGATAGTGCAGGCAAAAAAGAAAACACATTATTTTAGTTCCATCGCCAAGCTCTGTGGGCTGCGAGAGATGAAAATAAACACAGTACTCCTTTAAAATAATCAGTCCGCATTTTTCATTGTCAGCTCTAAAATAACTAGTTAAGGGTAATGTTTACTTTATGACAGAGTCATCCAAGCAATTATACAAAACAAATACATGCAATTAACATTGATTATAGTCCTGAATCCAAATAGTTACCGACCTTAAAATAGAAAAAAGAAACCTCCCGCCAAATGACCAAAATTGGGGAACTGAGTTTGCATATTATCCCCTCCCAGCAATGTTGTCACAAATCATTTAGGCAACAGTTACAGACTCTTAAAGGCCTACTGTCATCTGCAGATTCGCACAGGATTTTTAAAAGTCTGGATAAAACTGATGTTCAAAGCTTTGGGCTCACAGGTGCCTATTTGACTGGCGTAATATTAAGTGCTTTACAAGAATCTGAATTGCTGTTTTCTAAGACTAAAATAAAGGTTATACTGTGGGTCTCCAAATATTTGTTTACTAATAGGCTTAGTGCTTTTTGCAGTGTCTTTTCATCAAATGGGTGGTTATTATCCTGGCCTGAGATATCGGTGAGAATGATCCCTAAAACCATCAGTGGTGTTTTCTGTGCTCACCTCCACCTGTCATTATGTGCTAAGACATGATAGTTTTGGCTAATACAGCATTTGGAAAGAAGTCCTGCAGTGTGAGCTAAGTCCACTGCCTGTAGGAGGCTAATGGTTATGATGCTTACTATCTGTCGGGATTGCTTCTGAATGATGGAGGAAAAGTGACACGCGACAAGGGGAAAAATTAACCACTAATACAGTAATTCACTTAATGATAGTCTACTTATTCCACCCAACTTTGTTGCACATCTCTTTCTGAAGTTAGTAAAATTGTTCTCTGTGTTCTTTGCTTCCCCTATGTTATGTATACATAGTGACTGATTTGGGAGTCCTGCAAATATGAAGTGGGGTAGGTTTCTTAACATTATACTTGACCAGCTATTTATTTTACTGTTTTGTCCACTATTACCAAATACATGCTTCTTTCCACTGGTACTTTATAATGAGAGAAAAAACCAAAACAAAAACCCAAAGACAAACAACCAAGAAGAGTACCCTGTTAGACCCAACAACCCAAGACTCATGAGAAACCATCATTACAGACAAAGTAAAAAGAACAAACATGAGAAACTTGTGTCTTTATCATATGGAAACAAAGCTAATGGAAGAAAGTATTGGAATAATACACAAAGGTGAAAAAAGAGTAATTTTGAGAAAATTTCCTCCATTTTGTACTAAAAATATTTTATTAAAAAATACCTATCCCAGCATCTTCTCCAATCCTCTGCAATAAAAAACCATAGATAGCCATATATATGCATTCTTGGAGGGGTCTGCAGTCAACCCATTAAGGACACAGCAAATCAGCTAGTGCCATACTGCTGGAAAACATGCGAATTAAAGGAATAAACTGCTGCCTTCTTACCGTTTACTTACAATGAAACCTTTCTGAAACTATTAACCAATGCGTGTGTGGCAATTGTTTGCTTTGCCTAGAAGATTGCCAAAAGAGTCTTACACCTGAGTCTCGTATAAAGACAATGTACCTGCTTCGTTTTAAATACTCAGCCAGCCTGTTCATTTGAGTGCACTGTGTCAAAGTATACCTCAGCAGGCTTCTGCTCGTGCTTAGATGATTAACTTCAAGTGAGTATCAGAGGGAATCTTAAAATTATTTGAAACAAATTTTGATAGAGATTTGTTTTCATAGCCTTAAGTCATTACTTTTTTCCCCCTCAACACACCCATTTCTATGGAGAAGGATCTTTTGCAGATGCCAGGAACCCATAGCTCCCAAAAATACCTGTGTGTTTTTGCCTGCCTTCTTCCTTTCTCCTTGCACACAGCTGCCTCTCCAGTAAGGTTCACTTTCAGCTCCTCTGCCATTCCTGGTTATCATTTTCTTTCGGTCTTGAAAAAGACAGGAATAATTGTGTAATTTACCAGTCACTTTTTCTTTCACACCTATCTGTCTAATGTAAACATTTAGCATACATAAATTACAGTGATTTATTAGAGACTTCTTGTAAAATCACAGGAGTGGATGTGCCTAGGCTTGATGGATAGACTACAATGTTCTCAAAGGGGACAACTGTATGTCTGTTTACTCTGTAACTGGAGCCACTTTGACCCTTCTATAGGTTACAGTGCTCTCACCAGCATGGTTGGGAAACATAATTCTAGCATGCTTTCCCAAGGAAATGAGGCTCACACAAATGCCCTGTCAGTCACATTGGTCAATGCCTTGATCAATTTCAACCCTTTTTGAAAGATGGACAGAAATCTCAAAGATAACTGTGTTCCTTCAAGTTTTCTGAAAATCAGTGGCTGTACAGAGGTGAATGCCAAAATAATAGTAGCCATTTCAGCAATAAACCCAGGGTGCATGAGAGCAGAGATTTGTAAATCAGAACCTGAACAGAGATAAGTTGCTTGCTGAGACAGAGATGCTCAGTGAGGATCCTGGGAGAGTGGTAAAAGCTGACAGCAAGAAAAGTTACTGGAGATCTCAGTGGCTGGATCTTTCCAGACATGAAGGAGAGTAATACAGATTAATACTTTCAGAGAGGAAAAGAACGGCAGGATGCATATGCTGTATGTTCTGGTTGGAACAACCTCCTGGCCAGTCAACACTCATATGGATTTACATTAGCATAACACGTGTTGTCTCCTGCCCTGGAAAGGATATCAAAGGGATACTAGGATAAACTGGAGTACTGTGGTAAAGGAGGAGTCAAAGGACAAAAATCCATAGAAATAATGCTTTCCTGATTCTTCTGTTCACTGAAAACTTGTATTTTGTGCAAACATAAATATTCAGGTAAATGGTTTTGCTTAAAGGACACCAATAAACAGAAATTAAAATAGCTCTACATCTAGTGGAACTAGCAAAGCCTAATTTCCTTTTCCTCTTCCAGAAGGCCATATTACAGCTTTTTCCGTAGTTAACAAGAGGTTAATAGGAGATAGGACATGGAATCAAGACATGAGTTATTACATAGCTTTTCTACTAAAATATCTATTTTGTAATTCAGTTTCCTTGAACACGTTGGATTTTTAAATGGGAGCAAAGCTTATGGAAAACCGTATGTTTAATTTATGGAGACAAAAATATTCCTGAAAGTAGTGACAAAACAAAATAGATTCACCACCTTTTTCACAAAAAGAGGACTTAGAGAAACTATTTTTAAATTAATTTGCCATGCTTACAAAGCAACAGTAATAAAGTCACCTTTGGAATGAGACGCATGAATAAAATCATCGTCAGAAATGCCAGCATTCTGAGAACAGGAATCTTTAATGAAACTGCCTCTCCAGTCATAGGTCTCAAACTGCTGCTGTATGATTTTAGCAATGGCAATACACATCAGATTACAAGAAGATATTTTAAACAAGTCTTCATATGTTTGTTACTGCACTGACTGTAAATCAATTGCCCTGTTAAAAAGCAACTGCAGTCAAACTACAAAGCCAGATATGTTGGCAATTGCTTGTGTGTACAAAATGAAGAACAACAACAAACTTCTGCTTCTTGTACTGTAGCAATATGCACACTAAAAAGGCACATGAGGAATTTATCAATTCAGAGGCAAGAAGGAGACTATAATGATTTTTTTTTTTTTTTTTTACAGATGAAAAATAATCTGGAACAAGAACAGATGAATTTAAAGTAGATTCTTTATAATATGGTGATTAGACCATGCACCAGACCTTGTTTACATGACAGTTTATTCTGGAAAAAGTAGTCCTGATTTGGCATACCAGTTTATATGTATTATGAATTATTTTCTCATTTTTCATATTGCAATACATATCTACTAACTTTGCTTGACCACTTTGGATACTACGATCAAGCCCCTGTGTTTTGTGAAGATCTTTGCTCAAACAACAGCTCTAAATTTAGGTCAATAGCAGTTGTGAATACCATATACTTTCAGAAAACAGGTGGTCAAACTGCATATTAGGTAGTCAAGATTAATTGCTAACCAGCTTTGAAAATTCAGTTTAAGAAAAAACATTTCATGTCACAGGTAGAGATAGAAAGCCTGCTCTCCTGTGCGGTGTTCATTTTACTTAACTTAATGACCAACAACTCAGTATTTCATTAATTCTGTGCTCTAACTTCTGCAGCAAATGACTCAGGAATTCAATAGACAACTGCCTCCCTTGTGTACAGCCCTGATACCCCAACAAACCACACTAGAATAACAAGCTCATGAGCACAGGGAGGCCAAATCGATGTCACACAAGCAGCTTTAGTTCTGTTCTTAACTTAGAGAGCTTGTCTTTTCAGTCTCAACCACATTTTTCTCATGTAACAGCAAAATGTAACGCCAATGAAGAGGTACAGGATTATTTCCATAATATATGTAAATTTTTGGTCCTCAGGCCTGCTCAGCTCATAGATGATTGACATTTGGTAGTTGACAACTTTGTAGCCCCGACAGGAAGCTAAATCTGAAATCTTTGTCTATTCAGTTTATGGAAAAATCTAAATGAATGGAATAGGAATCAAAGTTGTCAGTTCTCAATGCTCCTCTCTCCAAAAGTTAGTCTGTCCATCCGTCCTTCCTTTCCTCCTCCTCTTCCTTTTCCTCCCTTGCCCCTCTCTCTCTCTCTTTTCCCTTCCCGCTGCCACCCAGGATTTCGGAATCCAGACACTTCTTCCTTGGCCATTCAAATCTCTATTGCACTGGAGTGTTATTATAGATGTACACATCCGTATATAGTTGTCTTTTGTGATGAAGCTCTTGTGTGTATGAGCAACCCCATTATTTTCCTCTGGTGTGGATTTTCAAGCATCCATGAAAGAGAGGGATTTGGAATTTTTCATGGAATCATAGAATCTTTAAGGTTGGAAAAGACTTCTAAGATGATCAAGTCCAACCTACTTCCTTAGGTAAAAAAAATCAACCAACCAAAAAACCCACAAAACCAAAACAACTCAAAAGATAATGGGTGGTTGTATTTATGCAGAAGCATACCCTTTTGTGTTCTGTAAGATGGAAAAGTAATGTTTGGTAAGAATGAGTTCAGAAATTCAGTGTTTCCTTTGTAAACATGTTTTCTTAATAAATGCCCCATGGCGGAAAAGACAGACTACTGAGGACTTAGTGATAGGTTTCAGTACAACTAGAAGACTTTTTTGCTAGCCGTTCCCTTGTCAGCATCTAGATCTCTTGACAGTAGCACTATAATGGTGCTATTAAGGTTAGCTATTAAGGTTTTCTGAGACTTACCTTGATCCTCTCTCTTGCAGTAATCAGTATCTATAGATTTCTTTGCTGTCTTCTATGTGGACTGAAGTACACAGAATGAAATAATTTGAGATTAGTCTGCAATGGGAAAATTGCCTGTTGTTGGCAGTTTGTCCTTAAACAACGTTCAACACTGGACAAACTTGTTGAGCTGCTTCTACTACCAACACTGATTTTTGACAGCAGATAATATGCCTAATAGAGATCAAGTCTTTTCTGTAATTCTTTGTCACTAATTCTTCATTCAATTTCCATGTTGGTATCCCATGGGAAGAATTATTCCTCTCTTTCTGTATGAATTGAGAGAAAAAGATCCCAAACTGAATTTTTTTATTTTTTTGCCCTGTAAAATATAAAACTCACAGTCATGATTAGTCCAGAAGCATTATTATTACCTTTACACTGACTGCGTTTACAATGACTGCGTTAAAACTCTGGGTTCCTGGCTTCATAGTTCAGACTGCATCTGCACCCAAATACACATCTCCTTTCACGCTGAAGTTTGTATATTTGCCCCAAAATGTTAAAAAATGCTTCCCTAGCCTCTTGTTTGGATACAGTTAATAAGAGATTGAGAAGAGTTTCTGCCATTACCTTGAGTACTTTTACTGCAGAGTTCCCTGCTAGAGCTACGTCCAGCAGTGAAAAAAGTTAAAAAATATGCCTAGTCTAGCTTTTTCACAAACTTTTCACAAAAGACATAGTCTTTTAAGAAGCAAGTACACCTACTCAGCTGTATGGTTAACTGCTTTGAAAAATGAGAGAAAACATCTGTCTTTTCCTTCTAAACCATGTGTTGATGGCTACTACTTTCTCTCATTGTCTGCCTTGATTTCTCTGTGTGCAAATAGGCTCTTACTACTCTAAACATTCACATAATTTACATCAAACATTTCACTTGCTGTTGCCTAACACTTTTTATATACATAAATTGCCTCATTCAGAAGTATCACCCTATTTGAAGCCTGCACACATTTTAAACAAGGCAGCATAAACTGGATTATACCATATTTAGAAGAATCCTTGCCAATGAGTGAGGTAGGTGAGAAAAGTTAATTGTGCAATGAAGCATTCTAGTTCAGTATGAGGTCACCTCCAGTTGATCTCACAGCAGCAAAACCCACCTTCAAGCATAGATGTGGTTTTGTAAGTAAGGTGGGGCCTGGGCCCGAGTATTTTCAGGCACTTGGAGCCCGGTCTGGTAGCGGCAACACAAGCTCCAGAAAAAAGACGGTCAGTTAAACCCGGAGCTGCCTGTCAGTTTTGCTGCTGAGCCACGCCACACGAGTGCAGGCCGCCCGTCCTTCTTCCAAGCCAGGGAACCCAGCATGGCGGCCCGCCTTTAAATGGGGCCAATCACCGTGAGCGTCACTGGGTGGCCAATCAGCGTGCGGGCAGCTCTGCACCTCCACCCCATTCCCGCGGCAGGGCGCTCTGCTGTGCCCGGCGGCCGGGCAGGTCGGGGCCCCGCTGTGAGGCTGGGCGGGCGGGAAGGGTTGCGCCGCTCTGCAGGCGTGCGAGAGCAGCGCTGTGGGCCTGAGGTGCGCTGAGGGTCCTGTTTCCTTACGTCACTGCCTGCATGAGACTCGTATAGCTTTGTAGGAGCTCACAGTTGGCCGTGTTTGGGTATGCACGCGTGTAAGGGCAGGGCTGGGCAGCTGGGAGACAGCCTTGGGCCTTGGGGATGAAGCTACTGAGGCGCTCCTTGGCCTGGTGCCTCACGTGTGCTGGCGTAGGACTGGGGAAGCCGGGTCAGCTCTAGTTTGTGTGCTGTCTTCAACAGCTAGAAATCAGAAACATGGCTGAATGTGGGCCAGGCGCCATTAATGTAGTGAAATCGGAGAAAAAGTGCAGGGTCTAGCAATTAACTCCATGGGTATTCTGCTATTTGCCTAACTTTTTTTAATAGTTGTTGAAAGTTTTTGCTAAACTGCTGAAGTACCACAGAAAAGGAGATTGCATTTAGTTTATATAGCTTATTAAAAATGCTGGGAAAAGCATCAAAGTTATTTTTAATTCTTGCATTTTATGAATGTATGTGATATTTTATATTATCTGTCATGCACCTGTATTTATATTTGCTGACTATGATTTTATATTTAAATTCAAGACTAGACACTTGAAATGTTTTGTTTGTGGGTGTGGGGTTTGTTTTTTTTTAAAGTATTTCTCTGTTTATGTTAAAATGACATGAGAAGCACCAAAGGAATCTACTGATTTAATTGATCAAAATGTGGTCAGAAAACTAATTTTTAGAAGCTAAAATTTGAATTGATATGCTTTATTTGAAAACAGTATCTATTATAGTCATTAGAAGTTCAAACGTGATATACCTTTCCTACTTAGGAGTATTCTTACGTGCTTTCACAGAACCACAGATTGGTTGTTTTGCCATGCGAGCAAGCGCTTTAGGCAAGGTTTTGTCATGGAGCTTTGCCAAAAGGTCTCTGTTGGGGATAGTAATGAATTTACGCAGTTTTAACTTTCAACAAAGGAAGCTAGTATAATTTGGGGGGAGAGAAGAAGGGAAAAGGTAGCAGGAAGGCCGAGATTGTGAACAGTTTGAGTTACCAATATGTGTTTGTCAACTTTCTACTTTTCTAGTTACAGTAAGTAGCCTTCTGTTACAATTGTTTGCCTAAGATACCCCCAAATATATAACAATATACCTAGGGTGTTTTAAATTTTCATTAGTAAGGAAAAGGTCCTTTTCTTGCTTTCATATCAAGAAATGCTAGTTATTTGATGTACAAAGCAATGTAAAACCTCCTTAATACAGGTTTTAATCCTTTCAGAAACACTTTTGAAAAATATTCAAATTCTGATAGCTACAACAGTAATTTCTAGATTTGTAGTTCAGCAGTCTGTAGTCCTGAAAGAAGCCTGATCTGTGTTTGGGTTATGTTGTACCATGCATGGTGATGATGTTCTGAGGGTTCTAAGTGAGCGTATAGAGTTGAGAAATCAAACTGATGATGCAGAAGATGTGCAGATTAAAAAATAGTGGATTAGCAAGAGCTTCTGAAGGCATGGAGATAGGATAAACATTTTTTTTTAAATGGCAATAGTCGGTATTGCATTCAGGAAGAAAACTCCTGAACCCTTCTACAAACTGTGTTATTATAAACCAGATTCCAAGAAAACAATTTTCTGGAATGTGTATTTCTTTACCAACATGTACAACTAACCTTAGTACAAAACTCTTCCTAAAAAGATTGTTTCTGGTATTTGGAAGGTGGAACTTTGTAAGACTTCCAATCACCAGCTTATGATTTCAGCTCTTAGTGCTGTCTGCCTCAATCCTTATCTATAAAAAAAGCCATAATCATTAGTAGCTTTAAAATTTAAGGATTACTGTTTGTGAGGCAATGAAAAAAGAACAAGTAAATGTAACTTTCAAGGTTCATTGTATAATTTACCTTTGAATCTAGCTCTTATCTAGAATAGCATTTATGACATAGGGGAAAAATGAAATATACTCATTAGTTGATTCTGTTATGGTAAGGACATTCTTTGGACGTTAGACCCATGTCCTCTGTATTTCTTTCACTTAATGGTATTGTTGGAAAAGCCATTATCCCAATGGCTGAAGAGATGAGTCAGAGCACTTTGACGTATTATTGCGTACTTTGTCTTAAATCACTTCACCAGTTACTTCTGCCGTATTTAATCAAATCAATGAAGTTATCTGCAATGATACAGTATCAGATTAAGTTAAATCATTTTCTGGGAAGAAGTAGTTAATAGAGGGTTTTGTAACTGAAAGGTACCAGGGGTTAATTTGATCAAACACACACGTGTATGTTCGAGGAATGCTATTTTAGGATGTTGGGTTTTTTCTTTATGAATGTGGTTTGGTAAAGTCATCCAACAGCTTCTCCGGGTTAGCTTTCTTGCCGTTATCCTTGATCTGTTTTCTATATTTCCTATTTTATGGATGCATCACCAAGTTCTTAAAAGTGTATTTATAATGTCTTTAGAAACTTTATTTGTAAACACAGTAAGTATAGACTGAGAGAAGAACTAAAAGCCTCAGAATCTGAACTGCCTAAGCAGAGACAGTTTGCACCTCAAAACTAAAGGCTTTGGAGGCACTAGAGATCTTAATCAATTAAAATTTGACCAGCATGCATCTGTTTAAAAAAAGGGGAAAAAAAAAAAAAAGAAAAAAACCCCCTCCAAAACCCAACCAACCAAATTCTCTGTTGTGTCACAGTATTGGTGAGAGATGAAATTCAATTCTGCATTATTCTGTTTTAATATACTAAAAATCAGCTAGACAATAAGTATAAATTTGATGTAGCTTTAGAGGTAGCCAACTGTGTAGTATTTTATGGATAAAACTATTTAAAGTGCACTAAAGGTAACATCTTTAATAACCCAAGTGCAACTTGAATATGTATATACTGACAAAATAATTTGTCATAGCTTCTTTTGTTGCATACTGTACTATATATGCAATAGTAATATGCTGTGCTTTCAAATTAAGTTCATGGACAATTAACGAAGAGTGTGCTGAACTTTTTGCAAGAGTTCTTAATCCTTGTGACCTGGCCAGATTCCAAGTTGGCTAATTACATAAGGTTATTTCCTGCTTAGCTATAGTTTAATAAGAGATGCCATCACTTCCTGTCCTAAACTATTGTGTAGTCTTGTCTGCTGTGTAACAGCTGTTGTACTCCCCTCTGAAAGAGCTTCTTTTCACTTGTGGGTGTAATTGCTACAGATCCACACTAAATTTTGAGGTGGGCTTTTTTTGAATCCTTGTGGTTAAAGAAGCAACAGGAAGAAAAAAAAAAACAAAAACAAAACCCACCACAACCCAACACACTACATCTTTTGATCAGAGAAAACTCAGCTTTAATTTTGGTTGAGAAAAAAAAAAAGAGCTTCATAGACATAAAGAAAATTAACCAAGCTATTTTATAAGGTATTTTGTAGAGTTATACAGGAAAGGAGAAATGCCAAATATGCCTAAGTAGCAAATAGCATCTGATTTTTTGGAAGAAGATAAAGAAGAACTGGATTTGCAAGTTAGTATTTCCCTGTCTTATTTCTTATAAAAGACTTAGAAAAAAATTATACAAAACCCTGATTTTTTGTTTTTATTAATTTCTTTTGGTCACTTTATTTTGCAAAGATTCTGATAGAACAATGTGAGCTTTCGTGGTAATAAAAGATTTCCAGTACCTTAATTGCTGACATTACTATTGGTGAGGCTGGTGTTTTCCCAGTCAAATAGAAACAAGTAACCTAAGTCTTTTCTAACATAGAAGTATTTTATAACATGACTGAAAAATTAAAAATGATCTTGTTTTTCATTCCTTCCAAGGGTCAGAATTACATCCTGGATATCTGGCCCAAACAACTTGCAGTTGAAAGCACTCTAGTTTTGCATCAGACATTGGTTCTGAGTACAGAGCCGTCTAATTTAACTGTAAAATGAAATGAGAATACCAGTACAGAGGGGACATAGTGAAGAATATTTTTTTATGTCTACTTTAAAAGGGTTAATAGTTTAATTGTTTAGAATGAACTGACATTTCTCATTGTTAGTGATTAAATTGGTTAATAAAAATACTATTTTTGTTCACACTCAGCTTTCAGATGGGAGAAGACATGAAAGAGATGCTGGAGGAGCTATAGAAGGCAAGATTGGAGTATGAAACACTGCTAGAATGGGATTGGCAGAATAAATCATAGATTTCTCTATTTTTTTTTAAGAAGAGTAGAAGTACCCTTTAACAATTCAGGACTGAAGGGAAATAAAATAATGTCTCTTTCACAGTGAGATGTGTGATAAGAGGAGTACACCGTCTAGTAAGCGTATTTGGTAAGTTGTCTGTAACATAGGCTTATGAAGAAGCTCCTTAGGGAGAACTTTTAGCCTTTGATAACATGTGTGAAGTTGAAGTCTAGATTCTTTCCCATCCTTTGGAAGTTCTTATTTTGGCCCTTGTCCAGATCACCTAACTTCAAATCTGTATTTTCTGCAAACAGTTATGGCTCCTCTTCTGAGGATTTATTTGCCTCAGCACCTTAGCAAAGTTTTAGAAGAAAAGCTACCTTAATACTGATTTTCAGCAATTAAACAGCATTTCTTAATGGAAGCAACTTGATGGTCACATCAATCCAGGTGCAAAGCTATTACATTTGTTTTATGATATATATAAACTTATTTGTGCTTTTAAAGATTACTTGGCCTCTTGTACTTCTAACCTCTTTCATGATAGGAAGGAGAAGTAGATCCTCATTTGACCATACTAAGATGACATAAAGAAACCAGGGATGAAAAAGCATAAAGCCAGGACTACTTAGACATCTTAACTTGTATAAATAGCCATCAGGGAGTGGCAGCATAACCTCTGTGATACTGACAAGTGTCTGTGATGAGAATAAACCTAAACACAGAGTAAATTCAGCAAAAAGGCTATGCTTTTAACTGGTTTACGCTGTTACTACTTTTGAATGTAATGTTCTAAAACATAGATTCTACATAACAATCGAATGATATTTTCATTTTTTTATTAAAATGGACCTTTTTTTTCTTTTTTATCAATAGTAGGCATTAAATGCTAACCATTTCTACCCTTTATCAGAGGAATGACTAGTCCTACTAACCTTGCAAAAACTTTGTTATTTTTTTCTTTGATGGTAGTCTTCTGCTGGTCATTACTGTGTGTCAAATCTGTCTTAATATGTTTTAGAATAATAAAAATACATGCTTTGCAAACACTACTCCGGGACATCTGTTAACAGAAGCATATAGTATCGTTTCTAGTCTTTAGTGAATACTGCATAGCCTTTTAAAACACTTTCAGATACTTTTTTGTTTGTTTGGATGGATGGATAAGAAGGTCTGCCTAAAATAGACCATGTTACAAGATCAGAGTCTGGAAATGTTTGTGTGAGTTTTAACTTTACTCACTGACCTTAGAGCGTAGCTTCACAAACAGCTGAATTGCTAAAAATGAAGGGTTGTAAACCTGTGGTGTTAGACAGTGAGTAGGGGTGGAGAAGAGAGGAGCTTTGCCTTTGGGGAGATCATCATTACAGTGAACTCCACCTACATAGTTCCATAGCAATTTTGGGCCTGACCTTCCAGACGTTTACGTATGGTACATAAATGGTCCTAGTGACATCAGTATAATTATTCAAATGTGTAAGGTTACACGTCTGTAAATATAGAGCTTACTTCATTTTATTTCTGTTTTCTCCCAGTTCCACAATTAAGTTCATGAATACAACTAGTTAAAGAAATACTAATGATAGGGTCAATAAGCATAGCAGAAAAGACAAAAGGAACTACAAAACAATACTCTGACATGGTGGATATATATTTTTTTATGGCACTTACACCGAAAGCCTTAAAAATGCAAAGCCTAACTATAGTTGTAATTAATTCATCATACAAAGAAGCAAAGGAAACAAGAATCCTGTTTATGTTGTATACATGTATGTATACATGCTGCAGTTTGAATTTGGATTTTTTTAAAATTGAGAATTACAGCTTTAATATTGCTTGGGGGAGAACAGCCAAATTTGAAAGCTAGGAACCCTTCTGATGTAATAGTTAATCACTTTAAATGCATCAGTAGCATCAACTAACAAAAGCTTCTGTTGAATAAGCATAGTACAACAAAGGAATTGTTAGTACATTTTTAAAACATTAGTAAGTTTTGCAGTAGTAAAACTGATTTGTTTGTGACCAATGGAAAAACAATAACTTTTTTAACATATTTTGGTGCAGACCATAAAATACTATGTAGTTACCTAGAACTGTTTTAAAATGTTGACTGAAGGCCAAATAAATATTCAGTGCAATGAGAAAGATACTGTTCATATCTTGATGTTAAATATATCTCCGTGGTTTAAATTTGGATAGTTGACTGAACTTTGTGAAGAGAAGAAGAATATGTTGGGGCCTGTGGTTCTGTATTCAAGTTGATTAAATTCTGTCCTGCTGAGCATTACAGAAAACAGATTACATAACATTGTCCAAACATACACGTCTCTATTTTTCACAAGGTACTATGGTTTGGCTTATTAACAGCAAAAAATATATTTAGAATGGTTATTTATAGTAGTCATAATAATAATAGGTACTAGACTTTATTTTAAATGTTACAAGTGGAGATGCTAAATATGTACGTAACAGCCAGTACATTTGATAGTGAGTTATCTGAATCCATTCTTTGTTTCCCCTTATAAAATCCTGTTATCTCCTGAGCGACAATATTTTTGTCTTGGAAAATGCATGAGTTTTTGATGCATAACATTCTGAGCAAAACAGCTATTTATTGTACCCATACTCATTCTTATCCCACACTCTTTTTTTCAAGACCATTATTAGTAAATTTTGAGGTTAGAGAGGTACTGACCCAATCAAACATGTACAGAGCTTGGCCTCCGAGTCAATTAAATACGGGTTAATAACATATTATAAGGAAATCATTGTCCTTATTACAGTTATTAGGTAGTTAGTCAAATTATAGCTTCAAAGGAATGCAGAGCATGGAGAACTCAGGACTAAATTATGCATTTGAACCTTAGGCCAGCTTTTACTGTTGAGACAGTTTGCTGCTAAAAGAAATTGGGTGTCACTGAAATTAAATGCCTTTCTGGGGATGGAAGGTTCCAGTTTTTAATGAAATTACTGAGTGTGGTGTAGTGAAATGATTAAAATCTGTATTCTGGGAATGTGGCGGACAAAAAAAATCAATAAATGCGAGCAAACCTTTGCTGCTGGATGTGAATCCTGGGAATGAAATAAACTAGTACCAAAATAATAATTAAAAACATATCAGCACATTAATGTATTTAGCATGAGTCTCATGAGACATCATCTTCACTAATTTTTAGCATACATTTTACTGTGTAATGAGAAGCTTTCTTTTCTCATATCCGTATTAGGCAGCATTTTTGCCCTTCCCCCAATGTTCCTGCATTGCAATCATTGTGCTTGCACTTATTATGTTACAAATGACCGAGGTAAGGCTGACATTCTCATTGCATGCAAAAAGAGCTAGTCTGCCAAGCTTTTTTTTTTTTTTTTTTTTTTCCCCCTAATGATGCAGCTTTGTGAAATCTCCCCATGTGTTAATACTAATGAAGATCCTCCAGCACAATTAAAATCACAGCCAGTGGCTGAAGAGGAAACAGAAAACAATGACATCTTTCTACATATGCATATTTCTTTATGCTGAGATCAGCTTTATTTAGAAATAATGTTGATTTTTAAAATGGTTCTATGTAACATTTAACAAGGTTAACAAGCTGTACATATTCTTGAATTCTGCAGGTATGATTTTTACTAGTTCATACTGAAACCACTTAGGTTTTCTTTGTTGCACTGTGGTATAACTTTAAATCTATAGCGTTATGGTTTATAGGGAGCAGTCCTTTGGCTCTTGAAGTGTACTTTAACCCTGCCTGAGTTTGAGACTATGCCAAAGAAACTAAAAAGAGCAGGATACCGTGTATGTAGTTTGAAGGGCTGGTGTAGGGAAGCACAGCTTTTACTACTTTTTTTTTTTTTTTTTTTTTAACAAATAACCTGTGTAGGTTNTTTTTTTTTTTTAAACAAATAACCTGTGTAGGTTGTTTCAGGCAAGGCAAGAACATTGGTATTTAAAAGATGTACTGTATTTTAAAATTCCTGTGTCAGTAGCTGGTGCACTTTAATACTTTCCCATAAATTTAACTCGATTCTCCCACCCTTGTTGCCTGTTTTACTTGAATTTAATTTTTCTATTTCTTCTAGAACATAAAAGTTGAACGTTGCTTCCCCTGTCAGTTTCTGTGTTGCTAGGCTTCTTTAAAATGTGTCGGAATTGGGTAGGTGTTGGTGGGTTTTTTGATGGGGTTGGGTTTTGTTTGGTTTTTGTTTCCCCAGTAGATAGCTGATGTTTGTGTCACACATTGTTTCTGTATTAAATTTTTTTTTTTTTTTTACCTGAACTTGATCTGCAGTGTAAGAATTAATTTAGGTACTCAAGGTGGGCAGCCGCATTTCTCCCCAAATCGATAAAAGTGATCATTAAAAAATGGCCAGATGCAGACTTGCATCCTTCTGTAGTTGTTTGAAAAACATTAACTGTGTGTAACTTTTTCTAAACAAAAAAAATGACTGTACAGAGCGAGCGTAAAGACCGCGCTTGGGAAGCCAGAAAGCAGCTCGCTCCCCAGCTCCTTTTAGGAGCTGGTAGGTCATTTATTACCGGGGCTGGAGTGCGATAAACAATTCTCTCTTTTTCCCGTCTTGTTAACAGCAACTTGCATTGTTGGAGAGAGAAGAGCTGGGCTAGTTGACGTCACTTTTGGTTGGTGAAGCTGAATAAACCTTGAGAAGAGATCGGCTTAGTCTGGCGCGGCGGCGAGGGGCACGGAGCGGCCGGCGCTGCGCCCGCCGCGCGCGCGCGCACGCACGCACCCGCGCGCGCACTCGCTCCCCCGCCCCCTCCCCGAGCTGCGTTAGACTCTGGAGAGCGCTGGGAAGGGACGGCTGCCCGGCACACACACCCCAGGCTGCAGCCACCTGAGACGCAGGCAGCGCTCTCCCCAACTGCGGAGGTGAGTTAAAGGAGCTCCTCCCGCTCTGTGTAGGGAGCGGGGAAGAGTTTTTCTTCAAGATGAACACCTAAAGCGTCACAGCGTTTTGCCGCGCTGAGCTTGTGCTTGGGTTTCCTAGTTTCTGCTCCGCTCTCCTCGTCCGCCGTTGGCTCACCGGCTGGGGCTTGTCAGGCCGGTCCTGGCGTGCCAGCCGGCAGTGCGCGGGCGCGGAGCGGCGTAAGGCGTTTGGCGGGGCCGCGCGGAGCGGCCGCTGGGAAGGGGGCACGGGAAGGCGGCAGGAGCATGCTCTGCTTCCTCACGGGCGTCCGCTAGCTTCCGCGTACCTTTGCGCTCCCGAACGCGGGTGCGGAGGCGTACCTTACTCCGCGCTGTGCGCTAGCAGGGCGGCGGGGTGCGGGGCGGACCGGAGCGGCCGCAGTTCCGCGCACTCGGCTCACTGCAGGCCCCTCTGCCTTTATCTTTTGTGCGTGTTGCTTCCTTGTAAAGAGAAACAAGCAGCTGCAGCCCTGGGCCGAGTTGTTGAAATTTATCCCTTTGTGTATATTACAATATCCTCCATTTTTCTGTCCTCTAAACAACGAGCCTTTCGCCATCTTGGGCAAATTTTTATTCCCAAGTCTGTCCGTCTCTTTGAGGAAGGAACGAGTGGAAATCCTGAAAGTCTTTTTGGATAAGACTCAAAGTTTAGGAATTGTTACAGGGGCAGACAGTGACGTCATGTAAAGTTTAAGGGGAATTTTTCCAAGAGTGTGTGCTTTCCCCCGGAATTCCTGACCTAACGTGTTGTAAACCGCACTTTAAAGAGAAACGTTCCTAGCTGAGACTGCGNTGCAGAGCCCGCCATGGGGCCCTGCCCGGGCAGGGCTGCGGTCGGGAGGCGGAGGGACCGCGGGGAGGCGAGTCCTGGGGGAGCGGCCGGGGCCAGGGTGTTCCGAGACGGGACGGCCTGGGTCCCAAGCGATTTTAAACTTTGCTCATGGCCGCAAGCCCGTCCCTTGGCCGGGCGTCGCCGGTCACGTCTCTACCGGCGGTCGCCCGCAGCCTCTGGGGCGGCGCANGGACCGGAGCGGCCGCAGTTCCGCGCACTCGGCTCACTGCAGGCCCCTCTGCCTTTATCTTTTGTGCGTGTTGCTTCCTTGTAAAGAGAAACAAGCAGCTGCAGCCCTGGGCCGAGTTGTTGAAATTTATCCCTTTGTGTATATTACAATATCCTCCATTTTTCTGTCCTCTAAACAACGAGCCTTTCGCCATCTTGGGCAAATTTTTATTCCCAAGTCTGTCCGTCTCTTTGAGGAAGGAACGAGTGGAAATCCTGAAAGTCTTTTTGGATAAGACTCAAAGTTTAGGAATTGTTACAGGGGCAGACAGTGACGTCATGTAAAGTTTAAGGGGAATTTTTCCAAGAGTGTGTGCTTTCCCCCGGAATTCCTGACCTAACGTGTTGTAAACCGCACTTTAAAGAGAAACGTTCCTAGCTGAGACTGCGCGTTCAGGGAACGTGAAGAATATGCTTCTTTATGTGGTGTCTGGTTTTGTAACAGGTAGAGAAATAATGTTGCTTTTGGGTTATTCTTCTCCCCCGCCCTCTTTTTTTTTTTTTTTTTTTTTCCTCTTCTCTCCTTCGCCCTGGCCTTTAGTACGTAATGCTTGCTTAACTGGTTGGTTGTTTAAAAAAACATTCCAAAGTTCTTATGTTAAATAACGCATCATCTGGAGATTTGCATTATTTTTGTTTACAGAAAGTAGTAATCTGATGTGAAGTTTACATGAAACACTTGGTACAGAATCTTCTCTGAAGAATAAACAGTTTCTACTTGGGATGAGGAACATGGAATACACAGTTGTTGCATTTTTTTAGATGACAGATTTGGGGAGCATATTTGGAAGCAACAAACTTACTAAGAAATATTGCTCAAAGATTCTGCTTGGAAAGTACCTGTATGCGTTTTGCATGTAGTTTGGGTTATGTTCCAGGTAATATAATGTGGGTGGAAAAACACAGTTACTATGTGTACTAAACTAATTTTAACACAACACACCCCTCTACCCCCCTCCCCCAAAGAATAAAAACCAAAACACAAACAAAAATGTCTTTACCTCTGGCTATAAGCTCTGCCAGCTGTTGGGGAAAGGGAAACAATAAAAGGTACTATTCTGTTCATGTATTTCTCAGTTGCATTTTTTAAAAAAATATCATAAAAGTTTTTCTGGTCACATGATATGACTTAGTGAAACACAGGGTACTTCATAAGGAATAGCTATTGTGGATAAAGTTCTATTTTTCCATGCTTTTTCCTATACTCATCTTCCTTGCTGCATATTTAGTGTCACACGAACAAGAACATGAAACTGCCTGTATTTAATTTGCATTTTCTTTGTCTTCAGGGTTGGGAAAAACATTGACAACACTTAACATAGGAATAGCTGTTAGTACATCAAGACTTTTCTTCTGTCCAAGTCAGTATTGAATGATGTACCTAAAGTGTCCTTAAGGTTATGTTGGAACAAATGTCAGATACTTATGAGGGGTGTGTGTGGCTTGGTGTTTTTGTTTTGTGGTTTTGGTGGTGGTGTGGTGGTGGGGTTTTTGTTGGTGGTGGTTTTTTTTTTCTTTTTTTGCCAGCTACATGAATATTAGGTAGAAGAATATGTTTAAATAGTTGAAAGCATATACGACAGATGGTTCTAAATTATATGTGTAACAAAGGTCTAGAAGATTTGACAGATTATAAGCGGTGAGCAACAGAGGATAAGTAGTTTCAGAAAATGATAGTATACTTGATGTCTCATACCTATAATAAACTATGTACATTTTTGTTACAATGATGCAAAATCAATAAACTACATAGTATTAAGAAAATGGTAGCCAGGGTAATTTTTGTAAAGTGTGTGTAGAGGAAGCATTAGGAGTTGTTAAGGGATCTCTTTGATGCTCAAGAAATTTTATGTTCACTTCAAGCAGGGGCTATTTGTTTAAACATAGATGGTACCAATTCCTTGCAAGCGGTGGAGGATTAATATCAGGCTGTGATGAAGTTCTTCATAAATAGAACTCTCTGGAGAGTAAAAAATGTTTCTTCAGAGGATTAACAATGTTCCCTTTTCATTACTGACTCAAAGTCTGTTCTGAATGGCACAAAATAAGTTTTTGTTACTTATGTATATTGAAAATAAACTAGAATTGTGGTACTGGTGTTTCTCATCCTATTTTTTTTTTTTTTTTTTTAAACTAAATACCACTGTGCTGGGTTCCGTACCAGTCAGTGTTACAAAAAGTAATTGTTTTTAAGATTCATTCTTGTAGATTATTGTAGGCTGTCAATGACATTGTAAAATTATTTGAATAGCATTAGGGGAAAGATTACTGAATACATGCTTTGTACCTTTTGGTGAGAAATAGTTGATTTTCATGAACACATGATAAGATGCTTTGCGTCTTCAAAAGATAAACTTGCAATATTTTTATATTACGGAGGGAATAAGCCTTGGTTGAGCACTGCAGTATATTTGTTTAATCTTTATACTGACCTTATGACAAGAAGAAAGTGCTACAAGACTGAATTTTTTGGTTTTTTTTGGGAGACACTGAAAATGCAAATAAGAAAGTAATGGAAGTCTTTCTTTTTAGGTCCTGTTGCCCTTTTTCTCATTTTCTTTGTTTGCATGTTTATTATGGAACTGCAGTGTAACGGAGCAGATGTTTTGCAAAACATCCTGATGTGTTGCTTTTTCTTATGGGAGTGCATAACTGTTCCTTCTGATGCATCGACTTGACAGCTGGTTGATTTCATGGAACTGCTAAGAAGCCATTAGTGGTGTCATTGAATTGAAACAGAACAGTCACTCCCAGCTTGAACTGCAATTGTTAATGTCTTTGTTGCTACTTTTCTGTTCCTACACAAGATGTGGAATATCACGGTTGAAAAGAAAGGAAGTTTGTGATCTCTGTCTCACCTCCCTGAATTAGGGAAAGGAGGCATTAGTACATGACTGCTTTTAGCTGTAGAATATTTTTATAATGGCTTATTTAGGATTAAGAGATTTTAGCTGTTGGGAGGTAGACTTAGCACAACCAAAAATGCAATTTGCTCCACGCGCTCCCCCTCCACCCCCCGGACACGCTAAGGGGATCCCACAGTTCAGATTGCTTCACTGTGATTCCCAGTCCCTAATACAGGTATCTTTAAATAAAACCACATAGGTGTGGGGTGTGTGGTAGTTTTGTTTTGTTTTTTAAATCAGCAAACTTTTATTCTAATAGAAGATTACAGAAGAGTGGTACTTCGTGTTTTCATCACTAATTTGCCCAAGAAAGATTCCCAAAGTCTACCAGTTTTCTTCCAAGAGAGTTTCAACTTCTGAGTTAATTTTGGTTTACTACAGTACCTTCAGTAAATTATGTTATACCGCATTATAAACTAGTTTGTGATCATAAATTGCCATCAGAGGAAATGCTAACACAGATGTCAAGGACAGCAGTGGTTTTTGTGATTGTTGGATAGTTTACAACATCCTGAACATTGACAAAATGTAGTAACTGTGTTCGTCATCATGTTTCAAAGAAATTGGAAGTTTGTGGTGAAGCTAACATTAGGTATAGGTGAAGAAGCATCAAAGAGGGAAATGAATCGTCCTCTTTGTGACTGACATTTATGCTTTTTAAAAATTTCTGGTTATACTGCTACATTTTTACTTCTAAACTATTTGTATTGTATTCTTTCTGTGTAATGGTAGAATGAAAGTGCATCTTTGTTTTAAGTGAATGGTAGAGGTTTGGAGTTCTTTGCTGCTTACTCTTTACTAATGAGGAACAGAAATAAGGATACTGTATTAATAAAATTAGAGAAAATAGATCATCCTCCCTGCTGCTTATTGCCTGCTTATTTAAAAAAAAACAAACAACAAAACCCAAACAAAAAACAACCCAAAAAAACCCCAACAAGGAGTCACCAGAAGATTTGCATAAGGAAAATAGTAGAATCACACTGATTTATTTTTTTTATGTGTGTGTTTTTTAGTAATTTTATGAAGGTCAGAATGTATTAGTTTCATTGTTACACAAATAAGGACTGATGCACAGAAGGATTTAGTCTCTTACCAACATCACAAGAAGTTGATGGTAGTGGTAGGAACAAAAAAAAGCTGTCTTCACTGACTTTAATCTGTAGTGTGCTGGAAAGATGTTTCTTTGAAAACTGAAATGTGTGGTTTGTTATTCTGCAGAGACTAATGCTACTTGAGTAGAAAGTTGAGTGCACATAGTCGTTAAAAGAAATTGGGATCATGTTTTCATTCCGTCTGCAGAAGGGCCAAAGCAAGATGCAGTATTCTTCTGTTACTTTGTTTCTTAATCATACAATTTTAAGTTAAAAAAAAATAATATCTGTAGAACACTTAATCCAATTAGCACACAGTTTCACATATTAGCTGTGTTTAGTTCTTGCTTACTCTTTTATCTCTTTACTGCCCTAAATTTACAGTTATATAATGCCATGGTCTTGAGCCATTCCTTGAAAAAAAAACCAAAAAACTTTTTAAAGTCTGATACGGAAGTTCCTTTGAGATTTAAATGGAAATAAAAAAAACAAAACCCAAACCAACTTACTAATTTTAAAGTGTCGTTTGATTTTTTGTTTCTTTTTTTGGAGGAGGGAGAAGAAAATATGATTTCCTTGATTACAGTGTTAGTATTTAATGAGACCACCAGGTCAAAGAAACACTCTCGGAGAGTGAGGAGGTCTTATGCTTGTGTCAGTTTAATGTAGCAACAAGGAGAGGGGAATAGAGGGTTTTCCCCTACTTAGTTTAGCAGAATTAATTTATGCATTTGGCAAAATTCCTAATACTAGTTTCTGCTCTTTTTATGTGAATGATTTTCAGATCAGTGGGGAGAATACAAATATCAAAGAAAGTACGCATTTTTAAACCTTACCAAGTGACAGATGATCTCTCATCGTAGTCTGTGAAAGTACGGACTTACAAAATATGGGCTGGGTTTGTCAGTGTCCTGCTTCATCCTTTCAGAAGGATGATGCCTGTTGCCATTAACGTGAAATCTCTCCCATTGCCTTCCTACTCACACCCATCAGGGCCTCCTGAAAGTCTTGTTTTCTGTGTGTAAAGGACATAAGACTCTTTTCACTTGATGTAGGTCAGGCATTGTAAAGAGCTGAATGGGTTAAGCCTCGGTAGTTTGCAAAAAGAGATTGCAGACATTTTTCTAGCCCCGAGGGCGGGGGGTGGGTGGGTGGGAGGAGGCTAGAAATCACACAAACCCTTAAAATTCAAACTACTAAAAACGAAAAGGCACCATCTGAAAAATTGTTCTACCCATGGACTATTTACATTAGTAATGGTCCCATTGAAATCAACACAACTGCTGAGTATAAAGGCTTGTTTCAGGTAATGCTTGCAGTGTAAAACCTTGGAAAAGAAGGTAGGTTCAGAAATAATGTGGTGACTGTCAGATAATGTTGTCTTTTCAGAGCCTCACGTGGAACTTACTTTTATTCTGGAATTGTTGGAAAGGATGATGATGAATATACTTTCTTTTTTCTTTCTTTCTTTTTTTGACTAATGGAGAACCTTACCAGTGTGTGCTTCGAAATTGCAGGAAGTGTAAGCTAGATTTTCTTTAGAGTATTTATTAAATATGATTTAAAGGCACAAAATACTCTGCATAGCTTTTCTTGAACTTGAATCTCAGTTGTGAGACGGTTGGGCGAGAAGCTAAAACTTTGAAATGTTCTAGGGAGTATTTGTTCCTTCACTTTGAATATGTAGCTGACTTTTTTTGCATTGTGACCGTATTTATTAATCGATTTTTGTATTAATGAATTAATCATGCTGAAAGATTCTTTAATAAACAATGCATTGCATTTATCAGATACTTATTTTAGAACAGTGGTGTGTGATATCCACATACAATCAGCAAAATAACCCCACAACCCCCTTCTCAACCCTCAGTCTTTTCTTGTACAAAAGAAAACCAGTTTGACAAAAACTGTTGCAGTGGTCCATCAGATGCTTAGGGACATAATTGTGTGGATTTTACCCCATTTTCTGTTCTTACACTTCTCCGCAAGCATGCATTCATTAATCAAAGACACTGTACTCCTGCTGAGGGCAGAAAGGTTCATCAAATTGGCAGCCAGTTTGGTGTAAAGAACAGTGTACTGAAGCTCTTAACGTGCTAGGACATAAATAAATCTAAGGTCTCTGTATGCAAACCCTGGAGGTTAATACTGTATAATTCAATGTCCTGTCTTTGTTTTTATGATTGATGTTTTTACTGTTTGAAGCTTGATGCAAGCCTTCGAGCAGGTCAGGGCTGACCGTCTGATTGGCTGAAGCAAAAAAGCCGTATCCTGGCAGAGGGGCTTTTGTGTATGCTGTAGAGTTTTGGTGTGTGGGGGTGGTTGTGGTTTTTTTTTTTTTAATTTATTTTTATTTTTTGGCTGGAAGATCATTGTTGTATTGCCTGAGCTGTTACAGGAAATTTCTAGAGATTGACAACCCCTGCTGTGATAATGGACTTAGTGCATGAAACACCGATAGTTTGGTTCTATTTGTTCTGAAGCTTTCTGCTATTTGTATCCTTAACAGAACTAACATGTAGAACAAGCAAAAACTACTGGGATTTCCCTGTAGAAATAGTGCTGGGATTTGGCTTTAACATGAATTGGTTGCATATTCATAATTTAAGAACAGCTGGTTACAGCAAGCAGAGAGTCATTTGCAAGCTATTATAAACCATTCTACTCACACATGGAGGCTGTGCTTGAGCTTTTTTTTATTGATCTACCTGCATTTGAAATCTGGTCACTGCAGCCACGGAGGCCTTTCATTTTAGCTGTGCTTGCATCATAGAACAGCCTCAGTATTAAATATCTAATTTTAACTAAATGCTGAATAAAATGTTAAACTGTGAGCTTCAAAGAAACACAGTGTAAGGGTGAGAAGTGACAGACATCTTAAATACACAATCTTGTTATGTAAAAGCCCAAAAAAGTAACATCAGCCAACCTCTGTAGTCCTTTGGTAGCTTTTGTTGTTCTGAATAAGAAATCTTTGTTTTACCTTGCTAAAGCCGTAGTTGCTGAAACTTGTGGTTTTCATGCATTGTATGCCCAGTGCTTTTGGACAAAAACCCAGAAGTATAAAATGTGATTATATTGCACAAAATGATGGTGTAGTAAAATAGTAGTAAGCACAGTCTTGATGAGTATCACATGGAAAAAACAATGGATGTACTAAAAATTACTGTACTCTTACATGGATAAACTTATCTGTCATCATAATGTGAAAAAATACATACTTAGAAATACTAGTTAGTACTATATATGAGGTGTTAATACATTTGATTGATCCCCTCCCCACCCCCCCTTCAGTTTTACTTTTCTAGGTGAGAAATGAAGTGAGGCATTTCCACTAGTTTATACACTTAGCTTGATAACTTTTCTGTATCTTTGCTTGCCCTAGTGACTGGAACTTCTAAAATGAGAACTGTAATTTTTACTATAAAAATCAATTTTCTGAACTTCCTTAGTTCCTGTGGGAATAAAAGGGAGCCCAAAATGCCCATTCTCACGTCTTTTGATCCAGTATGTTGTAAATTACTACTTCGTAACCTGGCATGTAGATAGAAAGTATTGCTGAGGAAAGATGTAAATAAATTCTTACTTCATGTGTATGAATCCAGGAAGATGGGAAGCCATTATGGAAGGTTTCTTACTGTGTTAGGCAGTGAATTAAAAATATCAGGCATACATGCCTGAAAGAATACAGTTTTTTAAGCTGTATCAGTTGATTTAATAAAAGGTACTATCACTCCCTACAGCTGTGGTCTTTTCTAAGTAGTTACACCAATTTTAAAAAGGCTAAACTGTAAGAAATGCAAGCCAGTATTTTTCCATTGCAGCTCTGATTATTTTTCCTCCTTGGAGTTACCCTTAAGCACCTCACTGCTTCTTTTCAATGTTGATGAAAGAGCTAAATCAGAGATAATAGTTGAGACAACTATATGTTTTAGGAGAAAAGTGAGGCAGAAGAGTGCTCAATAGTTAGATCATTTAGGGACCCAACCTCTCCAACAGCTCTAATGCCAGAAACGAATTCTTTATAGCACAGTTGTAAGAGCTTTCAAAGCAAGGAGAATTTTTTTTTTTTTTTTTTTTTTACTTACCAAGTCTAATATTAGAAACAATAGAGAGTCCCATTTTGGCTCTTTCAGGGAAATTACCTTAAGTAGGCCTCCAAAGAAGTAAATGGATGCTTTTTTCCCCACCCCTTGAAACACTGAATGGGAATAGTCTACTTAGTAATCATTGACAATCAGACAGCAGCAGACAGTGATTGAATTTTTTTTTTCACTGTTTTTTCAATATCAACCATGTTAAAAAGCTACAGTCCCAAAGAAAGTCTGAGAAGTGGGAAGAAAGTTGAGATCCAAAGTCTTGATTAAAGACAATGAAAGGCTGTAGATAATTGAATAAAATCACATGAATATATTCCAGCAATTCTACATTGTTCTGGCACCTTAGTAGAGAAAGGACTTGGATTTACTCATTTCTCGAATGTATAGGAGGAAGATTTGGAGCATAGGGTTTAAGCATAGTGAGTGGATGTTTGCACACAAAATAGGGATGTCCCAAACAGCGAAGTCTTTGGATGGCATACTAGAGGTCCATTTGGCAGGTATGTTTGGTTTTTTGTTTGTTTGGTTTTTTTGCCCTATTTAAAAAAAACAAAACAAAAACCACAAAAAGAACACTTGCCAACAGCTACCAGATAAAAATAATATTAAAGGCTTTGTATAGTTTACTTGCTACTTAATGCATGCAAGAGTGTTTGGAGGAGTAAATTTTAGAGAAGAAAAAATGACTTAAAGAATATATTCCTAAACCGACAACAAACTGTTAGTGAAGGGACTTTATTGTTTGGCATTTAACTATGATACTAGCACTACATTTTTCTGCAGTTGTCATCTTTTTTTCTGTTCTGGAATTGCTTTTCAAGACACCCAGCGCCCTCCCCAGCTTAAACATATAGCAAGTCTTCTTCACTGAACCAAATGTAGTTTTGAACAAGTGTGGGAAGTATTGATTCCATAGTTGAGCCTAGTCCACAAGGTTAGTTTTGAAGTAATTTTTTACGACTGCATGCAGTGAGTTCATCATGCAAAGGAATAGTCAAAGGGCATGTGGGGAAGGAAGGAACTCCCTCTTGCTTTTTTTAGGGTAAAACTCATGTGAAGTGAAGTAATAAGTGCAATCAGTTAAAAAAATACCCTTTTTCTCCTAGTGTTAGGAACTAAAAGGAACAGGTCACGCTACGTAATTTCCCTTTTATTTGTATGTGATAAAGACACAGAGCAGCTTGGAATGCTTTCTGATTTTTTTTTGAGAGATGTTTTCTGTGTGCCAAACTGTTTCTGATTATCATTGAGATAAATTTATAATCTTTTGACTGTTGCAGATGCCAGTAATTTTCAGTGTTAACAATTATGATGTTATGAATATACAGCATATTGCAAAGTTTATTGTGTTGATATAAGTGGTTTATACAGAGTAGCATGTAGCCTACAGTCTTTTTGCAGTTGTGGAAATAAATTAATGTATTTTGAGAGATCCGTTAATAGTGTAAAGTCTTGATAAAACAACAGGCATGTGGGGGGACACAATAACTTTTTTATCCCTTTCCCTCTAAATGCTGAATTTATGTAATTGTAGTTTTGGTATTTTGCAAAGTGCTTAAAATAAATACACAAGCAATTATCTGATGGAATGATCTGTGTTGTATGTTGTAGGAGACATTTGAAATGCAGGTAAGTGGGATCTCTTAACACCCTTGGTAAAGCTGAGTTACTTTTTTTTGCTTCATACATTGCCCTCAACAGAACCGGCCTGTGTTCTATAAATTTTATAAAACTTGGACTCAGGGAATGGTTCTTCATTGTTTGTTGTCCCTATTGCTTCCATCAGCATAGGCAATAATATAGATAATTTGAATGCTAGGATGGTTAGGTGATGTGTATACATCTTTGTGTTCATTGTATTATGGTCTGTTTATACGTAGCATCTTAATCTTCAGTTTAGCAGTTCCTCACAAGTGTCTGTTTCCATATATAATTTGAGTAACTCAATAAAAAATTTGTGGTTTTCTGTAAAAGTTTGCTTAAGCTTTAAAGAGCTATTTGCGTGCCAGATTTCAAGTCTGATGCTCACAATAGTGTCTTCAGCTTTTTTTTGAAAAAATCATATGCTAACTCCTGGGGGAGACCCATGACAGAGAAGGTGATCCAGAAATCAGTATTCTTTGCCAAAAATAGCACTGCAAGTTGTAATATGTTGTTTAGTATAACTGCTGATTGTGAAAAGCAGTGACAAACACTGAACCACACAGTCTTTGCAGAGATCTTTCAGAAGAATGTTTGAGGTATACAGTATTTGATGTTTAAAAGTGAAAGCTACGTTTTATTACGTTAGGATTTAGTCAGCTTGGAAATGTACCATGACATGTGTTGAAGTACAGCATTAGACAGATTGGTAGATAGTTCTTAAAGAAATGAAGGAACAGTTTAGAGAAGTAACTATGTTACTTACGATCTCAGAATGTCAAAGGTAGAAATTAAGATTCATGTATCATTTTGGATGTACAGTGATCTAGTACTGCGTTGAAAGGTTTCTCTGGTTTGGTAAGAAGGGATAGTTGCTGGCATGACTAATTGTCACATTTTTTTTCATTCATATTTTTTAATTCTAAAGTTTGCAATGGTTGGAGAAAAAAGTAGGATGACAAATAAATGACTGGTACTTGTGAGTTGTTTGCCTGTCTTACTAGGCGTGGAAAGATATTCACAGAATCAGTAAATTCCCATTTTTTTTCAGGTCAAAACTATTTGACACAAGACTGTTCCCCTGGAAAAAAAGGGCATAATGGGCCTTTCATTTTGTGTCTCTTCAATTTCTTGAAAAGACAGTTATTTCTTTTGCAGTTGGTTTGGTGACTGGATCTGTCTAGCCGTGAGCCCATTGGCTGTAACCTATCCCATTGCAGTATCGTAATAAAAGTTAAGATGCTACTTGTTTATTGAACATCCATGTTAGTGATTATGGACAGAAAAATGCAAAACTGACTCTAAAATGTTGCATGTTATAGGCAAACGGTCTCAGATTACTTCATGTATATACCAGTTCTTTTAAAAGAAAATTTCACTTTCAGAATGAATTCACCAAATACTTTATAGAGTTTGGTTTACTGAAATTCTGACTTATTTATTAATTTTTATTCTGAAAAAGCAGCAGCCATGTGCGGGTTAAAAGTACGTTAAGACCTCACACTAATTAAGACCTTTCAAACAGTATTTGCAAGCAACGTACTTCAAATTCATGAGACCTATGTTGATTTCTGCTACTGGGTAGCTTGTCTTTACAGTGAGTGATGTCAGATTTTTTTAATGGCTTGGTTACAATGCAGGATGTGTTAGGATATATATATAGTAATAGAATGTGATTTGAAAGAACCTTATAAGGTACAGGCGGAGTTTATCTGTTTACAAAAAAAGTTTTACCATGGTGAAAAAACACCATGCTTATGAAAAGATCAAACTGGAAGGGTCTCAGGAAACTACGTGCCTGCATGAAATTAATCACTAATGAATTTGAAGTAATACACATGGAGCAGAGGGATGCAGGGAGAATAACATGAACTAAACATACACGCTGGTGGGTTCTGAATTAATTACTTGCCATCAGGTAGAGATATTGGAGTCATAACGCAAAGTTCTGTTAAAAACACCAGTTCAGCAGCAGTCACAATGTAAGTTTGACACATTACTGAGAAGAAAAAAAAAAAAAAAGGCAAAACAAAAAACGTCAGGATACAATATTAATTCTGGTCATCCTGCCAAGTAGAATAAAAAGCCTTACTGTGCTCTTTTTGCATTGAGTTTGTTAATGTGCATTCTTCCATTAACATAATGTAATAGAGAATTATTTAATGTACTGGAACTTCAGTCTGACAGATTTTTTCCTATATTCCTTTCCTTCCCTGTTCCTGTGTGTGTAATGTTTACCCCACCCCTGCCATTTAAGTATTTCGTTACCTTCTCTCCAGCTCTAGGAAATTAATTCTGGGGAAGAGGATATTTTTGTTCTGCTTCTTGAATAAATTCCTCTAACACCACAGCTGATAAGATGAGCCTCATACATTTCTAAAATAGTCTTAAGTCTCAAATACTGTCAAAATTGGAACGAGAGGGTTGTAGATAGTACATTCCATACCTAGTCCTTAGTCCAAATTTATGTGTTTTCCATGTCTAAGAAGCAATCTTGTACTAACTGCATGTTGCAGTGTCGCTTATATTAAGTATATATTGGTGTATGTAATCCTCTCTCAAGCTAGCTGGAAACAGGAAAAAAAAAAATAATCCTCATAGGCCATAACCTATTGTTAGTTTCACCAGAATGAAAAACAAACCAGAAATTCCAGGATCAAAGGAGAAAAGTGTTAGAAGGGAAAACTGCCCGGGAAATGGTGGAGGTGAAGAACAATGCATAGGCCAAAGGAATCCCGTACATGTTGCTGCATGGTACTGGCAGAGACGTGATGACAGTTGTGTCCAACCAACAGCCGCATTCTGTTGTCTCCTGAGATGGTGGCCAAGTGTAACTGTGACTGGGTAGTACTTACTGAGAATACCTGAATGTGATCTCTGCTGCTTGTGGCAATTCAGGACTGAGCTGTGCAGAAAGAAAAAAAAAAAACCAAACCAAAACCAAACCAGAGAGAAAACAGAAGCTATTTCCGTTCTAAAGTAAGCCTAGGACAAGCCCATTTATTATGGTGCCAGATATGTATGAGCAAATAAATGACAGCTATGTATATGGCAGCGTATATATGTGTTCTTATGTAGGAATGGGGAAGAAGGAAGAGGGGTTTTGCTGGAAGATGAAGAGTTTTCATGCTGTGCATATACTTCTATAAATTTGAAGATTTTGATGCTTCAGATCATACTCTGGTTATTTTCGCAGACTGGTTTTCTGACTTCTAGCACAGGGCCTCTAATGTTGTAATTTATGTTTATTAGCATTTTGGAGTACAGAGGTAAATTTTTTTTTTTTTCCTTCCAATAGCACCCCTCGGCTATTGTTTATCCTTTTTATCTTATTTGTTTTTCCTGATGCCACATCAGTTGCCATGGGAACAAAAGCAGAACTGGAGAACCAGCAACCAGTAACTGAACTGTCTGACTTAGTTTCTCCTTCCCTTTCCATGGGAACAGATGTTTTGGAGAGGAGGATAAAGTAAATAATTTACTCTGGCAACTTTAGCGTTACCTTTTTGTGACTCATCTGGCTGGGGAAAAAAAGCACTTGAGAATGGGTTTTTTGTTACAGACTTGAGGAACAGGCCATGAGTAGTCAGATTAATGTGTCAATAGAAGATGGAGTTGAAGAGGTGCTTCATTTTTGGATTTGACAAGTGATTTCAGGATTTGATAGCTAAATATGTTGTGGGTTAAATTGCGTATGTTTCCATTAAATCCTAAAACTGAACAGTTTGGAATATAGCGTGGTTTAGTAAACATTTGGTAGATGCAAGTAAAATTCCATCCAGACCAAACTGCACAGGTGTGTTACAAGCAAAATAACATGTATTTTAGTCACATAAAGCATTCTAAAAACCAGTGACATGCCATTAAAACAATTCCTTTGTTTTTGAAACTTTCTTTGAAGAAATGTTTGGGCCATGGACTGGATTATTACAGGCCTCAACTGTTAATCATAGACTAATTTTACTAATTCCTAGAGCACTGATTACATTGTTTTATTGTTGGGTTTTTGGTTTGGTTTTTTTTTTTTTTTAAGAGAACTGTTGAAACTATAGAGTGTTTACTTTGCATTTGAATAGTTGTTATATTTGACCATTTCTCTGATGACTGGAATTGATCCTTCATCACTTTCAGAAAATTTATTTAAGCTTTGATTAGTGTGTAGGTGTTTGTGTATTAACATATATAGACATTTAAATATATGTCCACAGAATTGCCAAATGCAATATTTTCAGTGTGCATGATGCATTTCATTGCTAAGATGTAACAATTTACATCTACAGAGGTAGAAATTAAAGCACATAATAGCAAAATAACAAGAAAATCCAGTTCTTCTTAAATTTGGAATTCTGAATTTGCCTTACAGGTGGTAAAGTCCCATGCCACACAATGTCAGAGGTGCTGGCATGAAATTTTTTTACAAAGAAGAGAATTTTTAGCAAGACTTTGCAGCATCTTGTTAGAATTTTGTTTAAAAAGGAGGTTTTGTTATTTATGTACAAGAAGCTCTTTTAAAATAAAACTTCATCTTGGATGTATTTTAAATATGTTTTTATGAACTTTCTGAAAAGGTCTTCAACATTAAATAGAATTCCAGGAATGGGAATAATGTGAAACTACTAGTAAAAACATACAAGGTGCATAAATAGGTTAGTTACTTGGCCAATACAATTTCTTTATTTTCATTGGGAAAAATTGTGATAGCAGTGTAGTAAACAACTGTTACATGAAAAGTACCAATTTCTTGTGAATTATGATCTAAAAAAACCCCAAAAGACAAACCAGAGTAGGTGTCAATTCAAAGAGTATGCTGTCGGCATTATAGTAAATGGAAATGAAAATGTCATATCTTAAAGACTTAACACAACATTGCAAGCAAGTTGCAGTTAAATTTGAGCTAATGTGTTTTGTAATAAATAAAAATGTTGAAACTACCATTGTCCTGTGGGGCTTACAGTAGCTGAGGCATAGAGTTTGCATCTGGTTTAGAGAAGGCCTGTTGTAATTTGTGTTTTAAAAAAAAAAAAAAGCTGAAAGAGGCCACCTGCTAGATACAGTTCGCAGCCCGTTTTCCTTCTGGATCACTTATGAAAGGAGAAGATTAAAAACACGTCAGAAACTAGGGTAAACATGTTACTCTGTTTTGTCTTTTTTTGAGTGCAGCAGGTAACCTATCAGTGCTGTCAATATGAATGACATAATACTAATAAGTATAGCATTTTTGGGGGTAATTGCTCTGTGAAATGTAGCTTTTAAAATAGGAATATCAGAATTATACTTGCTATGACATTGCTCCTAATAGCAAACCACATTATTTTTAAACACAGAAGCCTGAGTGCATTAGTTGTCACAAACAGGCTTAACTATAAGGTTCACCATTCTGTACATGGATATACTGCATTTAACTTTCATTACAAGAATAAGAGAAGGCAGGCCACTCAGGAGGACTACAAAGATGATGTGAGGTCATGCAGGGAGAAAATTAGAAGGGCCAAAGCCCATCTAGAACTTAATTTGGCTATTGCTGTAAAAGACAATTAAAAATGTTTCTGTAACTATGGTAGTAACAAAAGGAGGGCTAAGGAGAATCTCTGTCCTTTAGTGGATGTGGGGGGAAACGTAGTGACAAAGGATGAGGAAAAAGGCTGAGGTACTTAATGCCTTCTTCGCCTCAGTCTTTTAATAGTATAGACCAGTTGTTCTCCAGGTACCCAGCCCCCTAAGGTGGAAGACATAATCTAAAGGGAAATGGTTAGCGACCTGCTATACCACTTAGACACACACAAATCTGTGGGTCTGGATGGGATCCACCTGAAGGTACTGAGGGAGGTGGCAGAAGTGATCTCCAAGCCACCTGCAATCATTTATCAGTAGTCCTGGCTAACTGGGGAGGTCTTAATTGACTGGAAGTGAGCAAATGTGACATTCATCTACAAGAAGGGTGTTTTGGTTTAGCCCCAGCTGGCAGCTAAGAACCATGCAGGTGCTGGGTCACTCCTCCTCCCCCTGGCCCAGTGGGATGGGAAGGACAATTGGAAGAAATAGGTAAACCTCATGGGTTGGGATAAGGATGGTTTACTAGGACAGCAAAGGAAGAGAAAAATAACCCCTAGCACCAGTAGAGGTTAGGGGTTGACCTGCTGGGAAGCAGTGCTGTGGAGAAGGACCTGGGAGTCCTGGTGGACAACAAGCTCTGCATGACCAGCAGTGTGCACTCGTGGCCAAGGCGGCCAATGATATCCTTCATTAAGAAGACCATGGCCAGCAGGTTGAGGGAGGTTCTTTGCCCCCTCTACTCTGCCCTGGTGAGGCAACATCTGGAATATTATATCCAGTTCTGGGCTCCCCAGTTCAAGACAGACAGGGAACTACTGGAGAGAGTCTAGCAGAGGGCTACAAAGATGATTAAGGGACTTGAGCATCTCTCTGTTATGAGGAAAGGCTGAGAGTGACAGGACAAGGGACAGTGGGCACACACTGGAACACAGGAAGTTCCATCTGCATGCAAGGAAAAACTTTGCTTTGAGGGTGACTGAGCACTGGAACAGGCTGCCCAGAGAGTTTGTGGAGTCTCCTTCTCTGGAGGTATTCAAAACCCACCTGGATGCAATTCTGTGCAGCCTGCTCTAAGTGATCCTGCTCTAGCAGGGGTGTTGGACTAGATGATCTCTAGAGGTCCCTTCCAACCCCTACCAATCTTTGAATCTGTTAACCTCGAGTCTCCCCCGGTGCTTTCTGCTAGAGACTCCAGGTGGGGCCATTTTCCCTGGCTGCCGAGTAGAGCACATTTTTAACATCTTGTCCTGCCCACATTGGCCCAAGGGCTCCTGCATGGACTGTCTCTAGTTTAATTTCTTCAAAGGCTTGTTGTTCAGGGCCCCATTTGAAATCATTCTTTTTTCCAGGACACCTGATGGAGAGGGCTTATGATCAGACTAATCTGGAATGTGTATCCTGCAAAAACCCACAACAGCTAAGAT
>VXBL01003408.1:85098-129388 GCA_013400195.1 Aramus guarauna
CCCCTAAAAACCCCCCCCCCCCCCCCGCCCCGATTTGCTAGTTGGTGGAGACATAGCTAGTGTTTTGCTGATCATATCCATTGATATCTGGCAACATACATCTTTCCATTTTATTCCTAAAAACTGAATCTCTTGTGCAGGACCCTTGACCATCATTTGATGGCAAAACGGGCTTTCTCCTGAGGGTGCTGCCTAATACCGAGCAGTGTTTGGCAGATACTGGCCAGGGTCTGGCACAGTGCGCTGTGTTGTGCCTCTTTGGAATAGCCGCAGCATTTTCCTCTGTCACTTTATCAGGGTCCTGTAGTTGTTTGGAAGTTCTCACCAAGCCACTTTCCATTGCTTATCAGCAGTCCTAGCTTACTAGGGAGGTCCCAGTTGACTGGAAGTTAGCAAATGTGATGCCCATCTACAAGGAAAGGCTAGAAGGAGGATCCAGGGAACTACAGGCCTGTCAGTGTGACCTTGGTGCCAGGGAAGGTTACGGAGTGGTTCATTTTGTGTGCCATCACACAGCAAGTGCAGGACAACCAGGTGATCAGATGCAGTCAGCATGGGCTTATGAAAGGCAGGTCCTGCTTGACTAACCTGATCTTCTATGTCAAGGTGACTCACTTAGTAGATGATGGAAAGGCTGTGGATGTTGTTTACCTGGACTTTAGTAAAGCCTTTGACACCACTTACTCACAGCACCTCCTGGAGAAACTGGCTGCTCAGGGCTTGGACAGGTGTACGCTTTACTGGATAAAAAAACTGCCTGAATGGCCAGGCCCAAAGAATTGTGGTAAATGGAGTTATATCCAGTTGGTGGCCAGTCACAAGTGGTGTTCCCCAGGGCTCAGTATTTGGGCCAGTTCTGTTTAATGTCTTCATCAATGATCTGGAAAAGGGGATCGAGTGCACCCTCAATCAGTTTGCAGACAACAGCAAGTTGTGCAGGAGTGTCCATCTGCTTGAGGGTAGGAAGGCTCTGCAGAGCGATCTGGACAGGCTGGATTGATGGGCCGAGGCCAATTGTCTGACATTCAACAATGCCAAGTGCCCGGTCCTGCACTTGGGTCACAACAACCTCGTGCATTGCTACAGGCTTGGGGCAGAGCGGCTGGAAAGCTGCCTGGTGCAAAAGGACCTGGGGGTGCTGGTGACAGCCACCTGAATATGAGCCAGCAGTGTGCCCAGATGGCCAAGAAAGCCAACGGTATCCTGGCTTGTATCAGAAGCAGTGTGGCCAGCAGGACCAGGGCAGCGGTCGTCCCCTTGTACTTGGCACTGTACGAGGCTGCACCTCGAGTACTGTGTTCAATTTTGGGCTCCTCACTACAAGAAGGACATTGAGGTGCTGGAGCGTGTCCAGAGAAGGGCAGCGAAGCTGGTGAAGGGTCTAGAGCCCAAGGCTTGTGAGAAGCGGCTGAGGGAACTGGGGTTGTTCAGCCTGGAGAAAAGGAGGCTGAGGGGAGACCTTATTGCTCTCTACAACTCCCTGGAAGGAGGCTGTAGCCAGGTGGCTGTTGGTCTTTTCTTCCAAGTAACAAGCAATAGGACAAGAGAAAACGACCTCAGGTTGCGTCAGGAGAAGTTTAGATTGGATATTAGGAATAATTTCTTCAGTGAAAGGGTTGTCAGTCATTGGAACAGGCTGCCCAGGGAAGTGGTGGAGTGACCATCCCTAGAGGTATTTAAAAGACGTGTAGATGTGGTGCTTTGGACTTGATTTAGTAGTGGACTTGGCAATGTTAGGTCAGTCGTCAAACTCTATGATCTTAAGGGTCTATTCCAACCTACACTATTATATAGTTCTATAATGGTGCTTGTTTAGTTGTCATTTGTATTCCTTGAACTGAGTGGGACCTGCATCTGCTAGAAGAAAACTTAAGCAGTATATACGTCTTGGGTGACCCCACTACACAGGTTTACCATTAGATGTAGGGCACATATTACAACTCAGATGCAGTTAGATTAAGTCAATACATCGTAATCCTGAATAGATTTGAGTGTGTGTCTGTGCTCATAAACAGGCGTTGACTTATTGATGCTTTAAGGAGCTAAGCATGTAAAAATGACTTGCAGAATCTTGGCCTTAAATTAGTCAGTGACTGGGCTCTTTTGAGCATTTCAGCAGTAACAGTAATGCTATTTTAATACCTTTGGTAATTTGGATTTTTTTTTTGTGTCTTCAAAACATAATAATATATGCTTTTTTTCATCAAAAGTTATCAGATTTCAGCAGTCGTCTTATTTCATCAACTGATACTTTCTTCACTATGAGAAATGTTTTATCCCACTTACACTGAATCACAGTAGTCAGAAGAATGCAGGCTGTAAAAAAATTAGGCTGTTTTTTTTTTCTGGGCAGATGCCAAGTCTGAGCATTTTTCATTTTGTTTTTTAAAATATAACTACCTTTTCTAGACAGAATTGTCAGAAAAAGAAGGAAAGCATTATATGTGGCTGCTGATCCAGTGAATATGATACCGTTTTGAATATGGTAGTGTTTTGTACTTGAAAGTTTGGTTTTGGTGCATGTACACTATTCACATTGTGGTTCTTAATGATGTGAGGTATCACCCCAAATAAAAAGCTGCCTGTGATGCATAGAATGGCATTAGTTAGAAAATGAAACACACTTTAGAATACTGATTTTACATGATGTAGATTTTTGAGAATTCTTAACTAGTTACTGTTGTGGATCCAGAGCCTTGTTAGCCTTGGAGCTGCAGATTAACTTTACACACTTTGTTGTAAACAGAGATTGAACTCAAATGCTTTTTATTAAATGGAACAAGTAATTGCTGATAAAATTCAACTGCTCCTGTAATGCTTCTGGTTATTCCTAATTACAGATGGTTCCTTTGTGGCTCTTTCCCTTTTAAGTACTGGTTGTCAACACACGTAAAATTTTATGACCATACTATGTCTGTTCACCTGTTTGTCCATGTGCCTGTCCATTCCATGCAGTAACTTTTGTTTGCCGTTCGTTTTCAGCCATAATTGAAAGTAGGCTAGACATTCAAAGGTAAAGTTCTCAAGCTTTGTGAAAGTCAATCACTGTATGGAAGAAGATGCACAGATTAGACCTGCCGCTGAGGAAATGGTACGCAATAGTAGTATTGCTTCACCCCTGCCCCAAGTAGTTCTCTGATTCCTCAGCTTGTCTGCGCTGTCCAGTAAGTATATCTCCACTGTCATCACTGTCCTTGCTAACTGGGTTGTTGCAGTGGGCTTGTATTTCCTGGAGAGGATCTGTTTTATGGCAGTAGGAAAAAAGCAAATGACCGTCATAGGAAGACTGCTCATAGAAGAATTTTTTTCTGCCCTCTCAAAAGTAGCATGCACATAAGGAAACCTGTAGTAAAATGCTTTTGCATGGTACCTTCTTAGATGTGTTCTGTGCATAATAGAATGTGGATACTGGATTCTAAAGTTAACTTTTTGGATCAAAATTATGTTTTCAGGATAAATTTGGTATGATTTCAATTAGAAAATGTTTGTCACTTTTAAGTAACGTGAATAGAACAATGTTTACATATGTAACTACAAGCAATAAGCAATCCAATTATTTCTGTTGGTGAAAATACCTTAGAATCATTCCCACGCGCACATGTAAATATTTCTTACGGAGGGTGCAGATATGCTAATGCAAGTCATGCTAGTTTGTTGTTATCTTTTCATTACAGTATTACACGAGGGAACAAACGTTTGCATTGATGTGTGAAACAAAAACTTGCCTTTATGAAATGCATGCACATAATACATGTTTTTCCAGAGCTTTCATTTTAGTGGGTTTTTTCAGAAGCAAAGTCCGTGTGCTTAACAGTGTCCTGTGAAATGGATTGTGTGTGAGGTTAGCTTATGGACAGCTGATTGCAGATTTTATCATTTTAGTTGGTCAAATGTAATGAATGCAGGGTTTTAAAAAGTATACTCATAGTTATTTTTTAATGCCAGTGAAGGTGGTTTTTTTTTTTTCCTCCTGTTTATTTTGTTTTTTAAATATTGTAGACTGGATTTCCATGCTGCATTCTATCATACCTGATTAATTTCAATTTCCATACTGTAAGCCAGACTAGCAAGAGTCAGAGCTGTTTGTCAGATATTAAAAAGCTTGCATAAAAGGCTGCTTTATTGTAATACAAATCACACTGGTTCATGCATGTGGCAATAATTAACTTCTGTTGATGTTAGAAAAGAAGTTGTCATATCATTACTGAAAAACAGGTTTCAATATGCTTTGACTCAGCTAACAGAAGTTAGGTGTTATTAGACCAGTATAAATTTAACTAGTTCTGAACAGCAAAAGTGTAAGACTGCAATTTTTACAGGACTTGAAGAGAAGCTTTGTTTTTTAAACAAGACATTCAAGTTTGTGGGTTTTGTTTTGGTTTTTTAATGGAATATTTTGCATATAGCAACCAATGATATAATCAGAAATTGCATCTTTTAAAGAGTGAGGTCTCAGAATGATTAATTTTCAACTTCCCAGAAGCAGTCAGAAGGGTCAGGTTACCAGAGGACAGTAGATCACAAACTGAGTGTTCTGAATTTTAGAACAAATGTATATCTTGACTATTTTTCCTTCTAAATAAAAAGCAGTTTCTTAATAAAACTATTCCAGAGTGGGTTATTAATAATTAGTTTTATTTTTTTTCCTCTGAGATATTCAGATATTGATTGATGCTTAAGGCAGTCTTTAAAAAAACGCTTAGCATTTCTGTTGATACTTGTTAGAAGTGCTTTGGACTCCATTAGTAGCAGAATTAAATTAGTACTCGGCAAGGGTGGAAGTTTCTTTCTTATACTCAAGCTCTAGCCTTTAAAAGATGAAAAGACAAAGATATTCTAGTAAGAAACACTTGATATATTGGGACTTAAGCTAGCTTGTGGCCTCTTGCCCCATCGTGTTTTGCAGTGGTCCCTTCCACTTGGGTTTTAGTGCCCTTTCTTTACAGTATTTTCTCTTTCAGTCACTGGGCACACAACTTTCTTCTTCAGGTTCTCCCCTGACGCAACCTGAGGTCGTTTTCTCTTGTCCTATTGCTTGTTACTTGGAAGAAAAGACCAACAGCCACCTGGCTACAGCCTCCTTCCAGGGAGTTGTAGAGAGCAATAAGGTCTCCCCTCAGCCTCCTTTTCTCCAGGCTGAACAACCCCAGTTCCCTCAGCCGCTTCTCACAAGCCTTGGGCTCTAGACCCTTCACCAGCTTCGCTGCCCTTCTCTGGACACGCTCCAGCACCTCAATGTCCTTCTTGTAGTGAGGAGCCCAAAATTGAACACAGTACTCGAGGTGCAGCCTCGTACAGTGCCAAGTACAAGGGGACGACCGCTGCCCTGGTCCTGCTGGCCACACTGTTTCTGATACAAGCCAGGATACCGTTGGCTTTCTTGGCCATCTGGGCACACTGCTGGCTCATATTCAGGTGGCTGTCACCAGCACCCCCAGGTCCTTTTGCACCAGGCAGCTTTCCAGCCGCTCTGCCCCAAGCCTGTAGCAATGCACGAGGTTGTTGTGACCCAAGTGTAGGACCGGGCACTTGGCATTGTTGAATGTCAGACAATTGGCCTCGGCCCATCAATCCAGCCTGTCCAGATCGCTCTGCAGAGCCTTCCTACCCTCAAGCAGATGGACACTCCTGCACAACTTGCTGTTGTCTGCAAACTGATTGAGGGTGCACTCGATCCCCTTTTCCAGATCATTGATGAAGACATTAAACAGAACTGGCCCAAATACTGAGCCCTGGGGAACACCACTTGTGACTGGCCGCCATCTGGGTTTAACTTCATTCACCACAACTCCCTGGGTTCGGTCCAGCAAAGAGTGTACCTGTCTTGAGGCATGAGCTGCCAGCTTCTCTAGGAGAATGCTGTGGGAGACAGTATTGAAGGCTTTACTAAAGTTCAGGTAGATAACATCCACAGCCTTTCATCTACTAGGTGGGTCAGCTTGTCATAGAAGAAGGTCAGGTTGGTCAAGCAGGAGTTGCCTTTCATGAACTGCTGCTGGCTGGGCCTGATCCCCTGGTTGTCCTGCACCTGCCTAATGAGCGCACTCAAGATGAACCACTCCGTAACCTTCCCTGGTACCGAGGTCAGACTGACAGGCCTGTAGTTCCCTGGATCCTCCTTCCAGCCCTTCTTGTAGATAGGCATCACGTTAGCAAGCCTCCAGTCATCTGGGACCTCCACTGTTAACCAGGACTGTTGATAAATGATGGAGAGTGGCTTGGCGAGCTCCTCTGCCAGCTCCCTCAGTACTCTTGGGCGGATCCCACCTGGCCCTGTAGACTTGTGAGTGTCCAGCTGGCATAGCAGGTCGTTAACCACTTCCTCCTGGACCAACTAGCAAGAGTTTAAATTGCTAGCTTGCTTTATCCTTCCAACCTCCAGTGATGTCTTGTAGTCTGTTCTTTTGGTGCTGCAATACTATCAATGTTTTTGTTCATTAATATCATGGAACCATGTTTTCCAGTAGCATGGAGAAACATCTGTATGCAGTTTCTCTTTCTTTGAAATAGTAGTTATGATAATTCTTTATGCCATTTCACTGTTTGAAATACAGCTAAATACATGCTGAGGGATAGTGGTGAAATTTGTCAGAACTGTAGACTTCTGTGTCTGGTTCTGAGCTCCTCAGTATGGGAGGGAGACAGAGCTACTGAAGAGAATCCAATAAATGGTCATTAAGATGTTGAAGGGGCTGGAGCAGCTCTCCTGTGAGGAAAGGCAGAGAGAGCTGGGACTGCTCAGCCTGGAGAAGAGAGGGCTCAGGGGATCCCATCAATGTGTATAAATCCCTGGAGGGAGGGTGCAAAGAGGACAGAGCCAGGTCTTTTCAGAGGTGCCCAGTGACAGAACAAGAGGCATTGGACATGAACTGAAACACAGGAGGCTCCCCCTGAACATCAGGAAACACTTTGACACCATGACAGTGACTGAGCACTGACATAGATAGCCCAGGGAGGTTGTGAAGTCTTCACCCTTGGAAATACTCCAGAGTTGTCTGGACCCAGTCCTGGGCTGCAAGCTCTAGGTGACTCTGCTTGAGCAAGGAGATTTGATGAGAGGACCTCTCTTTAAATCACTCTGTTATTCTGTGTGTCACTTGTTTTATATTTTAGAATGTTTTGGTAAATTGTTTTAACTAATTTTGTGTCAGAATGATACTAGGAGCACATGCATGTTGGAGTGAGTCCAGAGGAGGCCACGAAGCTGATCAGAGGGCTTGGAGCACCTCTGCTATGAGGACAGGCTAAGAGAGTTGGTGTTGTTCAGCCTGGAGAAGAGAAGGCTCTGGGGAGATCTAATTGCAGCCTTCCAGTACCTGAAGGGGCCTACAGGAAAGATGGTGAGGGAGGGACTGTTCATCAGGGAGTGTGGTGACAGGACAGGGGGTAATGGGTTTAAGCTGAAGGAGGGTTGATTTAGATTAGATGTTAGAAAGAAATTCTTTGCTGTGATGGTGGTGAGGCCCTGGCACAGGTTGCCCAGAGAAGCTGTGGCTGCCCCTGGCTCCCTGGCAGTGTTCAAGGCCAGGTTGGATGGGGCTTTGGGCAACCTGGGCTAGTGGAGGGTGTCCCTGCCCATGGCAGGGGGCTTGGACTAGAGGATCTTTGAAGGTCCCTTCCAGCCCAAACCATTCCATGGTTCTATGAAAACATGTTGTTCATTGTTTGTGGTAATAGTATTTGAAAAGCAGCAGTTTGGTTTCTTGACAGTGCAAGTAGATGTACGTTTGGCAAGCTCAGAAAAAATATAAAAGCTTCCAAAACAGCCCATCCCCCAAAGAATGTGAGAATTGACTTCCTTCATAGATGTGTAACACCTGCAGATTTAATTAAATCTTTACTTCAGTATAATAACAATAATTAACATTGACTAAGAAACTAAAAATAATACCATTTGTAACAGTTTTATGTGCTTACAGTAAGTATACAGAGTGTAAATAAAAGGCAGAAGGCAATTATGCCTTTTCCCTACTTATTTTTGCATAGATATTTTTAGAAATTAATGATAATTCTGTGATTCTATTCTATGATTCTATGCCGAGTCATCAGTTTGAGCCAGAAGAGTAGAATATTGCTACAGTCTTGCAGTAATGTATTCTAAAATTCTGAGGTCTTTAAGTTTCATTGGAATAAGATACGAGGATTAAAAAATACAGTCTACCCAATGTGATCTTTAAAAAGAAAACTTCTTATTGTTCTGTTATTTCTTAGTTTATTCTGTTTTGACAGTTAATGCACAATGTCCTGAAAGAGGAAAACTTCATAAAAGTGTGCCTTAAAGAAATTGAGAAATGTGGAAAATATGAAATGCCTCTTCTTGTCCTGTTGTCATAGCATGTTATGACAGAACATTGGTATAGGTGACCGTAACTTTGTGGTAAACTGTGTGTGTACAGTGAAACCTGAGCATTATAGGTTAAACTTCTGTTCTATTTGTTGCTTTTCCTCAGAATAATAAAAATGTTGTAACTTGACAGAATGGAGCTACAGACAAGAAAGTTGTGTATTTTGTTTAGGCATGAATAAAACTGAAAAAATAATTGTCGGTTTTCAGGGAAAAACAAAGGAGCTAATTTTAATAAAAGAAAAATCAACCCTTCTCCTCCCCTCAGATTTTGGGGAAGGAAGAACTTGGCAATGTAAATATATGCAGTAATCTATCAAAGACAGAGCCGAAGAAATTGCTACTAAGCTTATAATAAAGTAATTGTGTAGTCCAACCAAATGTAAATGACTTGTACCTGCTTTTTTTCCCCGTAACCAGGCATTAGAGAGCCAGGGTATAAATGACACTATTGACATAAATTAATCTTCTCTTTGAGAGAAGGAAAATATTTTCCTCTTAGTGGGAATATATTTGTTACATATCTGTCAGTGCTTCTGTAACGTATAAGACTCATTCATCTGATTCCTGTCTTGTGTCTGCTTATTGGCTTTCTCAGTGCCTATGTTTTGCATGCTGGCAGGGATCAACATAACTTCTCTCTTCCAGAATTTTGAAGTTTCTGCGGTCGTCTCAGCTGAAGGGTCTGCTTTGCCTTTCAACGTCAGGGAAATGAAGTTTCTGTAGCAGGGTTTTGTGTTTAGGAAACTCTGTGAAACAGACTTCACCCACTAGTGTGTTTTGCCCCCTCCCCCCCAACATGTCTTCTACCTGCACTTACCATGTGATGAGATACATCAGCTAGGTATGCCTGTCATATGGCTCATGTTATGTATCTTGGCAGTTGAGGGATAAACAAATGAAGACGTCCATTAGTACTATTGTTTTTCTGTCATGCAGGCTTTTATGTGGCTTTCGATAGGATTATTTGCACATTGACCGATTTGAGGCCTTTTATTGTTCCCAAAATGTAGTATGTTACTTTAAAGTCACTGGTTTAAGTTGATAAAATACGTTCACTAGTTTCCTTTTTTTAAGTTGTAATTCCACCTTTTAATAATCACTCTCCATTTCTGCAAATATGAAGACATAGAGGGTAATATGTAAACCGGAATTTTGACAGTTAGGAGAATCAGCGTTTCCTTTTGTTCTTTGCTATGCTAAAGTTAGCTTCAGTGCCTTTTGTTGGTAAGGCAGTAAATTTCAGAAACTAAACAAATACTAAAAAAAGGAATCTATCCATAATAACCCATTTTTACATCTTCCGTTGGTTGTTTTGAAAATGCTGCCTTTGCAATATGTGTAGCTAGGAAACGTACTGTATGATCCATTATATTGTAATTTTTACTGTGATTTAATAAGAGCAGCGTTCCAATCTAAATGTAGTGATGTAAATCAATAAAGTGTACAAGATTTTTAATTTAAATCAAATATTTCACCAAACACTATTAAACAAGAATGAAGATGCAATATTTGAATCACAAATGGGGTATTTTATTATCACGGCTTAGAATTGTAGAATCATAGAATGCTTTGGGTTGGAAGGGACCTCAAAGATCATCTAGTTCCAACCTCCTGCTTCTGCATATCCTGATATATTTCTCTTATGCATTGCTGCTATTTATCTTGTATAACTAAGTATTTGTTTATGGCATCTCCCAGTACAAGGCTACATAACTCAGATTTGAGTATGTGCTTCTTCTATAGCAGCAGCAGACTGTGGTTCTCAAGGACAGAATTGAAGAGTATGCATTGTGAAATGCAGAAGAGGGAATGTGATATTACTGTCTAAGGACTATGTGATAGGTAAAATAAGTGTTACTCTGATCTGTTTTGTATGACAGATGTCAGTGCAGGAGCCTATGATTGTTATCTCAGAGGAAGAAGCAAGAGCTGTAAACTGTAGTTGTTTGGCTTGCTGAAGGGGGTGTGTGTGTGTTTGAACATTGTATTATGCTGACTTGGTTTGTGGATAGATGGAAACTGTTGGTCCCTGTGAGCAGAATATTCCAGTGCCTAAAAGCGTTATGTGTTTGTGCTTAAAGAAGATAATGTTATCTTGAGCAAGAGTGAAGTAGGATTACAATAGATTATCGTTGTTCCTTAATGTATATTTGCATGTAAAAACTGTCTCCATTTCTATAATGCTCTTATTGTTAAATCTATTCTTTTTTTTTTTTTTCTTTTTTCTCTCTGTTGTGGTATAAACTATATGTACTGCTATATAGCAAATAGTTTGATCTTAGCATAATACAATACTGTTTTTTCTGGAAGTGATTTTGTTCTTGAGTTCCAGTAGTCCTCTGCAAATAAGCTCTCAAATACATTGCATGGATTTCCCCCTTCAAATTTCTATTTACAGCTTCTGTTTTATGAAAATGTGTTATGTCCTACCTGCTTCAGGTCATGCAATTTCTTGTGTATTTAATCTGGAAAATGATTTTTATTTTTTTTAATATTTATCACACATCAAAAGAACAGTTAGAAGTAACTGAAAAAGTACCTGTGTTCCTGCCTCAGAAATACTGCTTCTGCATTAGGTCTAAATTAACTCTTCAGTGTCAAATAATATGGTCTTTTTCTCCCATGATATCTCAGGCTGTAAATGGCAGGTGATTGGCAAGGTAGATTTAGATTGGATATTAGGAAGAAATCCTTCCCTGGAAGGGTGCTGAGGCCCTGGCCCAGGGTGCCCAGAGAAGCTGTGGCTGCCCCTGGCTCCCTGGCAGTGTTCAAAGCCAGGTTGGATGGGGCTTTGGGCAACCTGGGCTGGTGGAGGGTGTCCCTGCCCATGGCAGGGGGGTGGAACTAGATGGGCTGTGAGGTCTCTTCCAATCCAAGGCCCTTTTCTCTTAAGTTTTTTCTTCTTATTTTTTTTCCCTTGACTGGCATTTTCATCCTTGTTTTTCCTCTCTTTTCCCCAGCTATTTTTGTGTCTGTGTGATTATTGCTTTTTTTAATACTGTGCATGTTTCCTTGAATCATGCAAAATGCAGTGAAGTTTTGTTTGTGACTGGGGTTTCTGGCTAATGGGGCAATACGCAAAACACTGACTGTGTCGTTTTGGCAGACAGGAGCAGCTATATGAATGCTGAAGTCGGTCTTCTGGCTCCCTCCTTGCTTGCTAGAGCTTACAACATTGTAGAGCAAATACGCAGTCTCAAAGTAGTGGTCAGTCTTTAAACAAAGCATGAAGATAAAGTCCCTCTTAATGCAGGAAAACTCAGACTTTCTCTTGTTAGCTCAAATGGATGTTAAAGGATGAAATGGTGCTTCCTTCACTAGAACAAAAAACTTAATTCTCTTCACATTTTTCTTTCTTCACTGATGATGATGGCAGGAAGAGGAGCAGTATTGTATTTTTACTGGCATTGTTCTTTTCTTAAATTTATACTGGCACGGTAGAGTTGTTAATCAACATGTCCCCACTTGGTAGAGAATGGCCCTGGCATCCTTCTTGTTTATCAAATGTACGGAAGTGACACACAGGGGACGTTATGTAGAATGGCCGACACTTTTTAGTCGTAAGCGTGTTTGCTGATCCCTGTAAGTGCCGAGTCAGAGAAAAATTCTATCGTGTCTGTAGAATGTGGGAGTCGATGAAAACTAATTAAGTGATGCAAAAACCTTTCAGCACATTTAGACAAGCTTTGCCAAAAGATTGTTTTTTTCACAAGTCTTGAATCTTGATCAAAATACTTAATCATGATGTAGACATTCTTGTCATTGCTTGACATCATTGCTTTCATCCATCATAACAACGAAAGGTCCTGATGTGGAAAGGTTCATGGCCTAACAGTATCTGATATGCTGACAGAGCTTTGATGATCCATGCAGCCTTTGTTTCTTCCAAAGGGATTTTTTTTTTCCTAGTAGCTGAGTTTAGGAATCTCGCCTTGTTAAGCTGTGCAAAGTGGTCAGCAATGTGAATAAAAACCCCATGCCTCAGCATTCTGAAGTTTTTCACTTTTTAGCTTGAATTCTGTTTCAGTGAGAGGATAATGATGCTACAAAACTGACGTGTTTTGTAGACACAAGTTTTACCTGAAAAATGCAAAAAGAACTTACAAGTTGAATTCTTTTTTAATACCACTGAACTAAATAAAGCCTCAGATTGGTAGTTAAGCTTTTGTGGCCTGTTGCGCTCAAAGAGAAATAAGCACAAAGGAGGATCCTCTTTGTTCTTCAGACAGTGTATACAGAGATTTTCAGCATTTGGAAATCAGATTATGTGTAATTGTTCCAGTATGAGAATTAATAACAATATTTTTAAAATATTTGAAAACAGTCAACCAAGCAAATTGAAATTAATGAAGATTTAGGGGGAAGGATAACAATTCACAGAATAATAAGGACTGTGTCTAGAAGGTGTTTACTTGATCATGATCAGACAGTCTAGTGCCAGGGGAGGTTTAGATTGAGTATCAGGAAAAAAATTCTTCACTGAAAGGGTTGTCAAGCATTGGAACAGGTTGCCGGGGGAAGTGGTTGAGTCACCATCCCTGGAAGTATTTAAAAGATGTGTAGGCATGCCACTTAGGACATGGTTTAGTGGTGGACTTGGCAGTGCCAGGTTAATGGTTGGACTCAACCTTAAAGGTCTTTTCAACATAAATGATTCTATGTGAATGGATCTGTATACCCAGAGAACTGAATATGAGACAAGTCTCTAGGTGCATAGATCAAATCACAGGCAGATGAGCCTGTGACTGCTGTATCTGTATTGGCCAATACTTGAATGATTCGCTGAGATGAATGTGGCATCTCTGGATGGGAGGCTTTTTGTGCAGTGGCTGTAATGATTGTCTTACATCATTGTTGCATTGGGAATGTCCTGATAAGGTGTCATCTGGAATACAGTGTATTTCTGTTTTGCTCCAGAAGGATGATTCATGTTCAAGAAACTTGAAGCTAAAATAGGTGAGAAAAACATACACTAGGATTCTGAGGGAAACTCTGAGACTTATAGAAGGATTTGAAAGAACTTAGACTGGTTTAGTTTAACAAAATTAAAAACTGAGAGCTTGCATACTCCTGGTGCATGGGCCACAAACTCCAAGAAAAACAGTGTAAAAACCCAAAAATTGTAGGATTCAAACAAATGGGGTTAAGCTGATAAAGAACAAGTTTACGGTGAAAACCTGAGGAATGTAAAGATGAGAGGAGGAAGTAAAATTTTAAGATGGCATTTGATCCACTATGGGAAGGATTGCATGATGTGGGATAGGAAGGAAGTAGATTTGATCCAGGATATCTTTTCCCGTCATGTGCTCTTTTAATATTAGTACACTGCTTTGTAGAAGGGGGCGGGGAAGGAATTGCAAGCAGGCAAAAACCAACTACATAAATCTTTTAAAAGAAATTAAACCCAGAACTCAAACTCTTAGGGAAAGCATTTGATTTCCAGTACTGAAATATTCCTCATACTGACTGATGCCCAGTCTTTGCTAGCACTACTATGCATGTTGCTGAAATCTGCTGCAGAAATACTGAACTCCTGTTGAATTATCAGCTTCCAAAATCTTAAGGGATAATTTTGCTTTGGCAGAATAAAAATTTTCTGAAACTATATCATATATTTGCACAAAGCTTATATCATTAACTGCACTGTTGCAGTGGAGATTTTTGTGGTCAATCTTTTGTTCTAAATCCACGTTTTAACCTGTTGGTTCTTCACACATTAGTACATCAAAGGAGGTAAAACCCTTTTAAAAATATTTCTGAAAGTGTGTGTGTGTGTATTTTATCAGCTTACTTTCCTAAAACTGTGTATTTTAGGACCATCACTGCTCTTTTCCTTTTGACTATTCTGGTAGCCTCATACTAGCTACTCTGAAGAAAATTAACTCTATCACAGCTAAAACCAGCACAAATAGTTTTTCAAGAAGCAGATTGTCATGTGTTAGTCTTGAGTATTAATGACTTTTCTGCTGACTTTTAAAAAAAGTATCAGTAATGGCATATCTTGTCTTGCATAGAGGAAGCTTGCTTCAGTTTTTTCAAATATTTATGTAAGTTTTAGGGAACAAGTGCCCCCATTTTATAAAATTTTCTTTCTATCAAGTTTTCAAGAAATACTAGTTACAAATGTTAACAGAAGTACAAAACAGTTTGACAAAGTTTCCCTAATCTCACTTCAGTCTTTTATAATGCCATAACTTTGTTAGCTCTCCTGTCACAGTAAACTTCCAGAGCAGACAAGTCCTGAATTACTAGTGAAAATGAGGAAGAATATAACTTGAAAACTCATGTTCTTTGAACCTTTGCTAAGTAAAAAGGGCACCAAGTCAATTTTTAAAAGACAGGCATATCTTTTGTAGTATGTTTGCGCTGACGAAAGCAGCAAATTGCATCAAGACAGACAACGTCTTGCCTCACGTCTTTGTGAAAATGGTGCAGTTTTTGCTGCATTCTGCAGTGCTTTCAGATGCTAAGTTTTGATTTAATTGAGAAGATGCCATTGCCAGAATGTAAACCAGTTATTCTAGTCTTGCTTAAAAAAACACCTTGCAAAGTGATAACAGGAACAAAGGTGGGAATTCACCCTACCCTGTCTTCCCACTTAAGTCAAACCTCAACTAGCTTCATTTGTAAGCTAATGTTAAGCACAGGAAACTTCTTTTTTCTTTTCTTTGTACACAATAAGGAAATAATGCAGGAAAAAAAGATGAGGTTACATTAACATTGCATAGGTAGTTAATAATAAAATTTGTAAATAAAAAAATAATATAATCTTTCCTGTCCACACTAACTGTCCCATTCTTGCAGTGAGAAGCAATTACTACACCTCTGTGTCTATGTGCTGCGATGCAGCCAGTGAGACACTTTGCCTGTATTGGATCGATACTGGGAAATACAAACATGAAGTTTACAGTCCCCTCTTCCAGGCACTCTGCATTTTCTGTTCTTTTAAATATTCAGCTTCCACCTATCTCCATTGAGTGTGGAATGTCAGCTGTTTCTGCCCTTTTATTCTCAAATTGCATTAGCATTTTGTTTGCGTTTAAGGATACTTGTTCTATGCTTTGCAATAATCAGTTCTAAAAACAAGCTGAAAAATAAACCACAATAAAATGGTGTTCTGTTGGGCTTTGTTAGTGGGAGAACAGTGAGTTCTAAAAAGGAGAAGAAAACACTAGTTACAAGACTTATGTTATTGCACAATTACGTGGTAAATCGTGAGCTTTCCATGTTTGTATGTATGTGCAGTTATGTCAAGGAAGAGAATATTTAGTTTGAAACAATGTTGTTCGGTCCTGTTTAATACTTTTTTTTTTTTTTCTTAATTGATCAGAGAAGTTGGTGTGTAACTTCCTTAAGGTCATGCCAAACCGTATCTTCACTGTTGACTTTTAGCTTATTTTTCCACTCAGTATAGTATTTGTATGCCTAAGGCACGTGTTTACTCTGTGCTTTGCATGCTGGGGCCAAAACCAGTCCATGTGCTTTTAATCAGGGAGAAGAAAAATCCTGAAATATGTAAGAAACATATTACTTATAGAAGTAGATGCTGCATTTTTTCCTTTTTTTTTTTTTTTTTTAAATTTTAAAGCTTCAATCTTGGTATTTACATATCCACAGCAAATAGTATGAGTTTTCAAACCTCCGTGTCACTTGTCTCGGTCATGTTTTCCCTAGTTTTGCCCTATAAATAAAAGTTGTGTCTTTTTGTAGACGATTTATTTATGTTGTTTGTTGGTGGTGTCTCCCCCCGTTCCCCCCCCCTTTTTTTTTAAAAACCTTCAGTAAATATAGAAATTTGAATTCTTCATTGAGTTTGCTTCTAAAAGAAGTTTTTTATAGGTTAATTTTATACCCATAGTGCAAACCCTTACATGGTCAGCTAATGCAAATTTGGTCTTGAGTAAAGCAAACATGAGGGTGGACTCTAGAGGAAGTAACAGTCAGAATCACACTTGCCACGACAGGTGTGCCTTTTAGTTGTTAGCTGATTCACATGCTGGTGATTGAGTTGAACCTGTCAATAAGTTGTAAAGCGAATGGTAGAGATGTGTGATAGGCAGCTGGAAGGTACTGAGGTAATGAAACCCCACAGCTATAAAAAGGGTGTGCTGGTTTTTTCCACCTGAATACTTAATCTTTATTTGGGCCATCTAATCTGTTCTGGTTGTGATGATCAAAATTCTTGCTTTTCCTAATAGAGATTTAAAACAATTCAGAGTCGGTACTGCTTCCATTTAATTGGTACGATGTTCTGTTGGGCCTTACTTGGTCTTGTGCTGAGATGTTGCTGTAAGGAGCAGTCCTGCTGCTGCGGCTCCATCCTACCCCTGTTGGTATTGGATTGTACGCTTGCTCAGCTGAGCGAAGAGTGAGATGAAATCATCTGTTGGAAGACGTCTGTGTGTGTGTAAATAGTCTACAGGTTGCTTTACCGCAGTACTTCTCAATCTCTGTTACAACTGGCTGTTCAAGAGTAGTATTACTGAACTCTGGAGCATGTCACCAGTAAGTTCAGACTGATTTTGATGGTATCAGAATAGAGGGTTTGTTTAGAAGGAGATGCAAACAGAAGCAATGGGCTGGGAAGGAGAAAAGGAGTATTTTAAACTGAAGTACTGTCAGTTAAAATTTATAAATGGGTAAGGGAGTAATTTGGAAGATGTGGAATCTGGTTCCTGAAACCTTGTACAAAACTTTGGGGAGCTAACGTGTTTGCGGTGGAAGTAGCTCACACAGAATCCTGAACCAGCTTTGGACTGGCTAGCTTTGTGTTGCTGACAGTGCAGGGGCTGTAGTATGCAGCTGCTCACAGGCTGAAGGGAAAAGCAGTAAATACTGGAAAATTAACTACACTGTATTGTGTGCTGTAACAAGATAGTTGCGTTATTTAGCTTAGCTTAACCTTGGCTGAAAACTAGTTCAGCAGTCATCATGGGGACTGTCGTGTGGATATATCCTCTTTACAGGAGAGTCTTTTGCCTCTGAGAATCTATCAAGTGGTGTAGACCTGTTTAATTTTTACCCTTGATTTTATGCATCATGCTACAACTCAGTTTTATGCAAAGCAGCCTGAATGTTGAGTTTGTGATAGCCCAGTTTAAGCTTATAGGACGCAAACTGTGTGGGTTTCATGGTCCCCCCGCTACGTGCATTTCTTACATTGTCTTATTTAATGTTCTTTGTGATAGTAAGGTTACCTACCTTTTCTCCACCACTTCCTTGTGTGTTTGCTTATAAAATGCAAATGTCCAATTTGGTCTTGGAATGTTAACCAAAAATTTATCTTACTAGTGAGTGCTACTTCCATTTAGGAAGAAATGCACAAGTGTATTTACTTTGGAGGGTAAAGAGTAATTTCTTTCCAGTAAAGCAGGTTTATTATTCACAATTTCCAACGATAGTGTGAAATAATTGGATTGCACCACTGATAATAATCTTTTGACTTTTTTGAGAGCACCAAATACAAGGTGCTGGAAAGAGGGGAAAATAGGAATTCTGCTTCATGTGTAATCTTCAAATAATTTTTAAAGTAAAGTCAAGCTAGTTCAATGTGTGATACAGGTATATCTCACACACAGGTGAAATGTACAGGTGATAACAAATGTAAAGTTTCCCTCTGTTTAAGATAAAGTAATTATTAGAGTTACAAAAATACCTTTTCTGCAACTGCTGTGAAGGGAGAGAAGGAACATTATTTTTGTTAACATTACGGGGAGTTGAAATTCCGTTGTGGAAATGGACAGTGTGTGGCTGAGATTTGCCAAGGTAATGAAGGTGAATTCAGAAGTTTTACAGAAACTGAATAAGAACTAAACGAATAAGTGACACTTGATGGCACAACTTTAAGCCATTTATTGTGCTTTCATGATGATGTATTTTAAGGAAATACTGTAACCATTGTGGAATTAAATGTATATTTAAAACCAAAAAAGATTTTCAAAGTAGTGGAGTAACGCATTTTATATAATGTTGTTTTAATCTTGTGATAGAAATGCAAAACATACTCAAAGCCTAAATTATGCTGTTAAATCCTGGGACTTGGAGTTTTTTGACTGGTGCCTACCTTGGGTTAAAAAAAAAAAAAAAAAAGTTAATACCTGGGAAGGTTAGCTAAGTCTATATAAAAATGCCATTATTTTTAAGAAAAAATTCACAAGTTAAATTCCAATCCATTCCAACACATGAGCTTGTAATATTTGATGCTGGGGAAGGCGGCATGTGGTGCGAGGGATGTAAGTTTCTTCTCCCTTTCAAAGGGAAAATAATTGCTATACCTGTTTTAGAGGTCTTGGACCATTTATTTACTGACTGTGGCAAGTGCTAAGGTATTGAGATAGCTTTCTTCAGCAAAGGGATAAAACTCTGAACAATGAAACCTTTAATCTTTGCAGAGAGAATAAGCAACCTCAGTAATACAACACTGTGCATTAAATATGCTTTTCTTTATTGATGAAGAATGGACAATGGTCTTTGATTAACTTGGTAATTTGTTTATCGTAAATATCTACAGCATATGGGAGAAGGAGCCAGGGCACCGTGTGGTGCGTTTTGTACATGTTGCATTGTATTTGCATTTGTTTGTTTACTTGAGTAAGAAATGGAAAGTTAGATTTGCTCTTAAGTGAATGTAATAGACAACTCTGGTTTTGTTCTTAAAACCTCAATTTATTTGCTCAGGTTTACAGCCGTTGCATCCAGATGAACTTTTTCTCCCCCTTGGAGAGTATTAGATTCACAGGACATCTGTCAGTCAATTATGTGTTACAAAATTGTCCAACTGAAGTTAGTTTTGACTTATCAAAAGATAGTAAGTTTGTGTGTATACATGTGTGTATACATATAGCCAATTCACTTTCCCAATCTGTGAAATTCTCGGATTTGGATCTTCACTAAAATCTTGACTGTGCAGTTGATGCTGGGAGGAAGAACATTTGACCTCTGCATTAGATCAATTCAACACTAGTACTAGTTTTATTACCTGTAATTTTGAATGTACTGCTAGAAGTTTTCTGCTCAATAGAGGCTTTAGTCTAATGAAAGTATGTGATTCTCATATGTTCATGCTGGGTTATTTGCATAATACGATATGATATTTTACTGGAGGGCTGTGCTCCTGTATGTCTGTTAAGTATTTCAAGAAAGGGATTAAGAAATTGCCCTATTTGTGTACCCCAGAACCTGCTGGTGGTATTGCAAAATTGCATGTTTTCTGGTGCCTTCCTCTCCTGGTTTTTCATCCTCACATCTCCCAGACATTTTCTGACACGTCTGCTAATCTAGCTCAGATCTGATTTCGTGTTTTATCACTCCTTTCCAAGCTCAGATTTGACAACCCTCCTACCCAACCCCTTTCCTCAGGTGCAATCAACTTCATGCCTCAACTGCCTACGGAAAGGTACTCGCCTTTTAGCTCACATAAGTATACAGGTATTCAAGGTAGGAATGGACATAGAATGTGACCTCTAGTAACACAAGTATCAGAGCATAGAAGGCTGAAAGCTTACCCAGGCAGCAGATCTTGAGGTTTTCTATGAGTTTTGAAGGTGGACTGAAATGTTTATTGCACTATTTGAGATTGAAGACTGAGTTTAGTAGGTCTTTAGTCAAAGAAAGCTAAGAAAATGTGCAGGTACTTTGTTGAAATATATTTTACATTACCATCTGAAGTAATTTGTGTGGTACAAATCTGTGAGATAGCTTGAAGTGATTTTGCTTATGCAAATGGCTAATGTTGAAATTTTTTGCTTTGGGAATAATTCTTAACACTTGCAGACCTTGAAGTATTGAAGCCATAGTAAAGCCGGTTTTTAAAACTCTTATCTGTTTTTTTTCTTGTAGTCATGCAGTCTTTTGTATTAAAATTTCTTAAGTACCCATTCAATTTCTTGTGGAAACTTCTTTGTTTATAATTTTTTGTGTTTCTGGTAAAGTTGTAGAGGATTTTCCAAGTAGTGACCCTTTTCATGTATTAAGGGTAGAAGAGAGACAAAAAAAGCCCCTCTCTCTTTCCTCACTCCTTGGTTTACATACTTGCATCCAGTCAGAGCAGATGAAGTAGAGAGGACAAGTCAGCAGCGGGTAAAGTAGAAGTGTTGAAGCAACAGATTGACTGTCAGAGAGGGTCTGGCTGAATCTACTACTCAGGATTTCCTCCCAGTCTTTTCTTCTCTTTTGGCAGCGCTGTGACCCTGGTGAAACAAGTAGGCTAATTTCGAATGCAGTTGGAGCCTCTGGGTAACTTTCTATAGAGAAACCTTTTCTCCTCATTGGACGGCATTCAGGGATGAGGAAGTGTGCTCTACCTGCCATCATTTCTTGCAAATGGCAACCTGGATCTTTAAGAGCTGTTTTCACTTTCCTCAGCTCTATTGAACCTCTAACATTTGTCCCAAGGCTCAGGCTTCGGTGGGCTATTCAGTGCCTTCAGGACTGATACCAAAACTTAGCCGTGCCACAGGTATAGGTGTAGTCAGAAGTAGCACATGTGCAAAATTGTAACAGGCGGCAAGCACTTGAGCTTCAGCTAATACAGGATATACCATGTTTCCAACTTAGAAGAAGAAATATTACTTTGTTTTCTACTTTCTGAAGGACAGTTCAGGGTTCTAGTCAGCCAGCAGGATTGTTCCAAGTAGCAAAATACAGACTCGCTTAAGCTTTTCCTCTCTCAGAAGCTTTGCTCCCACTTTTTAAATGGTGTGGTTACTGTGGATTATCTCTTCCATCGCTTCTCTCTTTCTTGTTTCTGGTTTAGTAGGTTGGGGTGGGTTTGATTGTTGTCAAAGCATGTCAGTGTGGTAGAGAAGGGAAACTGGTGTTCTGATTGCTCTGTTATGAGGAACGATTTTTCCTGGTTGTCCTCTGACAAGGGAGAAAAATGGCGAGCCTGGGAGTGTAGTTCGACAGTAGTGGGCATAACAAACAAAAAAGCAATTGTTGGTGTTAATGCCCACACCTTTACAGGTTGTAATTTAAAACTTAAAAACCCTATGCCTGTTGTTGATGTAATTCCCTTTCTAGATTTAAATTGTTACTTAGCTTACCTAACTCTGTAAAAGAAGTTCTTGCTCGTGTAGGTGGCTGAAGTTTTGTTTGTGTAAATTTATTAGTATGTTTTCTTTACTGTGCCACTGTAAGATCGGCCAGCTTTATTCTCCCATTACTGTGATGCTGCAGAAAAATCTCTGGAGTAAAACTGTCCATTTGTCTACACATTTATTTAAAAAAAAAATTAAAAAAAAAATGTTCAGTGTAAAATAAAAGCCCCAAACAAAGCAACACACCCCCCCCATGCCATTTTACCCTAGCGTTTTTTGATATGTAGGCACTTAAGAATATTTGCTCAGTTAAAATTGTCTATCAATGCAGCTGAAGAGAGCGTCTACAAGCATTTTATAGCAAGTGTATGTTTAGTGCTATAGAAGATATTTTTAAAAGATTGAGCTGTAAAATTTCACTGACTCTTTACTAGTCCTAGAAAAAAAATTATTAGAAAACCCCAACAATATCAGATTTCTACTGCTATAGCAAGTTACATTTTCCTGAAATGGTTGTATTCCAAATGTTGCATCTGTTATGCTGTTTTCTATTTCCTATACAGTGTGTGCGAACTATGTATTTAGAAAAACTTGATGTACCCGGGGAGGGGGGGAAATCTGTGAAGAAAGCAATTCAAACAAGTGTTCAAAAATTAGTTTTATTTTTAAATTTTCAGTGAAATGTGTGTGGATTTTATAGTGATGTAAAGATAATTCTGAATTCTAATAGCATGAGGAGAATTTGAAATCCTCATGCTAGAGACCATCAGTAATGGAATGAAACTCTGGTTCTGTATAAACAAAATTGAAAATTCCCATTGATTTCTGGGAGGCCAGAATTCTTTTTGCATTTTAACAGAAAGATCCCCGTGACTTTCTGCGTACATCAAAGGCGAACACGCTGTACTATATCATTCACAATTTATTAAGGGTAAAATGGGTATGTGTATTTAAACAGCTGGTTGCAAACAAAAAAAATGTGATTACATAATGTTTGTCTTAAACTATTCTTGTTTTAATGGCTTCATATCTGTCTGTGGGAAACAATGTTTTCATTACACTGAAAATACTTCACAGACGTGGGATTTCTTGAGAAATTTTACTTTTCTCTTTGATGTGTCTTTCGTTGTCCTTGTAAAAGTTACTTGATGAAAGGATGACTCAGCTGATCGTTAATTGTTTTCTGTTTGCAGGTTGCAAAACAGCAATGTTACAGAACTGACCACATTCATCACAGTAAGTAAGCTGTAGTAATAAGCATTTGGGCAATTTTCTGAAAAGCATGGGTCACTTAGGAAAAGGAAAATGTTATGTACTGTATGGCTTAGTGCTAAATTCTGCATCCAGGTCCTGATTTTAGCAAGACATGAAGCACAGGCTTAACTAAGACTTAGATTCTTAGTCTACATGTGCAATTACTTTTGCGACTTCAAAGACCTAGTGGGTAAGTCTTTAACACCGTTAATCATTCTTTCTGGATTTCTTTGTATGTAGACTTGAAATATAAATATGATAGAATGTAATTTTAGTGTGTTGCACATTTTCAATACATCTTCAGTAGTTTTGATGTCTGATGTTATACAATGCAGGGAATATGTGAAATGAATTGAGAGATGGTGCTGAGAGTTTTGATTCCAAAATCATTTTTTTTAGCAACTGTGGAAAGTATTTTGAGCAGTCAGAGAATGTGTGGTATTTTGCTACACGATGAGCATGAATTATCTTGTTTTATTAATAGTTTACTAGACTATTAGGAAATAAAGAATTTTAGATTCAAATTGATTTGCTTGGGGTTTTTTTCAGGATAACTAAAGAAAAAAAAGTCTTTATGTCTTACTCCTGCACTTTGTTTTAGACAAACTTAACGGTGAAAACTAAAATAGGTAGAGATTTAAACAGAAAGCGTGGCTGGCTTTGCTTACCTCACAGATGCAACTGTCATGCACGCTTTTTAACTTCTATTGTACTTCTATTGTACTTACTGTCTGTCAAGTACATGAAGTAAGAGAGGAAAATCAGAGAGATGTGAAATGATTTTTCAAGTTTATTATTTTGGAGCTGCTCATATTAACCATCAATTCTTCATACGCTTGTGATAATATACCCTGAAAATAACAAATAGTGTATTTATATTTGTAAAGACATACTGTGAGTCTATCTCCAGTAACGAGATACGTTGGTTAACAAAAGCCTGGTTTAGATCCAAGACACGATATTGTGTGATACAGTGGAGTCTTATGTTTCAGTAGCGACCCTTGTGCCCTCATCCCAGAGGTAACTTTACAATCAGTAAAGATAAAATTTGCACTGACAATAGGGAAAAAAAACAGGAGGTTTTAGAAGTATTTCTTCAAGTGTACAGTTGCACACTTTCTGTACAACGTGGAAAGAGAAGCTATTAAAACCACTACATATAACTTAATACAGTATTTATGGGAATGGTAAAAGCACCAACATCGGCTGAATTCAAATAGGTTCATATGGAGAGAGCAGATCTGTTAAATAGGAGGGATCAAGTGAATTAAAGGTCAAAACAGTTTTCTAATGAACACGTTGCTTAGCAGGCAGGGATATGTGAACAGGTAAGGTAGTCTGTTATTTTGAAGTGAGGAGCAGCAATCTGAACCAATTAAAAAAAAAAAAAAAGAAGAACTAGGAAAGCCATTAAGTAATTTGCAATAATAGACAAAAGTAGGAAAACTTATATCTAGGATTTAGAGTTTACTGCAGGCATCAGATGTTGTGAAGCTTTCTGTAATACAGTAGTATACTGCCAGCTTCTGTAAGGTGAGCCAGTTCTAGTGAAAAAGCTTTCTTTTCATAAAAGCTGAACCCTGGATTTTTTTGTTAATGAGGTAACATTTTTTTCTGGGATGTACTGAAACTGAAAGACTGCTACCTTCCCAGCCTCCCTGTGTCTGAAGAAAGACGTGGAAACTTTCTGGAAGAAGCTTCCTGTTTGGTAGGGGATAAGAGGGTGTAATATCCAATTAGTTTTAAACATTACTCATATCTTGGGTTTTAAAAAGCTAAACCTGCTAACTTTCTGACTTGTGAAATCTGGTTTAAAAAAAAAAAAAAAAATTAGTCCTTTTCCTTGGGAAGGAGATGCAATCCCATTGAGAATACAGGTACATAGAAATAGGAACACAACCATTACTCGAGTTGAAAATTTCTCTCTTGACTTTTCTGAACACTCAAGTGTTATGACGGCCCCTTCTTCCTTAATGTTTTGGGAGTTATTACCCACAAACAAGTCTAGATCTTACTTAGAGGCACAGTTTTCTCTAGACCTACAACCACGGAATGAGAGCTGCTGGCTGGCTGCAGCTGACCTCTGTTACTCTGTGGAACAATCAGGATGAATACTGAACAAAAAAGTGCTTTACTCAGTAGAATGAGAAGAATGCTCCATGAATATGCAATTGAAGTAGAGGAATTTATAGAAAAAAATGTGCTTTTTGATTACTTTTTCTGTAGGCCTTAAAAAAAATGCAAGGAAAATAATAGCCAGGTGTAGATCTCTTTCTCTCAACAAGCTTATTTTAAGGCTGATTGTTTTTACTAACTCAGTGTACTGGTTTCTTCTGCTTGTGTGTTTATCGCCAACTATAAGTTACTTAATCCTTTTGCGGGCAATGAAGAATGTCAGTCTCTGAAAAAGAAGAAGAAATATATCCTTCGTCATCTGTAACGTTTTTGTGGGTCCAGTCAATTCTTTAGCCTATAGAATATACTTTCTTTGTTATGAAGCAATAACAACACTTTCATCCCAACAAAGAAATGGCACTTCAGTATGCATTCTGCTGTAACAAATAGGCTGCTCAAGGGAGAGCTTGAAAAAATTAGGAAAAATGGCAAGTAATAATTCCTTGTACTGTGTGAGTTGTGGGTTTGTTTTTTTTTTTAATTTGTTTAGGGTTTTTTGTTGCTTGTCTGGTTTTTTGTGTTAAAGTCATGCCATTTTAGATAAGATGTTCTTGAGGATACTAATTTCTGTTCCCAAAATACAAAGTTCTTTTCATCCCTGATGATGACTCTTTTTATTTGTTCTGTAAGGTGGTGGTGAGGAATTCTAACAGTACCACTTTACCTGTGGAAACAGAAATAATGTAGAATGTTGACATAGTACTTGAAAGTTATGCAGATAATACTTTCTAAAAATTTTCTATATGTTTGTAATGAAACAATTTATTAATGGCTATAATTAAGCAAGTGATTTAAAAGTAAAAGATCAGCTGAGCAGAAGGCTGAACAAGTTTTTTTAGAGTTAAGGTAAAGTTAAGAAGAGGGGCCTCAGAATTTGACCAAATACTGTGATGACAAGTCAAATTTACGAGAGATGTTGCCATTACAGGAATACTAGTGTTGGTGAATACTGTGGTTAGCAGAAGCAGTGTTCTAGGTGAGATCTACGCTTAATTTTTTTCATTTTTTGAGGGGGAGAGTGGAGGAGAAAAAAAAATCTTATGCAAAGAAGAGGAAGATGTTAAAGGATTTGTAAATCATGCTTTCTAAAGAAAGTAGAATAAGGGTTTCACAGGTTTTGAAAACTATCCAGTTTCTTTTTGCATTAACGAAATATGCATTGGCCTACTTTGAATTGGTGACTAGGAGTGTGAAGGTGAACAACAGCAAATAAAATGTTTTGAGGTTTTTTTGCTGACAGACCCAGGAAAGATTTTGTATATTTGAATAAGTGGTTCTAAAATACAGAAGCAAAGTGCCAAGAAAAGCACTTCCTTTACATGAAACTTTACTGTATATAATGCCTGTTTGCAAACTAAATAAAAACAGAGCAGACTTGCAGAAACATGCAAGTTAGGCAAGCATCCTGCATTTTTTCTTAAAGAGCTTTGTCACTTGTCAGCTGCTACAACTCAGAACAAAAGAAATTACACAAAAAATGTGATTGTTGAGCTGTAAGTGAAATTTGGTAAGAAGTATGGTAACTGGCTAGTAATGAGAAACTATTGATAACAAATTGGAACACACTGTAAGGACAGGTAAGGGTGAAAGAAAGATTTGGTGAACTTGGGTTAACAAAAACAGTTCTATGCTTTTATGGCAATTTGAGTGTATCGTTACCTCCCTCCCCACAACTGTTCCCATCCTTCTCGTCAGAAGTTAGCTAAAAAGCACCTAGATACATAGCTGCATTTGCCTTTTCATCATGTAAATACTCAAAAGGATCCAGAGAATTGACGTGAAGGAGCATTTGAGTTTGGAAAAGGAATCTTTGTTTTTATATTGCCCCAAAACAATTCTGGTTCCTATAGTACGAGAAAGACATGGACCTGTTACATAGGGTCCAGAGGAGGCCACAGTGGTCAGAGGGCTGGAACACCTTTCCTGTGAAGAAAGGCTGTGAGAGTTGCCATGTTTCAGCCTAGAGAAGAAAGGACTCTGGGGCAGACTTGATTGCGGCCTTTCAACTTAAAAAGCGGGATCATAAGAAAGATGGAGAGAAACTTTTTACGAGGGCTGCAGTGATGGGACAAGAGGCAGTGGTGTTAAACTGAAAGAAGGTAGGTTTAGATTGGGCATAGGGAAGAAGTTTTTGGTTTGGTTTTTTTTTTTTTTTACTATAAGGGTGGTGAGGCCCTGGCCCAGGGTGCCCAGAGAAGCTGTGGCTGCCCCTGGCTCCCTGGCAGTGTTCAAGGCCAGGTTGGATGGGGCTTTGGGCAACCTGGGCTAGTGGAGGGTGTCCCTGCCCATGGCAGGGGGCTTGGACTAGAGGATCTTTGAAGGTCCCTTCCAGCCCAAACCATTCCATGGTTCTATGAAAACATGTTGTTCATTGTTTGTGGTAATAGTATTTGAAAAGCAGCAGTTTGGTTTCTTGACAGTGCAAGTAGATGTACGTTTGGCAAGCTCAGAAAAAATATAAAAGCTTCCAAAACAGCCCATCCCCCAAAGAATGTGAGAATTGACTTCCTTCATAGATGTGTAACACCTGCAGATTTAATTAAATCTTTACTTCAGTATAATAACAATAATTAACATTGACTAAGAAACTAAAAATAATACCATTTGTAACAGTTTTATGTGCTTACAGTAAGTATACAGAGTGTAAATAAAAGGCAGAAGGCAATTATGCCTTTTCCCTACTTATTTTTGCATAGTTATATTTAGAAATTAATCTCATTAAAATTGAAATAAAAGCAATTTATTGCTCTATGTTGCTGATTTGTCTGCAAATATGGTCATTGTGTGTGTACATGTATATGCTTGTATGTGTATATTTAGATTTATTTATCAAGGAAAACAAATTAACATGCTAGATAAAACAATTATGGAATTAAAATTACAAAATTACTGAAAGTTTGAAGGAAAGAATTAATACTGCATATTTCTCTGCAGAATACCTAGTTTTATTACAGTTTTCTTTTAAGCTAATAGACTACATTTGATGTGTTGTCTTTTTTGTAATAGGAAGGCAGTTTTAAAAAACAAAACCCCACACTACTGACACTAGTTCTGTAAGAGTTACTCCCAACTGTTTTAATGCTGCTGCTGCAAACCAGTTTTAATAATGGTTATTTGCTGCAAGGGTTAAAGAGCAGATTTTGATTATGTATTTTCAATCCATGATTAGCATCTGTTAGGAGGAATAAGTGGTTTATCAAGCTTTACTGTACAGATGGCAACTGGAGGAGCTCAGATGTAAATTGAATTTTCAGTAGTATCACTGTAGTGTTAAGACCAGCTGGTTTTATCTTTGCAATAGTAGTGATCTGTTTGCACAAAAAAGTGGTTTTGTTGTTTACAGTTACTTCAAAAGTTTAAAAGTTCAGAAATCTTTCAAAGTACATATGATCAGCTAAGAGTTTTCACTTCGTTTGCTTTGGTTTTCTTATAGAAAGAAGTGTTCTTAGCATTTAAGTACAAAGCTTTGTCTGATTATGGGAAATGAGAAATATTACTTCTAATTAAATTTCAGAGTCTTAATATACAGTAGCTCTGTAATTTAGATGTTTAGGTTAAGAAGACATTTCTAGTCAGCTAGTGACAAGATAATTTTCCATATGTAAGTTGATACATCCTTATCTTTTGAATCTAAGTCTTCAGGGACTTTTCTGCTGGTAGCTAATCTGAGTATTGTGTTCTTGCGTCAACTAGAAAGCTGCTTTTAGACTTCACCAGTTCACCACAGGAAAGCTCCAAAAAGTGTGGTCTGGGTAAGGGTTATAAGGGGGGGCAGGCATATCATACGTGGGGTTTTTTATTTGCTGTTTCCAGAATTCATAATAGTACTGTAAATTGTTTGCTGTTTGATTATACTCAAAACTAAATTTGCTATATTTAATTTCTGATGTTAAGGTAAGTACCAAATCCTGTGGTAATAAAGACAATTTGAAATAGTGGAATCAAGAGTCAAAACTGGGAAGGCAACTGGAATCCTTAATTAAATAAACAATGGGAGTTCTTTTATTTTTAACTTGACAACTGGAAGAGCGTAGATGTGTATTTTGTGAGAAACTGATGTGAAAAGAGAACAGATTGGTAACTGGGAGCAGCATACTGATCAGCATCTCTCTTCAGCCATGTGTGAAAGACACAAGGCCTTGGCTTATATTCTTGTGGTTGTAGCTCTGTTCTTCCGTTGCTTCTAGCATCGTTAGTCCATAAACCGTTTATTAATTTATCTTAACAGTGGATGAATAAGAAGAAAGGATTTTTTTCAGAAATTTTTGCCTAGCAGGGCAGGTTGGGGCAGTAGCAAAAAGGCCCTTTGGCTTTTGGTAGACAGCAAGCTGAATGTGAGTCAGCCATGTACTCTTGCAGCAAAATAAGCCAACTGCATCATAGGGTGTATAGGCAGCGGTCTGAGGGAAGTGATTCCCGCTGCCCCATCTGGCCCTTGTGTGAGCACATCTGGAGTACTGTATCTCAATTTTGGGGTGCCCAGTACAAGATAGATAGTGACATACTTTACTGAGTGCAGTGGTTGGCTACCAAGATGAATAGGAGACAAGAGCCCATGACATAATGCAGATGTGTGAGACAATTGGATTTGTTCAGCCTTGCGGAGGCTCAGGAAGCTAATGGTTATCTTCAGCTGCCTAAAAGGTGTTACAGAGAAGAAAAGTCAGATTCTTCTTGGAAGTGTACCATGAAAAGCGAAGAGGGGAAAAAGACACAAATTATGTAAAGGGAAAATTTGATTAGATAAAAGGTAAACATTTCGAAGAATGAAAGCATCAAACTTCACGAACTGGCAGTGTGCACTTGCAGCCCAGAAAACCAGTCATACCCTGGGTTGTATCAAAAGAAGTGTGGCCAGCAGGTCAAGAGAAGTGATTCTCTCCCCGCCCGCACCCCGCCCCACTGTGCTCTGGTCAGACCCCACCTTGAGTACTCCATCCAGCTCTGTGGTCCCAACTACAAGAAGGACATGGAGCTGTGGGAGTGAGTCCAGAGGAGGCCACCAAGATGATCAGGTGGTGGAGCACCTCCCCGATGGAGACAGGCTGAGAGAGTTGGTCTTGTTCAGCCAGGAGAAGAGAAGGCTCCGGGGAGACCTCATCATTGCCTTTCAGTATATAAAGAGGGATCGTAAGAAAGATGGAGAGAGACTTTTTACCAGGGCCTGCAGTGACAGGACAGGAGGCAGTGGTTTTAAACTGAAGAAAGGTAGGTTTAGACATAAGGAAGAAATTCCTTATGATGAGGGTGGTGAGGCCCTGGCACAGGTTGCCCAGAGAAGTTGTGCGTGCCCCATTATTGGAAGTGGTCAAAGTCTGATTAGATGGAGCTTTAAGCAACCTGACCTAGGAAAAGATGTCCCTGCCTACGGCAGGGGTGTTGGACTAGGTGATCTTTGAAGGTCCCTTCCAACCTAAACCAGTCTGTGGTTCTATGAAACACTGAAATGGGCCCTCAGCCTGCAAAATTTGCATCTTGTTTACTGGACAAGGCTCTGAGCAATTTGATGGAACTTTGAAGTTAACTGTGCTTTGAGCAGGAGGTGGAACCAGAAGACCCCTGTAAGATCCTTCCAATCTAAACAACTTTATGATTCTATCTTAACTAGAAAGTCCTTAATTATTTTCCTCCTCTTCCCCTTTGTGTCTTTCCTTCTAGGATTTTTAAAGGAGGAAGGCAGAATGAGAAAGAAGCAGTAGCATCAAGGAATTGTTTCAAGCCAGTGCTTTATAGCAGGTAGTGTGTGGTGGAAGACAGCTATCATTGTGTAAGACTGGGATGTATTGGATTTCTAACAGTGATTGACTCTTGGTTTTTCCACTGCCTTTCCACATCCTATTTGAGACCTTTCTTAGGGTAGTGCTGTCTCCCAGATCTGGCCAGGCCTGAATACCTTAGCCTGGTCACCTCCTTAGCTCTCCTGCCTTGTAGTACATCCGCTCAAAGATGTGTTCCTTTGCTTTTCTGTTGTGTTTGGTTTTCCCCAGTTTGGGCACAATTGTCTTAAATGTGGATGCAGCGTGGTGCCCTGAACAATGAAGTGGTGGTCTGTATTTGACTTGAGAAAAGTATGTTTCATGCAGGTGCTCCCTTGTATTTTAGTTTGCCAACACGCTTTAACACCACTAAAACCGAGAGTAATTAGCTAGAGGTAATGAAGAGATGGGTAGGGGTAGTTGAATTGCAGATGAGATAACAAATTACCAAAATGTCTATTGATAGCAGGTGGAAAATTGAACAAGTTTGGTGGTGGTTTTTTGTTTGGTTGGTTTGGGTTTTTTTCAGTGAGATGTGATATGGGAGTGTCAGGTGAATACCTGTAAGTCATAAAATAAAGATGTTGGATATGTATCTGTGTGTATCTGATCCTGTCCTTTCTAAGGCAAGCAGAAAGGTAATGCCTGAAGTAGTTCCGCCTTATACTGCAGTCTATCCAAGCCCTAGTGTGATTTAACCAGGGATATTCTAGGGAGAATATATTTTGGGGGGGATGAAGAGACCTTTTTTCCAGATTTAGAAAAATACTCTTGGCTTAAATTGTGTTTATGTTTGGAATGTTAAAAGCAGCTTGAACAAAGTGAATAGTGGGCAGAGAGCACACAGAACAGTTTAAATTTAATCAAGTGTCTGACACTAGTAATAGGAAGAAGTAAAGACATAGGCAATGAGAAGAAAGGATGGGAGGTAAAGAAATTCTGAAATATGTACTTTACGTAAAGTTGCTTGCAAGTTTTGTTTAGTGTTCAAATATTTTGCTCCTATATATTCAACATATTAAGGGCTTGCATGGCAATAGTTGGACATCTAGCTACGCAATTGTATGCATTTTATATATATATATTTGTAATACAGAATTGTTTCTCCTGTGGTCCAGTTTCACTGTAAAATCAAGCTGCAAGTTTGTACATTTAAAAATTACTCTAGACTACTAACATCTACCTGAATTTCAGGACTGCAAAACTTCCTGTGGAGGAATACATTCATTAAAGTCGTGTTGTGATGAGCCTGATGATGGACTCTGTGTTCTCCTACTTAATGGAGAACATGTGTGTGTGTGTGTGCATATACATGTATGCGTGCGTATACATGAATGTATATATATAAAATTGTTCTATTGATCCATGTATAATCTGTTTTATCTGAGGACCTAATTCTTTAGGTATTCATTCAGTAAGGGAAGATTCTCTTTCCTTTTTTGTCACAGCTCTAACCTGGATTTTTTTATTTTTTTTTTTTAAATCAGTTTGTATATACGTAAAGAGATGTAGAGCTGAATGTAGTTTTGTTGATTTCAATGAAGCTGTGATAGTTTATTCTGCATGGTGGTCTGTAATAAGGCTCCTATTAGGCATGTTTTGTTTATTTGGAAAAGAAATTGAGATTGTGCACATGTACAGTATGAAAATACAGATTTTAAAACGATGAGATATTTTCTAACTGGTTTTACATGTTTTGTCAGTACTTGAAAGATTTTCTTTTTGGGTTTTCCAAAGGTAATTTATTTAAAACAAGCACAGCAATGAAAAGGATGTAGAATTTGGAGTTTTAATATTCTTGTACAATTCAGAGGAAGTAAAGAAATAGTTTGTTAGAGCACACCTCAAATGTGTATCACTTGAATAAAGCATGGGCTTAGAGCTTGTAGAGGGGTTATATGTATCATCTGTTTTAGATGTATTACAGAGGTGATGTCAAGGTGAAAGCAGACTTGCAGAATGGTTGGAAATCATTGATATTCTGACTCTGAGGCTGTAAATGCCTCTGTAGCAGATGGAGTCTTTGTCAAGGAAGAAAAATGGCAGCTCTGGAACATCATAGATGTTTTTGCTTAGCAGCTCAGCACATAGGCTGTGACCTTCCAGTATTCAGGAGCTCCTCCTATGCTTTAATAAATTGTCCTCCACTTTTATTCCGTACAACTAGATAAATAGTAGTCATCACAATTCAGTACAATTTGGAGTATTTCATTACGAAAAAACATCAGCATGCTTCATTGCCAGATTGTTTAAAAGTAAGTTTTGAAGTTTGCTTGCAATTTCTGCATGAAGTGCCAGCAATAGCTTTTAACTAAGCAGTGTGTGTTACTGAAAATAAAGGAAATGTGTGCGTTTGTGGGCATAGATGCAACTACTAGTACAGCACAATACTAAAACTGTATGTGAACTATTAATTTTCTGGAATATGATTTTAAGCCACAACAAAACCCACAATAAACTGGACAGTGCTAACTTTTTAGAATATGCTCATACTGTGGGCATCCATATCTGTGTGATTTATCCCAGCAAAATGCAGACTTTTATGCTATATATTGAAGAGGCTATTTCTGATTAGTTCAGAGAAGATAAATGTGATTGATAAATTCAGTCTTATTTCTGAGTTCATGTTTTTTCTTTATTGATAAAAATTCAAGTATCTTTTAGCACCTGGCAGCATCTAATTCTGTGTACTGTTGATATGGTTTCATCTGTGTTCTCGTATGAGGTTGAGTCTATATTTATAGAATGAGGATTCACTTTATCTGTAGAGTAACTGGTTTATATGTTCTCATTTCTATTAATGAAATTTGTGCCAAGTGTAAGTTGTGAAGTCTGATGCCCTGCATAAGATATATGCGTGATTGCCTAGTGTCAACAGTTAGGTACCAAAATCACATATTTCATATGTGCAGTAGATTTGGATATCTTAGAGTCTTTCTCATTCAATTGTTTGAATTTAACAGTTCTCTATAATCTTAGGTCCCATATACACTCGTTTCATCCCTAATAAAACCATTGATGTCAGTTGTTGTAGCATACGGCTTCTAGAGCCTATAATATCTTGTACAAGATGCTCAGTTGGACAGTTGACCTATATTACAGGGTAATAAGTCATTGTTAAAAGTGCAAGTATTTCACAACTATCACCTGCCAGCCGTACTCTTTAGCCTACTTGACAATTGTTAGAATTATAGAAAGCAATCACTGTTCATCACAGAAGAAAATGACCCAGCACTTTCCAGGGTCAAGGTTGTCGGATTACAGTCTCTTTCTTTCAAACCCTGGAGGTTGTATAATCTTTGCTTTTAAAGGTGAGCCCACTATAATTAACTGTGGCTCTATCTATTCAGTTTCAGTCATTTTGAGATGTGATGTGGATGGTGCTTTTGCAGGACAACAAATGCTTCGTAATTGAAACAGCAGCATTTTTGATAGCATATGATTGAAAATAGTCGTCATGCATCTTTTGATTAGGACGTGTTAATGCATGAATGACAGTAAGACCGCTTCATATGATTTATGCCTGGATGTTCATATCATGTAGCCACATATCTTTAAAAGTGAGAGAAATGGAAGGAAAAATAAGGCCATGTGTTAAATGCTTTCAGCTTTCAAATCTCTCAATTACTTACCTAGTTCATTACGTCCAGTATCTTGATGGTATTCTTCCTGGGTTGTATAGCAACGATTTGATGTGAGTGGCTCCGGGGATGGTTAAGTCCATTTTCAGAGGTTTCATTATTTTTCTTCTCTATTTTTCAGTGATCTCTTGTGCCTTCTGTTTCTTGGGTGTTGTGATGGCCATCGTAACTATAGAATGACTGAATGACTTTCTTGTGCCCTCAAGATAAAATGAGAAAATAAATGACAAATTGCTTTCATTTATTCCAAAGGAGTTCTGTATGCAATTTTGGTTTACTAAAAGTAACGAAATGGCAGTTTGTCTTCATGGTATTAGGGTTTTGGAGTGTTAGTTGAAAAAGAAAGGAGAAAAACAAGCAAACAACCCCCCCACACAAACAGAAAAACCAAACCTACCAAACAAGCCAGCAAATATTTATTTTTGACTGTTTTGTATTAGTTTTTGGTATGACTTCAGAGCTTATCAACAATAATGCTAACTTGATGGTGGCATTATAGTAACAATATCTTTTTTTGGTATTATTTCAATTAAAAACCTGTAAAATGAGAACAGTGCAAAAATTTAGTCGGCTGTATTATTAGTTTGGGGGTGAATTCAAAACATAATGTTGATTCTTGGAGCTTGGGGTGTAACTAGGTTCCTTTTTATATATGAAGCGTAAGGCAGCATATGTCCAAAAAACCAAAATACGGTATTAGTATAGTATAATGAGAGAAAAGTGCCTTTTAAAATACTTTTGTAATATTTTAATTTTTATGGTAGTAAGTAGAGTAGTAGAATAAATCCATTCAGGATTCATCTCTTTTTCAGTAAGGTGTTCTGTGTAACTGATATGTATACTGCATGCTTATACATACGTTACTGAACTTGCTGGATTGTTTTGCTTGGTTTCATGATGATTTTGCATGCTCCTGCAAAGCAATTATACTTTTATTCATGTAATGGTTCTAAATTCGGTTCCTGTTTAATCAGTAGATAAAGAGATTTCCAAAAAGGTGTTGTTTGTTCTTCTATGAAATTCTTGTATTAATTGGTGTGTAACTTTAGTTGTGAAAGTATAGTTTGTTCCAAGTGACACCCAATTTTTATTAGATATTCCCTGCTGTTTTACAGAGAAATAAAACTCCTTTGTCTCCTTAGCACCCATTGATTTTTCTTTCAAGACTACATTAACAATGCTGATAGAACCCATGCAATTAGAATCTACATTTAGCAAAAAGTAGAGAAATAAATTTTGTAAAATAAAAAGTGTTGCACATGCAGTGTTAAGAAAATATTTTGCAATATTGCTGTGCTTGAAGCAGTGAAACTGGGAGGACAAGATACTGAAAGGTCGAGGAAAAATGAGAGAAAGAACAAACGATGCAAAAAGAAAATGACACTGAGGTCTTGGTTTAATACATATGTATTCCAGGTTGATGGCTGATTTCATTAGCAAATCTCATTGTTATGCAATGTCTGTTCTTCTGCAGCAAAATGAATATTGTATTCTCAGAGGATCTGTGTGTATGTGTATATTATGACGATAGATAAAGAATATATATTTATAGCTGTTCTAAGCTTTTAAAACTTATGAAAATATTTATATTTGCAAAATATTTTTTTATTTCAACTTTCTAATAAAATGGTAAAATAATGGTTATTTTTGTGGAAAATAGTAGTTTAACCCTCCTTCTCTGTGCATTTCTTTGCCATGTTTGCTACGTATGTGATTCTTTTCCCCAAAACCTTCAGTTTGACTAACTGTTAATACTGAATTTACCATATCAAAAATAAAAATTTAACTGTAAGAATATTGGTCTCTATAATGCTTTTTCAAATGGCTGATAGTAACGTATATAGAACATTGAAACAAACATCATCTCAGTCTCAAATCTCATCCCTTTTGAATTTATCTTTATTTTATTCGAATAACTTTTTATATTTTAATAGAATATGCTGAAAAATATTGAAAAACTGCTTATTGGAAGATGCATCAACTTTATGAAATGACATGTTTTAGTACATAGGACAATGGGTTCCTCAAGATACTGGTGTGCTTTCGTTTCTTTTGTTTCCAAGTTGCTAGGTAAAACTACTGTTTCTGTAATATGAAGACATTTTGATAAACACAATATTCAAAATGAGAAGGAACATAGGAGAAGGCTTTGATGCAGGAAGATTAAAATGCAGTGAAATGACTTAATTCAGGTATTTTTCTGTGCTCTTTCAGAATTTATTCCATATATAAACTTTGTGGGGTGAAATCTAGTAGCAAATGTATTGAATGCTACTAAATAAATGAATATTTGGGATTTTGAATAGTTTTGTGATTAGTTCTAGCTAATGAGCCAGCATGAAGAATGCTTTTGGGCACTGTAGTAACGTAAAGAATAAACTAGCTTTCTGGGTTTTCATTTGAGTCACTTTTACATGCCTTGAAACAATTCTGTTCTTATTAGGGTTTTGTTAGTGATGGCCTTAATAATAGTATATCACTTTCTGACTGATAGTTCTGTAGTAGCTACTGTGTTTATTCCAATTCCAAGATACTGCTTTAAGGATAAAATTGATAGATGAAGTGTCCATGCGTTTGGTAAATAAATCGATGAGGACCAAAGGGCCTTTAAAATGAAGCTAAATCATGAGCAATATGACCAATATATGCGACCAGAATATGGAGGAGGTAGAACAAAGAGAAGATTGCTGGCTCTCTGTTTCCCTTGGGAAAGGGAGCCTCTTTCCCTTCGGTTTAGTAGGGCTATAACCAGTGTAAGGACGGAGATTACTTAGTGTCAGCTTGGTTTATGGTGGTTTTTGGTGGTGAGAAACTAATTGAAATGAGATAATCTGTCTCTTGCTGCATCTTAATGTTTTCAAACGTGGAGACCAATTTCAACATCTGGTGTTACGCTGTGTAACAGTGGAACCCAAGAATGGTCTCTGTGCAGTAGCATATGGGGAAAAAATTATATTGAGACTTGTGAATGTTGTCAGAATCTATTTATAGGAACAGAAATATGACTTGCTTTGGTATGTCGTTGTGTGAAGGGCTCTCAGGAGTAAAAGGTGGTTGAGACTTTTGGCACAGGAAGAAAGTTGGTTGGTTGGTGTGTCCATCCCCATCACACCACACTCTCCCCCCTCCATCTTCTGTAGTGTAGCTGGAGGTCACTTTTATTAACTTGTTATTTTTTCTTGAGTGAAAAGATTTAGAACTTCTGGTGTCCCACCCCAGAAAATTATTTCTATGGTAATGAATTGTCCCTTTTGTTCCCTCCTTATTTGTCCATGCAGCTAGTGTCAAAGGATTCCAGCTAAAATTACTAGAAGCAAAACATAGATTAATACTGTGTGTTAAAGTTATAGAAATAAATGTATTGATTTAATGCACTCCAGAGATGACTGCAGGGAGTTCATGCTCTCCAAAACCATTTCTGCAGGTTGTATTCATAGATGATTCTGGATTTAGGAACTGTGTTTATATTAATAAATGTTTACTATTTTAAGCAAGCGTTTCTGCTGTGAAGTAATCTGTATTTCTTGCAGCAATTTTGGTATTTGCATCAAGGTATGATGCAAAATATAGATCTCTGGCTTTGCCTGGCATTCCCTACAGGTTGCATAGAGATGACATGTTATTCTCCGGTAAGCATAAGCAACGTTCATGACTTAACTGCTTTTGTATTTCTTTATCACAGGATAAACTATGAAGTTTTAAATTAAAGCTTTTTTGTAATAGAGCTACCTGAATGATACAGGTAGTTCTAGATAGGCTCAAATCTCTTTTTTGGGGGTGATAGTTGTGTTTTTGATACAGTGTTGAGATGATTCTTACACTCTGCAGTGGTATGATTCTTAACTTTCTGCAATTTCTTTGGCAGGAATCATAGCACTCAAGTCTCTGTAAGAAGCGGTTGATTTTTATTTTTAAAGAGAAACTTTTCCGGATTTTGTATTTTCTTTTGACCATAGATTTAGTTCCCTGGGCAATGTTTGAAATCTCAATAAAAGAACACTTCAGTGTTTTACTCACTGTTACTGTATGGTTTTAAACATATGTTAAATTTTTATTTGTTTTTCAATACCCATATTTATAGCTAGACCAATATTCAATACTCATATTTATAGTTAGAATTTGCTAGATAGAAACTGATACCCTTTTTTAAAAAAGTCTCCCAGAGACAGTAACTGTTCAGATGGGCTCCACAGGTTGACACTGTGCCATTTTGTGAGGGCAGTTGTTGATACATATTTAAGATGTAGACGGAGTAGTGATTTATTGTATCATATGTTTCAATATCCCATTAGGCCCGTGTTAGATTTTTTTCATGGAGGTGAGGTGTTGGACACTAGTATTGTAGTAGCCTGTAGAATTCCTGTCTGAGAACATCAATTGCTGAATCCTTATTCTCTTGCTGACTAACATGGTGGTAGTGGGCTGTAATTCAGTGTATTTAGCTTCTCTAATGGTTGCACTGGTAGAAAACAAATCCCCGCTTTTAACAGCTTGCACAGACTGTTACTGGACTAGAGTTCAAAAATTAAGTATGGACCTTCTGTTTGGCTGTTTCCAATGTCATATTTTTGTTTCCCTCTCCTTCATTACTATCTCAATGCAAAACAGCTCTTCCACAGAAAATTATTTTTCACATTATGAGCAATATGGATTGAAATAATTTTGGAAAAATCATCATTTATGAGCTCGTATTTTAATATGTAGAACTGTTGTACATGATTCTCCCTGAGTCATATAAGACTCAAATTCATTGTGGCTGTATTTTAGCATGCCAGTTTCTGGAATTAAGAATAATTCCCAGATTGAGACTTTAGATCATGATCTCCTAAATCTTGTAGTGAGAGCTTGTTTGCAGTGGTACTAGTACCACACTTACCCTGATTAAATACAACATACATTGCTTTTTTAAAACTATTTTAAGACTACTGCTAAGAGTTCTGCTGATACGTTTTGTCTTTGCGGATGGCTTTTTTCATTTGATGGTTTGGTTTTTTACTGGTTTCTTCAGAAAAACCTATATATTATTTGACAAAACTGCTTTTTTGTAAGATGAGTAACAATAGAAATTCCCAGATGAATTAAATGCTGAAGTTTTGGTCTGGTTTACTTAAAGGAATGAGTTATTCAAGTGTTTAATTAGGAAATTGTGGCTGTACTAATCTATAACAAGGACAGCTTGAAAAGTCCTACTTTGGATATTGTTTTGGTTGCAGAGATCCCTCTTGTTAATACACATCTTACATTGTTTGGGAGATTGTGATGGGGCAGTGTAACTCCTTCCTTGGCACAAGCTACATCTTCCCCAGCCGAGTTTGCTGATACAGATACTCCCTTTCATATTTCATGATTTTTCCAGTAATGCTTTCTATATTTTTTTTTTCTCATAGCTTTCCTTTGTTCTTTTCTTGAGCTTCATGTGGAAAATGGCTGCAATGTATTTATAACATCATTGTTAGAAACTAATTTATCGTTCTGTTCTTTGATTCCTTTCTTCAGACATGTTACTTTGGTATATTCCCTAGGTCGTCTTGTTTCATGTTGCTGAGTTTGTGAGAGGGAGAATTAATTGATGGATACCCCACCCCCCCTTTGTGTATTTCCTCTAGTACACAAATGATCTTTTGGCTTGGTGCATGCGTAAGTTCAAGCCCTCATGCTGTTGTTTCAGGGCACTCAGGCAGTTTCACTTGCATTGACCCTGTGTGTCGTAAGTTGACTGTATTTATTATTTATCCCTTAAAGAAATTCCGTCTTCTGTCAGGGGACCAAATACACCAAATAACTTTGTTCTAGTTGCTTAGGAGTAGCAAGCTTTTTCTTCTCTTACTCAGGGATTTTAATTTTTTTGGGGGGAGGTGTGTGGGGGTGTTGTTGATGTTTATTTGTTTCTCTGTTGGGGTTATTTTTTCTTTTAATTGTGATAGTAGCTTAGGGCCCTCTTCTGTTCCACTGTGAAAATCCGATTTTTAACCTGGAGCTTGTTGAAATTAATTTTTCGAAAGATTATAGGTAGGAAACAACTAGCTTTTCTCACTGGATCGCTGCCATGCATCTAGTCCATATGTGATTAATTTTTTGAGGAGGAAAAGTCTTAAGCAGATTAAAAAAAAACAACAGAGCATTTGCTTTTTTTTTCCTTTAAATTGTGTTCAGAAAATTAATTTTGATAATTCTGAATATTGTTGGTAGATTTCTTAAATTTTACTTTCTTGGAGATTGATGATTAAATTCTGAACACAGTGATTAGCATTTGTTTTTCTCAGTTTCTGTTTTTTCTAGGCTTGATTCAGGTTATCATTTCAGAGCACTTTCTTATACCAAAACAACTTGGTGAGCAGTTTGTTCTGTGTGTGTGTGTATGTAAGCATAATTTAAAGAAAATAAAATATTTTTCTTGGACCTGGAAAGAAAACAACCCAGTACGACATTGATGACTGTAACATTGTGGAAGAAATTTCCTTCATGGTTCAGTTATTTTTATGTTTTCTGCTACCTTGTTGCCTCGTGTAATTAAACCAGAGATATGGAATTTATTAAAACGGCGTACTTCACCTGGGTTGGTTTTGGTCACGTGAGCACGTGTGTACTGGGGATCTACGCGCTCCACCTGCCTTTCAGTTTGTTTACCAGGAAATCAAGATGTGTAAACTGCAGGAANCCGGTTAATAGTTTGAAATGTTTATAGATTGAAGAAATAATGTATAGGGTTGCAACTTTCAATTTTTCGATATTCTAAGACAGACAACTATTGCTTTTTTGTAATGCTTATCTGGTAGTATTGATGAGCAAATATATCTAATTTGCATGAGATTTTAAAAAAACCCAACATTAAAGTCTATTTATGTATTAGACAACCAGTATTAACTTTATGAAAAATTCTGATGAATACTCGTTGTACAAATACAGTGACATAAACTGCATGTGTTTCATGCACATTCTGAAGTATTGGTATTTCATAGCTTATTTTTATCACTTGCAGAACTGTTTCATGTGTAACAAACTTATTTTTCAACTAAAACAAAGAAACCTTTTTGTCAGCTTTTCTTACACGTATAGGAAATGTTGTGCTGTTTCTATATTTATTATAGTTGATGCGTTATTTTTACTTCAAGTAATTTCTCTGCTCTTGCTGATGAGGAGTAGGTGGGTGTGACAGCTGTCACTCAACGCACAGGTCCAGTTTCATTTTGCTCCAGAGTATCAGTCTAACAGATTTCATATTGTAAGATGATGGTTGCAGTGCATTTTTGGTCTTAATCTGCTCTGTTAAGTGGGTCTACAATGTGGGTTTTTTTTAAGGTTGGTCTTACCTCATGCTACTATAAATGGCATAGAATTTGCAATAGTATTGTATGTTCCATGGTAGACATTACTGAAGTTCTATACCCAATAAAGTTTAGAAAGGTGCTAAGTCAAATTTTGCAGTTCCAATATAAATTCATATTAAAATAACATTGTGCTCTTGGTACCAAAGACAACTTGTCCTTTTATTTTTTGGTAAGCTAGTTAAAGTATGAAAAAAGAAACCTGTAGTGAATTCCTAACCAAAACCATTGTTGCTCTTCAAAATGTCCACTTTTTCTTTTATCATATCTTACTGTGGAAATAAAATTATGTACAGTTTCATTTAGTAACAGGGGGTATCCGCTATGTTCACAGACACTGGAAGCTAAAATGAAATCTGGAGACAAATTATGATTCAGTTAAAAGAAATAGATATTTTTGTAACAGTTAAGAGAATAGATATTTTCAAATTGAATGGCTGTTATTAAAGAACTTGTAAAGTAGACAGCATATACAAGAAATCTATGTTTGTTCACACTATGAGGAAAAATAAGTAGGTGAAGAACAGCGTTCCTCCGGCTTGGGGTAGAAAGAGGTTTTTGGAAATGCTTGACCTATTAGTTCACATGGATCGTTATATAGAGAGAAAAGGGTGTGGACAATAGAGTGGCTAGAGCATGTAGATACAGGCCTGTTTTGAGGGGAACAAGGCAGGAGAAATGCCATGAGGAAGAAAAGAGGGATTCAACCTATGCTAATTTGTTGAAGGGCTTCTCAAGTGGTGATGAAGACCGGGTATTTGGAAACTGTTGATTTGCACTTTTTCCCCCTGCAGAATACTAACCCATGTATTCTGAGGACTACTGAGGAATGAGTGCCAGTCAATATTCTTTATGAAACTATGACCTCTTCATGTTGAGAGCATTAACTGCAAAATAAAGGTGTCATGGGGTAGCCCTAGGTTTCTTATGCATGCTGCCTGCCTTACAGCTGGCTTCTTGTACTGCTGGTCAGTTTTTTTTCAATGTCCTACAGTCCTGGTGTTTCCCTTACTATTTTTAATCTTTTTGCGTACTCCGTCTATAGAGGCTCTCAAACTCAAAGCTCCATGCCTCGCAGCTGAACTTGTTGACTCAAAGCTTCAGCCTAGCCTGCATGACAAAACTGGATTCCTGTAAAACAGGAGGGACAGCCCTGATGGGTGCTGCTGGAGCTACCGGTTCATGGTGTGCCTCTCTGTTCATGTCAGTTCTGTGTCCCATGCGGAGAGGGAAGTGGGGGCAGCCACTGTCAAGGGATGTAGCTGCTCTTGCTGCACAGACAAGGGCAGATCTTAATCCAGGGTGCAGCCAGAGGCCATCACTGTACCCTTCTTGTTGCCGTCCCCTTGAAGTGAATGCTGTGTGGCGGGAGTTGGGGCTGCTTAGGGTTCCTGCTGCCTCACCCTGCAAAAGAGCTACAGTTTTATCTGTTACTCTAATATGGCTGTGATGTACCAGCTGGCCTTGCACAGTGCCTTTAAATTCTGAAAGAATAGTTTATGGGAATAATGTGTATCATTGTTAATCTTTAAATGATTATCAAGCTTTGCCAAGAAAACCAACACCTGATACAGCTAAAATGGACTCCTGTATTTTCACTAGTGTTCTTTAATAATGTAGGAAAATGTAATGTTTAGCATGTGGTTTTGTTAGAAGCCTGAAATCTAGGTACATACTCTGACTCGTACTTTTGTTTTTGTAGATGGAAATATGGATGGTTTATTACCTTCTTTCTCTCCAGTGTGTGGAAATAAAAATGCAATCTGTCAGGTTTTTTATGTCTAACCACTTCCTTCAAGTGTGTAAATAACATTGAGGTGTCAGATTTGCATCTGCTTGGTTTGTAAGAATAATATTGTGAATGGAGTCAGCAAGGATACTCTTCTGACGTGGTAATAGCTGCTATGGCTTCTGTTGAGGCTTGGTTTTATTTCTTTGTATCTTAAGAACCCTGTTACTCCTTCCAGTTAGTCTGTTTAGGTTTTAACTTCAGCGGGCTCTCTTTGTGTGTGTGTGGTTTTTTGTTNAAGCATAATTTAAAGAAAATAAAATATTTTTCTTGGACCTGGAAAGAAAACAACCCAGTACGACATTGATGACTGTAACATTGTGGAAGAAATTTCCTTCATGGTTCAGTTATTTTTATGTTTTCTGCTACCTTGTTGCCTCGTGTAATTAAACCAGAGATATGGAATTTATTAAAACGGCGTACTTCACCTGGGTTGGTTTTGGTCACGTGAGCACGTGTGTACTGGGGATCTACGCGCTCCACCTGCCTTTCAGTTTGTTTACCAGGAAATCAAGATGTGTAAACTGCAGGAAGTACTGTTTGACCCTCTCGACAGTATCTCATTACAATAATTGCTAATCTCTGAATAAGACAGCCATGTTTTGTGTGTGACACAGAGGGAGGTTGTGGTAGATTTTAGATGCTTCTTCAAATACAGCTTTGTAAATGCTTGCTTGAATTTCGTTTTCAGGGTAGCTTTTGACAATAGACATCTGGCGACCTTTGGGCTCAGCAAAGCTGGGGCGCGATAGCATGTATTCTTTCTTTTTGACTGAAAAAAAACAACAAACCCAACACCAAAACCACGGCTTGTTGTTTTGGAGTGCTGTCATTGCTCTGTAGCGACAGGATAATGGCTACTTCCTGATTAAACCACTCTCCACAGTAAGCTGCTAATGTTCTCTATCTATTCTTCTGTAATGCCAAGTGTTCAGTGCTTTTCTTCTGTGCTTCCCTCCCCCTCTC